>JACBWW010000001.1:47813569-47835406 GCA_020086605.1 Lanius collurio
GACTTGGAGCAAAACCTAATCTAGTCTTTTAGAAGCACAACATAAACTTCCATCATATATCAAAATTTTGTCTGTCTCAACTGTCATTATACTCTGAAGCTGACTAGCATCTCTAGCTGCTGGACTGACTACCTAAATTCCTTAAAAAGCAAGAGGCAACAGGCCTCTGAAGACCTTCAGTGTTGGTGTGGATGCTTTAGACAGCCTAATGTGAGTGTTTTGGTTATGCACCTGACAAGGAGTTCTTACATGGCCCTGCACCACGTAACACACCTTTGGAGAACACCAAAGGTTGTGGGCAGCTTAGAATGAGTGCTGGCTGCTTCCTGGATCAGTGCTTCACCCCTAGGCTGTTGAACAGGTGATAACCTCCATTTTAATGGAATTAAAATACTACCTAGTTGCTTGATTCTAGACCGTAATGGAGCCTTTGGTAAGAAATGTCATCTTCCATTCCTTTGGAGGCAATTTTGAGCATGCACTGATGAATAAACATGGTAAGCCAACCTGGTTACTTTAACCACCTTCAGAATTAGTCTGCTAGAAAAAGGAGTTGCTGGAATTTGGTATGGGGAACACATTTGGGTTTAGGCAAAATAATCTAGTCTTTGCTGCCAAGGCAGAAAAGTCTCATCCTAAACATTTTTCCTGAAAACTCCTCAAACATCTCTGAATCCACAGCTTTTGTTTTCTCCTACTACACACTGAGAAAATAAAAGAGCTATGCAAGGACCACCCCACAATTTTGAGAAAGCTGCATTGCCTCCTGCAGTCTTCAAACAACTGCATAAAACCAGTAAAAAAATATCAATTTTATTGTTCTGAATTCCTTGGAATATTAAGCAAAGTCTTCTTAATTTAGAAAAAATAATTATAATTGTGTGTGGGTATACTACGACAAATGTTTCAAAAATCTAGAAACTTTGTTCAATATCCTCAGCCTGGTGTTAAGGCTGCTCTGCTCTATTTTCTTTTAGAAAGTCATTTGCATCACATGTTGTTTGGCAAATGGAGACATTGTTTTATATGTTGCATTCTTGTACAGTTTTTGAGCAGCAGGGATCTCTGGATGTCAGAATGGTCTATAAGCATAAGTGCTCTTCACTAAGGGCACTGGCATTATTCCAGCCATCTGTTCTAGAATAAATTCCATCCAGTATGAGTTTTTTAAATCAATATGCTTTTTACTGTTTTGGTTATTTTTGACTGAATATTTTACTGAAAAGTCTACACCGCTAAGTATTGGTCAAACAACACAGGATTCCATTCCTATCAGCAAAGCTTGGTTTGATTCAGTTTTCATGTTGGAGCAGATGTAAAATGAAGTTTAAGATTGAATTTTTATAGAATCAGGAATGTGTTCTGAATTTGTTACCATGGAGGTAAGATGAGGGAAAGTGCAAAACAAGAAATCCAGAAGCAATTTAATAATCCCAATGGTTTAGGACAAGCTCATTCAAATGACAGAGCATCTTTTCAGGGATGTAAATTAACACTGCACATGAAATTTTGAATTCTGTTTGAGGTGCATATTTTGTCTTGATCTGCTAAGTATTGCTTCCTGAAGCATAAAGCTGTCTACATGAAGTGTTCTTGAAAAGTCACTTAGAGAAATTTACCATCTTAACATGAAAACATACAGGAGAAAGGAAATTTAAAAAAGAAGACAACTTCACAGTGGAAACTAAAGCTGATGGAAGGAAAAGAGATGATGGGCAAAAGGATAGTTTATATAAAGTGGGAAGGCGGGGAGGAATGGAGTGATTTAGCTTTGCAATTGCTTGTCCCTCCTGGGCTCTGAACAAGAGGTATTTGCCCCTAGAGGAGAGGTTTAAAAAGCCTGCTGGACATACTGTAATAGTTTTTAAAACATTACCATCCTTCCTTGGACAACAGTTACATTCTCAAAAAGAGACTGAAATTACAATCTCGAAAAGAAACTGAAATTACAAACTCTAAAAAAGAAGAAAACTTGTGCCTATGGCATTTTCAGTTTTCCCATGGAATTTCTGTAAGTAGATTATACGTATAAAATAAAGTGCAATGTATCAGATTTGGTCAATGCTACCTAAAACTCACATTTACTTCACATATGCCTTTCCCATATTTCTTAATTGCTTACATTATTTTTCCTATAACATTATTTTCCCTAAACTAATACTCTAAGTAGGCAAAGTAAGTGATGGCTAGGTAAAGAAGAAAGACACTGAATTAGTGGCATCCTTGAAGGCCAGTCTGCAATACTGCAAGGGAATTTAATAGCTCTTGATTATTCTCTGACCTGTTTGGTGGCCACAGTGTACCCTCATATGCAGCTTTCAGTGCAGATGTGACTCAGAACCACCACGGTGTAATCTTGTCTTTTCCTCAGGTCATTGCTGGGAGCCCTGGGAAGGGAGATGCAGAGTGTTTTTGAAGACTATGGGTTGACATTTGTACCTGGACTTATTGCTGGACAATCAGAAGGTCATAAAGGACAGAACAAGGATCAAGGCTATTGTGACAGTGGTGGTTTAAGGAGAGTGATTTAAATGGCCTGCCCATCTCTACAGTTGATCAGATTTAATGTCTACATATCAATCCTTTTACTTCAGGTCAGAGAAGTCATATTGAAACCAAGATAGTAATGTGTCACAAAGAAATCTGTACTGTAAATGTCAATGCAGCAATGGTTTCAAGGATATTTGAATTAATCTTCTGTGCTTGCTAAAGAAGTGGGTTTGGCCTGCTTTAGAAAACTCTGAGATAGGCATGTTTTAGTTGCCCCTTTTCAACCTTAAGAAGGGAGAGAGAGATATTTTATGGATTGAGAGGCAATTTCTGATATGCTTTGCTAAAGGCTTACCAAAGGTTCATTGAAAGCAAAGTACAATTACACAATGAACTTATTTCAACAAAGATTATTTAAAAGTTGTCATTTTTGCATAATACTAAGTGTATATAAGAGAAAAACACAATCCTGTATATGCTGATCTTAGGAAGAATTCAGAATTGAAAACTGTTTTCATGATGTGCTACTGCAAGCTATTAATACTTTATTCTCTGTGAGGTATTTTCTTTTGCAGTGAAGGGAAAAAAAGTTACAAAATCTCTTGTCTTCACAAGAAAAGCAAGACAACAAGCTTTTTTCTGTTCGTTTTCAGACATTAGGTCAATTTTGTTGATCCATTTTCAGGAAGAGAAGAGACAATAATATCCACCCTATGAGAATTATAATTATCCTCAGCCTTGCAGTCCTGCATGTTGTTAGAGTGATCTGTATCCAGAGAAGTAATCCATAAAACCCATTCAGGAAATCTTTTTCTAAAAGAACTACTTCAAACCCAGAAACTTTAGTCTGTCAAGAAAAGCACTACAAAATTTTCTAATTGTTATGCCAAAGATTTCTTTTTATCTAAGGTCTTTCATCAGTTTGTGAGTTTGCTTTTTCTTTTGTTTTGTAAAGTAACGTTTTCAATCTCTTCTTGTCTTTTCTCCTTGAAGAATTATACTCATCTACGGTTTGACCTTTTGCCAAAGAGCTTTGTAGTCCATAAACCCTTTTCTGTCCTTGCTACTTTCTCCAGAGAGATAGCTCTCTGGGAAATGGATTGCTTCCTTCCCAGGCTATCAGGACTAATCCAGTCAGAGACCCCCACTCCTTACTAGGACATAGGGAAGGTGCTGCAGGCATTTAAACAGGAATGTGCTTCACCCTATTGACAGTTTCTTGGTTCAACACGTGGGAATCATCATTGATTTATCTCAAAGTTCTGCCTCTGGCAGTGGCTTATAACACACAGTGCCAAGAAAGACATCATACACAAGGCACCTGAACAATTGGGTTATTCTGAGCAAAGTAGGATAAACTGATTCTTCCAACTTGATTGTGAATATTTTTTTAAATTATTTTTGTAACTGGTGCACCTGTGACTGCAGCCTGTCTGAGAGCCTGTTGTCTGGATTTCCTTTGTCTGAGGTAAAGAAGATAAAGAGCTGCTGTTAGATGGTAACGTAGGGTGTTGTGAAGAAAGCCAGATACAAGATAAGGGATAGATTCAAACAGAAGTGGTCCTCCATGCAAGGTGCAGGAGTGCAGCATCCTTGATAGAGTACTTTGCAACCACAGCATTGTCATGAAAAGCACTTCTGGCCAATTACATTGGCAAGATCTAGTATGTTGATATTAGTAACAGTAGAGAAGTTTAAATAAAGGGTGCATCCAGATGCATATTTTCTTTATATTTTTCTTTATGTTTAAAGATATGGGGCTTTATCTATAATAAAATATCCAAACAGAACAAAAATGCTATTAGCTGTCTGTATTTGAAAACATTTCATGATTTCATACAGCTGCATTTAAAAATATATCCAAAACCACACTAATAATTTGTGAACATCAAATAGAGTAATCTCTTATGGATTTTTCTGATTGCAAATTGAAGGTTTTATGTTTACATACATGTCAGGTTTTGATTTTGGCTTTTTTTCTGTTATTTAGTCTTGTCATCTGGGGCCTTTAGGAAGTAGCATGGCAATCATGTTTCCAAATGTCAGAGCCAGAGGTACTTCATTTTAGTTAGAGATTTTTGTTTTGTTTTGTTTTTTTTCTGGGGGTGGGGAGAGATGGGCTTAGGACTTGACTAATTAAAAGTGATTTGTTTTCATGGTCTGGATGAAGTGTTTTTGCCAGATGCCTAAGATACCTCTGAGATTCAGGCAGAAATTTGTCGCATCAACCAGGAAATCCTTATCAAAACACAGCTTGGATCTTTGGCGGCACTGAGTATATCGTTTGATAAGTGAGTCCTATTTTCTTGCCTGCACACCAGTCCTTTGCAGCAAAGGGCATTTATTAAGGAAACAGATGGGGAAACATCAGTTATCTTTTGTGCCTTCTGTTTTCTATAAATGCCAGCAAGACAGGGCAAGCTCAACCAAAATAATTGAAGGCTTCATAGAATAAGTCAGGTAAGTCAGGGTAGAATAGATTCACTACAGCTCTAGTAGCACTACAGTGTCTGATTAAATAAAAGTGGTTTTCATGTAGGTGGGTAAAACAGCTCAAATTTTGAAAAGCCACAGAACTTATATTTGAAAGAAATTTTGATCAGTTAAATTATTTTTACTAATACAAGCCATTGTGCTTTGTATACATGTAACAGGTATAAACCATTTCTGAACTAAGATTTTTTTGAAAATTGACAGTCCCAGTGGTGCTGCACCACTAGCTGCAATTTTTATGGACTTCTGCAGAAATGGTCAATCATTATAAAAATACTAAGAAATTATCTTTTATCAGAATCATGATCGTTAAAAGCAGTATTTTTTGTCCTGCTTTTGAGTTTTCCATAGCTATGCGGTGGGCTGACCTTGGCCAGCTGCAGCGTGCTCTCCCTGTTCTTCCCACTACCTCTACTCAAGAGAACAGGGGCAAAAAATTAGATGAAAAAGCTTGTGGGCCAAGATAAAGATAGGGAGATCACTCACCAGTTACTGTCAAAGAGAAAACAGATGCAATTTGTGAAAAAAAATTACCTAAATTTATTGCAAATAAAGTGTATTTGGATGGTGGAAAACAAAAACGAAACACTTAACCCTCCCCCTGGCTTTTTTTACCAGCCTCAACTTCACTCTTTCATTCCCAACTTCTCTACTTCCGTACCCTGACTGGTGTAAGGGGATGGGGAATAAGGGGTTAGGATCAGCCCATGACAGATCCTCTCCCCACTCATGCTGTTTCCCTGCTCCAGCCCGGCCTCTCCAGGAACTGCAGGGAACTCTGACCAGGCACTTGGAACACCTCCTCCTCCCCACCTCCATCCTGAGGTTCATAGGGCTGTTTCTCACACTTTTTCCCCCTCACTCATTTCTCATGGGCAGTGTCCTGCTCATCCTTACACACACTTTCCCTGAGGCACGGCCATCATGTCTGGGGGGCTCAGCCATGCCCCACGATGAGTGAGTTGGAGCCCACCAGAACTGGCCATGTCTGGCAGAGGGCAGGTCCCCCACTGCCTGGGCACCCAGCACAGGCTTACAAGTAAAATGTGAGTTAATTAAATGTACTAGAATGAAAACAGTATGATTGATAGACAATTTTGTTCATCTGAGCTTTTTTCGTGGCTGGACTTCATACTTCTCATCACTATGAGGCTTTTAATTTTGTTCACAAATGATATGTCTTAATTTATAGGGTTAAGGTAAATAAAAATGTAATCACCAAAACCTGAGGGGATTTCTCATAAAAATTCCCCTGCAGAAAGTATGTAGAAAGTGAGTAGTACCAATTTAATAAGATTTCTGCTTTTTGCAGCAATATCTGCTATATACATGCATAGGATTACAATAGTTTAATCAGATTTAGTGTTGAAATGCTGCCCTAGCAGTATTGCAGTCACACAAACTTGTGTCAGGCAATATCCCATAAAGCATACTCAAGAAGGACTAACATCATGGGGTTACTCAACTCTACGTAGTTCCACCGGTGAAGGACAGAATGAGGAGCACAGTGTCATGAAGGAACTGCACAACACATTGAAAATGAAAAGTATCACATTAACATATATCATAAGATCATAAATTTCTCTGTCTTAACACTATCTCAAGTATTCAAGTAAAAAAAAAAAAGGTTTTGTTTTTGGTTTTTTTTCCAGGGTGTAGTATATTGTTTCATATTCTCTTGATTATGTTGAGATGTCTGATGATGTTATCATTTGACAATATTAATATCTTGCCTGTTATGGTAGTCATAATATCTAGATACAAGTTGAATTATATTTCATGTTGCCTAGATTAATGAACCGAATGGGTAAAAAAAACCACAGGGATAAGCATGGATTTGTAAGCCCATATTATATAGGTACATAAGTAACCTTTTTTGCAAATGCTGAGTGTCATCCTGGTTCAGCTTAAATCCATGTTTTCTTTAAACAGCAGGAAGAGAAGGTTGATTCCCTACCTTAGTACTTTCTGTGTCCAGATCTGTGTTTTTTTTAATCATTACCTGTTTGCCATCACTGCTGTTTTCCAAGGCAGTGAAATTATTGTATCGTGGCTACAACAATGCAGTTTTCCTAACTCTGTCTTCTGTTATCTCTAGTCACTTCCCTCTGTGGATTCACAACAGGAAGAAAGTGCTCTAATTGTGATTTGGACATCTCTTAAAAATAACTTTTTTATTTTAATGTTTCTGTTCTAAGAAAAAGATATGTATTGTGTAGCAAAATGTAGTTTTACAAGGTCAAGGAGACTAGAACTCACAGCTACCTGCATCTCAAGGAAACTGTACTAAGTCCTAGGAAACTCCCTTATTCAACCTAAGTTCATGTTCATTCATGTTCTCTGGCCACAGCAAATGGATTGCTAGTTTAGGTATGAAAATCTTCAAGTTTAAGATTAGTTGTATAGAAAGACTTAAAAGGATGGTTATCTGCAAAGTCTTGTGTGCCTTGCCACCCACTCATTATTTCAGTTATGTCTGCTCTTTTCAAAGCAGAACTTGAATTTCTTGTGTTTAGAGACAACTATTCATCAGTAACCAAAATTGCTGCACTTTTCCACTAGTGACAAATTCACCTTCCCTTTAATAACTTAATAAGGTGTAGCTTTTTTGCTGTCCAACGTTCAGGGGTTGGCAGGTGGCTCATGAAGCATGCAGTAGAGTCTTCCATCTGCTGTTCTTTTCCTCCTATCCAGATTTCATAGAGTATATATTTTCTCTTCAAACATTACACTTTAAGCTTGAAAAATACTTTTTTCTGTCTTGTTCTCCAGCTTGCATGATGTGGCACTAATCTGTCATATCTGAGTGATATTTTTTTTCATTTGAAAATACACTTATTGGTTTGTTCTTATTACAGTGACAGTATTGAGTGGGGGTGTATCCTGTAGCAGCTACCAGATATGTCATCTCTTGGTGCATGCTAGCTATGCTCATATGAAGGGGCTAATTAAAATAAGGAATTGTTCATATTTTGCATGCTTTTAAAAGCTTCAGGAACACCATCAATTAATTGTCAATGTACCTGACAGTCTTACATTTTTTCATGGCATACATTGTTAGAACCAGTTAATAATATAGGTAACAGAACCAGTTAATTGTGTAAGAAATGTATAGATGGCTCTCTTCAGGTTCTTGATCACAGAAGGAAAGTGCCACCTAACAGTGGTCTTCAGTACAAGCAGAAGCTGGGTACTTCATTGTCAGCTCCATGCTGGTGTATTCAGCTGGGTGAATTTTGGTAGATTTCTTATCCTACTTGTTCTTCAAGCCCTTATTTTTAAAATTAAGATAGTGGTGATTCATATCCTTCTACAAGAGTCGTTGGATAGAAGGCAAAGTAACAGAATTCCGAATTTATTTGGTTATTTATGTAGGCTTGCTAATGACCACAGAGGATCTGAACAATTGAAGAGGAATAGCTGAGTAAGATCTGTGCTGCAATACCTATCCCAGGAGAGGCAAAATTTGCCCATCACAAAGGATTAATGAATCCAAACTTGAGGTAGATTTCTTGTTGTCTCATTTTATCCACAAATAAAATGAGTTGTGCCTCAGCTTTGCCCTCCATCTTTGCCCCTCTACATCTTGATGTGTAAGTAAATGGAACCTTTTACAGTATTTTTCAAAAGTTTTGAATTAGTGCTGTTGAATGTCACAGTTATGTATGTGCAATAAGCTGAAAATGAAAACAAATGGATAAGGACTTCTAAACAAAGGAAGTGATTTCATTTTATACTCTCCTAATTCTTGGTCTTTCCCATTAGCCACTAGAGAGCAGCTTTCTACAGGACCTGAGAGAGATTACTGTCCTGCAGAGTTCCTGAAATGTAAACAGGGGATGTCTCTGAAATGATAATTTTTAAAAGTCATTTTATAAATAAGTTCAGGCAATATGATTTTAGATTATCTTGGTTTTGTTCCTGACCCAATTTAAATCTTTACACTTCAGATTTCATGTGTCTGAAGGCATAATGTTCTGTGACTTAAACATAAGTACACATATTCTCATATGCCATCAATGGGCATATTTTTAATAAGGTTTGTGATTTTGCAGTCATATCATTGCAATTTATATTGGAAAAAAAAACCAAAACAACAAAACCCAAACCTGTAAGCTGTTTCAAATGGAAGATAAAAAAAGCCATTTTAGATGAGAACAAAAGCTCACCTAAGCACAGAAATTTGCCTCAAGCAGCAGCCAGTTGCAGTTGCCTAGTGAACAGTGCAGGACCCTGTAGAGCATGGTCATTTCTTCAATTTACCCTCTCAGCTTTCAGCAGTTGGTAATTATGAGACTTCTTAAACCAAGACTGTGGCAAGACTATCATTTTTATCTACTATCAATGGATTAATTTTCCATGAAATTATCTGCATTTTTTCTGTCTAAAACACAAAAGCCTGTGGAAATATATTTCCAAGTTTCATTATTAATCCTGTGAAAACATATTTCATTTTTTTTTCTTTTCAGTTTTTCTCACTTCATTGCAGCCGACTGCCTCTATGGGTAGTGCTAGAAAAAGCAATAAAACTTGTTCCTTACCTATTTACTTTATGTAATCCTTGATTTTAAAGGGTTTTTCATATTCCCCTACAGCTCTCTCTTTACTGACTTTGAGAGTTCTAATTGGTTTAGTCTGTCCTCAGCAGAAATCTTCCACTGTTTTGATAATCCCTGTTATATTTCTTTGTCATTTTCAGGCTTTAGTGTGTCTACTGTTGCAAGTGTGGTGCTCTCTTCAATAGTGTGGTTTTCTGTTTCATTGCCCACTCTTTCCAAATGATTTCTAAAATTTGGGGTTGGTTTATCATCAGGCTGACATTTTATGCTAATTTTCTGGAATAATTTTATAATTTCCTGAGTAATGATTGTTAATTTAGAATCATCCACTCTGTATGGTAAATATTCTTTCCCATGGAGGTACATATTTTTGCATTTATCAGGATTTTATTTAATCTGTCATTTTGATGCCTAGTCATTCACAGTTTAATATCCTTTGCAACAATATTCTGACAATTTTAATATTGTCTACCTTGCAAATTTGGATAGACATAAAATTTCAGCACTTTTCCACATAACTTCCTCTTATTACATGCATCCTTCAAGTGTTCCATATTGCTGAAGCTTTATGAAAGAAGTTATCCTGGGAAGGTTCAGTCCTTGATTTGTAACATCTTTTAGGAAAAATAGTGTTAATTTTCCCATAACAAATTGCATTCACTTTTTTTTTTTTTTTCCCCCCAGTCTAACCTCATTGTAATCTTCCCTACTGGAAGAGAAGAAACTGATTGAATAGCATTTGAGCAAATTTATACTCCGTCACACTGACTGTTGACAAGACATTTGTTGGTGTCACCTCTGACTCCTGCCGTACTTTTATAAGAGTGGAAGAGAAAGTCCAGTGTATATAATGCTGAAAGTTAATACTTGCCTTTAAACAGTTTTCACCTTACAGATTAAACAAAATAAAATAATCACAATTACTTAACTAAGCTAGGAACTTAATAATTAGAGAAAGTCAATGAAATCTACAGTTCCACATGACCTCATTTTGAGATCAGGATTTAAATACTGCCTAGCTGAGTTACCTTGAAACTAACAGATTTTTTCTGAATCCCATAGGGAATCTGTGGCATTCCCTGGAACAGCATAGAGCCCAGTAGTCCATTTCTTGACTACCACATGTATCGATTAATTTAGTAATAATTATGGCTCTTTTAGATTAAATGGATGGATCAGATTCAGTTTGTCTCACTTAGGTACCTGCACTTAGTCAAGAATGGATCTGCCTCTGGTGGCCTACAGTGACCCACACTTTATTCAGTATACCAGAAACTTGGTGGAGGTTCAATATCTACAACATAGAAAGAAATTAGAGTACTACATTAGGTAGATTGGACCTCACCTCTGCTCTCTAAATAGAAGTTATGGCTGGGATGGGCCAGTGTCTTCCTTCCTTGTATACTATGCTTACAAGAGGAAGGTCTATTTGCTTAGCTCAAAGGGTTTTACAGCCATGTGTGGGGTGAAACTTGCTAGGCAGAGGATGAAGGAAGAGGCTTGCAGTTTAGCAATACTCACCACAGCAGAGAAGACAGTTCCATCTAGAGGAGGGCAGCTATGCAGGAATCAGTGGTTCTTACCTGAGCTTCACACAAAGCAAGGATATTATCATCCCTTTAAAAATATTAATAATGCTGACAACCACTGTCAGCTCTCAACAGAAATCTAAGGAATCTGGGGGCACTTTGATTAGTTTCCCAGAGTACAAAGCTGTCTTTACCCTCAAGTTTTATCTTTTGCCATGATTTACTTTTGTAATGAGATGCATTAGAGGAAAATTTGATGACTCCTGTTTTTAACTCCTATATTGTCAAGTGTGCCCAAGCTTTATTCCTTCTTCTCTCCAATGTAGAATTACCTGTCAATAGCAGGGCATCTTGAATGGATGTTGATCCTTTCTTTCCTTGGCTGAGGTAACAGAGCCACAGGGGTGAAAGAGGTTGATTCTGCTTTGGTTACTTTTTTCCTACTTTGAAAGAGGGCAGTTCTCACTAACCTAAATTCCTTTTTCACCTAACTGCACTGTTTGCCAGGGACAGCAGTTTCCCGTGTCTCCACTGTAAATGGAGTTCCTATCAGTATGTCATCAAGATAGAAGCAAACCACAGGGTAAACCATTACCTCAGTCAAAGCTGTGCCATGCAGCACAAAGCAGGAACCAGCAGGTGCTGCATTCATTGCATAAAGGATGCTCTTGCCTTAGCAGAGAAGCAGCAAGCATAATATTATCAGATTATCTTTTCCTTGAGTTAAAAATACTTCCTCTAGAGAGGTCACCTATACCACTAAGAAACGCTCGAGCATTTGGTGTTATGTAAATGTTATTTTTTCCTATTTTTTCATTAATAATAGGAGTTTGCTTTGTAAAAGATGTTGTAGTTATCCTCAAACAATTGTATTAAAAGCTGCTGTCTAGCAAGGATGTGAAAGTCATAGACATGCATCATTTAAAACATTGACTAATACGTTTATAGGAATAAAAGTTAGCTGTTAAATTTTTTACAATTTTGTGTAAGGTATCATGCAATATGAAATTAAAATGAACACTGTTAGCCTTCCCCTTGAAGTGTAATACACGCAAAATTGGTCAAAACCAGTTACAAACACCTCTTTTTTTGACAGGTCATGATTGGATAGAAGATTATTTTTTTTGTAAATTCAAGGAAGTAATTTACTGACAAGACAAAGCATTTAAAATGCTAGATTTAAGCAGCTAACCTAAAATTGTCAGGTGTTTTTTTGTTCGGTTTTGCTTCTAGGATTTGTTTTGTTGTTTTGGTTTTGCTTTTTTTTTTTTTTTTTTTTTTTTCACTAGGCACTGTAGAAGGCTCTGGCTCAGGCAATGTAATTTGCCTTTCATAGTCTATCACAAGGCCCATGATTATTTCTTACAACAAAATATTCAGTGCAACAAATTAGTAGATTCTGCTATGTTGGTTGGGCTGCATTCCAATTCCTGCCTTAGTGATGCTGGCTGCCTTCAGCACTGCCAGCACAATAATTATTGCTGCGTTTTCTAGACCTCATGAAACCAGCAAGGTGATCACCCCCTTGGAACAGCTGGGGATATGAGGTATGAAAAAGTGGAAAGAAATTGCTGCAACTCTGTGCTATCTTGCCAGCAAGTGCCACTTGAATGATGACAGCTATTGGCAGGGATAGGCCTCTGCTGGAGGAGAGCTTACAGCACTCCTAGATTATAGCTTTTGCTGCTTCCAAGGGGACTTGCTGTGGGCACTGAATTAAAGAAAGCAAATTGGAAGGTGGGGAAAACAAAGATTCAAAGGCAAATGCAGAAGGGTGGAGGATAAATTCTGACAAGGAAGGAATTTTTGGTTTACTGTATGTGATAGGCTCTCCTTATGAAGAAAAAGCCTTCTGCGAACACCATCGTGTCACCATGCAGCCCTCTCCAGCCTTCCTCACAAAGTTAAGGTACCAAGTGGTGCCAGCTAATGGATGTTGTTCTTCTTCCAATACAGAGAGGTATAACACTTTTTATCAGTGTTTTATTATACCAAGAAGAAAAGTTTAAAAAGCCTTATTTTAGGCATTTAACAATATATTTGGATAAACAAATGGGTTTAATCCAGGACACAAAACTAGCCTTCAATACACTAAATAAACACCCAGTAAAAATCTGACTTAAGTCTCAAAATAGTTGATGTAAATTATTCTCAGATAAATATTTTTGACTGCAATAAACATTTATGCAAATAAGCAGGCCAACTATATCTATCTTCAGTATCTCTGCTTCTTTTTCAGTACATCTCTTTCCTTTGAAAATTTTAATTCATTCCTAATATATTTTTTTCTGGACAATCTACTTGCCTGGAAGTTTAAATTTTTACACCATTCTCATCACTACTACCACCTATGAGCTCTATAAAATATAGCAAGCATTCATCTCATCTGCTTAGTCTTTTGTCAGAGCTTTAAAATTATCCTTTTCCTGGTCCCTCACATTTTAACTTTTCAGTACAACAGACTGGGAGAAGAGCTTTGTGATCCACCAAAAAGGAATTTTGTTATAGTTGTCAATTTTTCTGAATTTGTAGTTTTCGAGTTGATAAAGCTTGGATACAAATAGATAATATTTTAGAAAAAAATGTATTAAGAGGAGGAGCTATTTGTATCCATACATGAATTGTCTACTAAAAAGAGTTCAGCGTGCATTATTAGTACATTACTCATTACAGAGTAGCTTTATATTCATTACATTTGTTATAGGGGCTAGGGAAAAAGGAATTATCAGACTGTTTCTTAATTTTATTGAAGTTTTAATGTTGGAAAAGGCTAGAGAATTAGACTGTAATATGTACTGCTTACTTATTTACAGAAGTTATGCTTTTCAGGGGCAGGTGATTGTTTTTTTCATTTTTTCAAAACAGAAGGATTGGGTTCTCACTCATTTAAATATGTTGTTTCATAAAATCAGGGGAAAAAAACCCCAACCAACCAACCAAACAAAACCCCTTTGTGTTTTCTTTGGATGTTTAATGGGGGCAGTATCTGACTGACTCACTCTAGCCATCCATGGGGGTTGGAATGACCTAGAGCTTTCCTGTAATGGCTATGACAGCTCAGAGTAGTTCATATTCTGCCTTTTTTTTCTCTTAGAATCATGTTCCAAAGCAGATCGAATAAAAATGATGAAATTCTGAACATCAATGTAAATAAACTGGTTCTAATCAACAATTCTTGAGTTGAACCAAGTCTTAAACTAGCCTATGAGAATATCACATTTTCTTAAAAAAAAAACAAAAAACTTGTCACTTTGGATGGAAATGTATGTTTGTAGAACTGTGTTGTAGACAACAATCAGTGTTCCTCAGCTGCCATTGAATTTAAAGGCGCTGGACCTGAGAACTGAGAATACTGGATACCTGGAAGATGAGATCTGTGACCTTGTGCTTCTTCTCCGTTGGGCTCTGGTGTAGAGACCAGATGACAAGTCTGACTCTAAGGTAGCCATGTTGTAGAGAAGGTGCATTGACTCCTTCCACAGTACTTGGAGTTCCCTAAGGATGGGTGGCTTTATACACAGGTAATAGGCAAAGTTTAGAAGGTAGAAACTTCTGTCTGTAACTGATGATAATTATCTTACTTCCATAAAGTGATTTGCAATAGTTTGAATATCAGTTTTCAGGTTATGCCAAGGCATGAAAATGTAGGAGGTGCTTCAAAAATTCTGTTTAGTAATAAAGACTATTCTGGCAGAAGCATCTTAGGAGAGAGATTTCTGTAAGGTCAGACAGTCAGCTTCCTGTGTATCCATGTTTAGTTGTAGAATGAGAGACTACAAAGGAGACCTCTGTGTCTTCCAGTTTTGACATGGACTACTTGTCATCCTCTCCCCATGTTATTCTCTCTCTTGCTTTGTGGACACTTTTGTATGCCTGAATACAAATAAAACCAACAGGACCCAACAACTAGTGACTCTATATTGGCTATTTTCACTTCATGTAGTCCTCTGATACTAAATGCCTGGTTCTTATTATTATGAGAATCAATCCTGATGAGATAATGTGTGATCCCTGCCAATTCCACTCAAAATAATTTGGCTAATGAAGTTTCTTACAGGTGTGCCTTTCCTGCTGAGAACTGGAGACTAATTTTTTGCTGTTGTTATGAGGTCATTTTTTTTTCAGGTATTAAGCCAGAGTTTGTTCTGGACTGAGAGTCATACACAGAAGATAGTTTCACTACCTGAAGATACCTGAGATACTTCATTTTGAAAATTCCATAACAGCATAATCACATCTTTCTTGAGTTTACAAATGTAACATCATATAGTTTGAACCAGTGTATAGAAACTAGTTGTATCTTTTTGAATGAAACCAAGACCTGTTTTATTGTTAAATACCTCCATAAAGACAGAAAAAATTGGAAATTGTTTGATAAGGCTAATCTTTTTGAATGATCTCTGAATGCTTGGTTTTGATTTCAGGCTTTACTGCAGGCAAATTCAGATTATTCAGTTATAAATTATTATTAAATCATAATTCAAAAACATTTTTACATTTAGCATTGGTCCAAGCTCTCTCAGTAGTATCAGTAAAATTGAATTTTGCCACCTTAAAGCAAGGTGTGGGTGCCAGTGCTTCAATGTTCTTGCAAGAAGGATGTGACCGGGGAAGAGAGAGATTAAGAGAGGGAGGTGGAGGCAGAAATAAGGGTCAGCCAAAGAGATGGAAGGGAACTCCTAAGCTGGCAGTGTTTAAACTGATTCCCACTGGTGGTCACTAACCCATCTGTCATGATCCCTCCTTTGGCCACATTCACAGCTAGACTTCTTGTTGCACTCCCTTGCTAGCACCTGGCAGCTGAATATTTTGTGCTATAAAATTGTCTTGGTTTTAAGAGAAAAAGGAACCTCATTACTTGACCAAGTTTATCAGTTTGAGAGCAAACCTCTTTTATGCACCTCTCCCTGGATTTGGTGGAGGGCAAATATGTCTTATTAAAATAATGCACAAATTGTTATTACAAGTGTTCTTGAACAAGAAATAAAATATTTTACAGGGATTAAAACTTTTAGCACCTATTGCTAAAGTTGATCCTGTAGCTGAACTACTAACTTCTTGAGAGTCTTATAGGTAGAGTTGTTTATATGGGACTGATCTTTTAAGTTTTCTTTCAGACACACAAAAGGATGTATTCTGACACATCTCTAAGTCTTGCTACTGGTGGCCAGCCAGAAACAAGAAACTCTGTTGTCTTAAAGTCTACACATATGCAGTCACACACAAAATTTGCTGTACCCTTATGTTAAGATTTGTAATCTAAATTGTGGCATGAATTTAAGGCTCTAACCCATCTAAGCAAGTCATTGGGATGGAGTGTGCAATTGTATATAAAACTTTACTCTGAAAACAAATAAATGAACTGAAATGCTCTGCTGGTTTCAAGAGTGTTGAAATCTAATATACCTTCACAAATTCTGGATTTTTGTTGTTGCTTTAAATATTAGCAAATGTGAATTTGGTCTTGTACAGTAAATACTATAGCCATCTGAGGCACTGTTATCTCTACAACGCTGTAAAGATATGCTTCTCACTACTGCATAGCAGAAAATCTACTGTAGAAAACTTATAATTGCCATTTTTTTATTACTGCCATGTTCAGTTAGGGAAGGCAGCATCTGAGAATAAAAATGCACTCTGTACCTGTGGAGAGCCCTGTTGTCCTTAGTTGGTCACAGCGGAAATCCACTTATACACAATACCATGCAGGAGTGTGGTCCTGCATAGGACTTTTAAAAACTGTGATTGCCTTTTTATCAAGTGTGGTGAAGGCCTATTCCTTCTCTCAGCAGCATCAAACAGATTAAGGATGGGGGCTTAGTATTATATATGGGATTCCTTTGAGGAACAAATGGACAAGTGAAAACTAATTCCTTTTTGATTTTACCTTGAATTACCTGTGCTTGCTATGGTTTTGATGGTTTTTATTAGATATGCTGAGAACACTATTGTGTCCACAGCTCTTCACAGAACTTCATTTTAGTGTTGCCTTTCTTCTTACGAAAAAATCAAATTGTTTTTATTTACGCTGCTGTCTTGCAGTAAAGAACTTTACCCACAAGTGCATGCACGCTTGCAGATGTGTATGTGTATTTTGTATAGATTTGACTTTCAAAATATTAATCTGTTTTTCTGCTGGGTGACCGTGGAGAATTTTTTGAGTTACTGGGGCCTCTATCTCAGAATACTATCTAAAATTCTGATGAAAAATTAAATGAGCCTCTCTAAGGAATGGCACAAATAAATACATTCTGCCTCAAAATGATGGAAGTGCTGGAGGAGTGTTAGCTGAGGATATTGTAGTCATGCAGGCAGGCTTTAGCATTAAAAAACATTCATAAGCCAAAGGCCCAAAACCACTTGTATTTATTTGACTCTTTTTAATTTTCCATGCCATATACCAAGAACTGAAGGTCATTTAAAAACTTAAAAGCTAACTTAAAAGCAGGAGTGAATTATTAGATGCTGTGGGCATCTGATACAACAGAGTTTTGCTGGGGGAACTTAATGAGTTAGTGATTAGAGCTTAATTTCTTTAGCACATTCTTAGCCTGCATCAGTCAATGATAAAAACCATGCTTGTTTAATTCTTCTTCACTGTAATTTAAGCTAATACTCTTCCTCCTTTGGAGTTAATGGAGAGCCTGTTACCACCCCTCAGCTGCCTGTGTGACCCTGCCCCAGCCATGGTGTGCTGAGTGCCTGTGTGCTGTGTTTGCTGTCCAAGAACCTTGGCTGGCAGGGGCTGTACACATCCTCTTTGTGTGTGTGTGTCTGTGTGCACTTTATATCAGTCCAAAGCTTAGGTTCTGTATCATTGTAAAGTAGTCGTGGTTGAGTTTTTTCTCAAGGAGCTTTCTGAGCAAAGGCACTTAGTCATTTTCCATTTTGGAGTTTATGTTATAAATCATCTTTTGACTGGTTTCTCCTTTGTGGCTTCTGTCTGAAATTCTAGTCCAATCATATTCTTTAAGAATCATCTCCAAATGTTTTTCATGTTCCTCTGGAAATTCAATTTTTGGATCCCTCAAGGTCAGTACACTCTTAATCTATTAACAACCAGCCTCTGACAAGAATCTGGAAATAGTTTTTGAGCTATGCCAATTTGACAGTATATGGGTTCATTTTATTTTGTATTTATTTTTACAACACGTAACATAAGTCTGAAAAAAAAATATGCCTTAGTAAAATGATTCCCTTTAAATAAAGTCTTCTGTAATTTTATCAGTGAATACATCAAATAATCTGCCTAAGAAGACAATGTGGTGGGTGTTTATTTTCTAACATTAGGACCTGACTGTCCACAACCCCACATTCTGAGTTTACTGCATTATTAGAGTGGAATTGAATTAAACCATACTTTTTTTTTTTTTTCCTAACCATACTATACTTTTTCATCCAAAGCATCAAATTTTTACTTTCTGCTTTTCTCATCTTAAAATCTTTTCCAGAATCATAGAATGGTTTAGGTTGGAAGGGACCTTTAAGATTATCTAGTTCCAACACCCCTATCATGGGCAGGGATATTTTGCATTAGACCATGTTTCTCAAAGCCCCATCCAGCCTGGCCTTGAACACCTCCAGGGATGAGGAGTCCACAGCTTCTTGGGGCAACCTGTTCCAGTACTTCACCACCCTCACAAGAAAGAATTTCTTCCTAATTCCTATTCTAAACCTACCCTCTTTCATCTTAAAGGCATTCCCCCTTGTTATGTCATTACATGCCCTTGTTAAAAAATCCCTCTCCAGGCTTCTTGTAAGCCCCTCTTTGGTACTGGAAGGCTGCTATAAGGCCTCCCTGAAGCCTTCTCCAGGCTGAAGAGTCACAGCTCTCTCAGCCTGTCTTCGTAGGAGAGGAGTTCCAGCCCTGTGACCACCTTAGTGGCCTTAGCAGACTTGTTCCAGCTGGTCAGCGTCCTTCTTGTGCTGAGGACCCTCCCTAGAGCTGGATGCAGCACTCCAGGTGGGGTCTCACGAAAGCAGAGTAGAAGGACAGAATCCTCTCCCCCCACCCTATAGGCCGTGCTGGTTTTGATGCAGCCGAGGATGTGGTTGGCTTTCTGGGCTGCAAGCGCACGTTGCCAGCTCACATTTTTCTTCTTGTCCACAAACAACTCCAAGTCTGTCTACCCTGAGCTGCTCTCAATCTGTTCTCTGCTCAGCCTGTATTGGGGTTTGGGATTGCCCGAGTCCAGGTGGAGGACCTTGCACTTGGCCTTGTTGAACTTTATGAGGTTCACACAAATGGACCTCTCTAGCCTGTCGAAGCCCATCAGGATGATGTCCCTTCCCTCCAATGTGTCAACTGCACCGCACAGCTTGGTGTCATCAGCAAACTTGCTGAAGGTGCATGAAATCCCACTGTCTGTGTCAATAACAAAGATGTTAAAAAGTGCCAATACCAATACCAACCCCTGACAAAGAAAAAAGATAATTCCTTGATTTTAAAGATTGATATTTCTTTCTTAGTTCTTTACTTTCTCTGTGTAATGTCCTTGAAACATCATTAAACATTTCAAGGTAGTAGGTATGATTTGAAGAAGCGCAGTTATTTAACCAAAAATTTTGAAGTAAAGGAATAAAATGCTTTCAAAATCAGATCTATATTTTCTCTTCCTGTGTAAGAAGATTCCTTCTGATTCTGACATCTGTGGAAGAGGAGGAAGCTAAATAATACTATTTTTAATAGTCTTTGTCACTACTTTGTCCTACTTTCCACTTTTCTCCATTTAGAAACACAGACCAAATGAGATTTTTTTTTTTTAAAGTAACTCATGTAGAAAGTCTAAATTATATTTATGTTTGTTTGTGGATTAGTTTTATTTTCTCTCCACCTTCATCTCTTCAGGAAGTGGGAATAAAGATCTAATTCTGTCCTGTAATTTCCATTTGATAAATCCACCATGCAGCTTGCCATGTTATTCTGATCTTCTGAGAAAGAGATGCATTTCCACAGCATTTCATCTGTGCGTACCCTACCAGAATGCTGCCATTTCACATATCCAGCAGTCCCCACACACAGATGATTCCTTGAAGTGATGTGAGAAAATCTAATAGCAAGTCTGCCTGTGGCAAATGAGAGATAGATATACAGGGACAGAAGTGGTGCATACTTGTCTTTTTCTTCTGTACAGCCAGTGTTTCCCCACTGCCTTGTGTTCCCTGCTTTCTGGTAGATTTACACACCAGAAGTTCAACATGACCACAAAATCTGAGGGAGTGGTTGCTTGGTACTGGAGAAATTGCTAGTAATGGGAATAAAAAAAAAGAAAAATACATTGGTGTGTGAAAATGAAAGATTCTCACAGAATAGCCATTTATCCAATGAACCATGAACAAGTTTTGGTGAAACTGTATCTTTAACCAAGACAAGCAAAACAAAACATGTTGATGCATGACAGCAGTTTCCTTTTAGACTAAAAGTTGTGGCAGGGATATGGGGTTTTCTACTTTTTATACAATTAACTAGCACGCTGCAATTTTCCTCTATAATCGGCATAGTTGACTGGATGACCTCCTGCTGTTTGAATGGTTTGCATCTTCCTAAGTATTGTTTTATGCTTGCTGAATCTCTGCTGTTACTAAACTAGAAGCATGTACAGTCTAGACTCTTTTTGCAACTGCTTTGCTATTTTCATTTGCTCTTTGTTTATCTGATGAAAATAAGAGCTCTGTGCTCAGAGGGAGCATTTTCCATTTGTTACTTGCTTAACAGTATTTAAGGTGTTACAGGTTTTTTTGCTGATACACCTAATGGACTTCACACTGACCTACATAATACTGCTTCACGCCACATGTTGGCCTTTTTTTTTTAATATAGATGACTGTGTCTGTGGGCAAGGAAATATTTCTTAATGCTAAACTTAGAAGCTCAGGCAATCTGAGTTTTCATGAAGTTCCCAATACATCCTGATCTTCATTTTATTTCTTCATCCCATTGTCACCATGAGACATGTCTTGGAATTCTGGGAACTCTTCTGTGACATTCCTATGCTAGGGAGAGTTGTAGGATAGCACAAATCAGTTCAGAATAATTTTGGGTAATGTAGGAACAGAATCTCTTTCAATAAACATGTAAAATAAAATGGTAGTCAAAATACTAACACCAGTTATAAGCAGCATGCATTGTGTGAAAGGGGTCTTTGCTGAAGAGAGAAATTCAATGTTTGACATGAAACCTGAACACTCAAATTTGAAATTACATAGCTGACAAAATTTCCCAGGATTATTTTGACAGTCTCCATCTCAGAGTTCAACAAGTATCAGTACATAGCATATAATTAACAGCCTTTTTACATTTGCAATGCTGATGTAAATGTAGGCTGTCTTTTAGTGAAAAGTTTTCTTACTTAATTTCAAAAAAAATTTTTGGTGTGATAGTGGACTGTGGCATGAAAATTGAAAAATTCTCCCATAGTTATATCATGCTAGAAAAGTAGTTAATTACTCATTTAGTACTTGATCTCAAAAGGTGTTATTTTTAAAATCAATGGAGTGAAGGCACACAAACCTAATTTACTTCATCCACAGCATAATGTAAACAGTAAATAGTCACCTGTTATTTAATGGAACTTAATCAAGAAACAACCTGCTCTTTTTATCTTTCTATTTCTTTCTTTCTCTTTCTTTCTCTCTTTCCTTCTCATTCTTTTCTTTTCTCTTTTCTTTTCTTTTCTTTTCTTTTCTTTTCTTTTCTTTTCTTTTCTTTTCTTTTCTTTTCTTTTCTTTTCTTCTCTTCTCTTCTCTTTTCTTTTCTTTTCTTCTCT
>JACBWW010000001.1:47835499-48032722 GCA_020086605.1 Lanius collurio
TCTTCTCTTCTCTTCTCTTCTCTTTTCTTTTCTTTTCTTTTCTTTTCTTTTCTTTTCTTCTTTTTTCTTGTCACTGTTATTGTAATTATTATTATTGACAATTATAATTTTTTTTTGTTTTTATTATTATTATTTACATTTTCATGAAGTTCATCAATTCACCATTGCAGTTAATGAAATTGTTGAAATGCTGTCAGAGAAGCTCCTTGATCTTTCTAAATTCACTTCACCATTACATTGCCTTCTAAAATTAACATAAATATTATTTTTGTCGAAACATGCCATTATACCTATGAGTCAGGCTACAGTACTCAATTTTTACATAATGTCCAAATGCCTGGGACACCTGCTATTTGAATTATGAAATTATTTCTACTGATACTGTTGGAAAGTGATTTTTCTAATATCTGATCTGTTTGGAAAGGTATTGCTTATAAACAGTAATCAGCCTGGGATTGTTCCTCAACTGATTTTAAAAGTCATTTATCTAGAGTCTTCGGGGAGCTTATACTTCAGCTGATGTTTTTGACAATGGAAGAAGGTAAACTATAGTCATTATCAGTAGAACCAGGTAAAAGAGTTGCCTGCATTTGGTTACAGTTAAAAGCCCACTGACAGAATAGCTGGGATAGAGAGAAAAATAAAAAATCAAAATGCTGAGAAATAGTGGAAGAGACAGGACTAGGCTAAAGGATGGTATTGTGAATGGGAACAATGTAGCTGAGAAAATGTCATAAGCCTATCCCATATTTTCAGCACTGATGCCCTAAAACATTATAGCATTTTCTGGTGTATATAACAAAATGATTTGTGTTTCTCCTCCTGCAAACATACCATTCTAGTGAACAGTTTTGTATCTTGATAGCATATAACTCAGTAACCAGTGAGAAGTGCAGTTTTCATTAAAACAAGAAGTTGAAACATTTCAAACTCATCTCACTGTACTGCTGACAAGTGGTTTTTTTTAATCAGAGCAATTGTCTTGATTTTGGGAAGGGGAAATACCCTCATATATGTTTTCTGGTTTGTTCTAATCTATTTATGCTTTTGCTTTTTAATCATAGGTTTCTGTGCTCGAGAGGCAGATATTTGACTTCCTTGGTTATCAGTGGGCACCCATCCTCGCAAATTTTATACACATTATTGTAGTCATACTTGGCTTATTTGGAACCATCCAGTATAGACCTCGTTACATAACAGGAGTGAGTATTTCATTTTTTGCTTATTTTAATGTGCATGTAAGAAACAAACAAACAGGAAAGAGCTCCAAACTGAATTGCTTATAAAGGAAATAGAAATCTTATCTTGGTTTAATTTTCTTCTGTAACATTTTACATTTACTTACTGTGTTTTTGGGATACCTGCAATAATCAACTGGTAACAGTCTACAAAAGTTAAGTCAATATGATCATTAACTAAATGACAATATGAACTTTCAAGTAGAGTCAGTTTAAGGAATTAATGTTTTCAGTATATGGGGAATTTAGAGCTAGACTAAATGTTACCTATAACTTTCCTAGATACATTGGACCTCCCCAACAGAGGCATGATTCATTATAGTTAATCATTATTGATATTATCTACTGTTAATAGATGGAGTGCCTCCTAGAAGTTGTAGTGCAACCTGAAAGTGAGGTATGATGATATAATAAGAAATAGTGGACTGAGGGCTCCAATATGAAAATAATTATTTGGAATTTAATTATTATTATTCTTAATCCACTTCTTTTCTTATTCAGTTACCCCTCATATACAGAACTAGTGTCTGTTCTCTCTGGCACTATGCAGTATTAATTAAATCCTCATTTCGTACTCTGGGTTTGTGGGGTTTTTGCCATTTGTAGTTCTAAAAAGAAAGAATAACAGCAACTCTGACAGCCACCATTCAGAACACCTCTTTTTGGATTTTCATAACAATATTACTGTCAAAATTGGCTATTAATTCGCTTAAAGCTTGTATACATTTCAGAGACAGGAACTGAAAAATTTGCCCGTACACAACTCCATTTTCATGTCAGATGAAAACAAAGGAATCTAAAAATGATAGGATGGTTTGCATTGGAAGTAAGCTTAAAGATCACCTGATTCCAGCCTGGCAGGGGCACCGTCCAGTAGACCAGATTGCTTTAAGCCCCATTCCAACCTGGTCTTGAACCCTTCCAAGGATGGGATATCCACAGCTTCTCTGGACAATGTGTCCTAGTGTCTCACCAGCCTCACAGTGAAGACGTTTTCTTGATATCTAATCTAAACCTACCTTCAGTTTACTTTTTCGGTTTAAAGCCATTACCCTTTGTCTCGGATAACTCCACTGAATTGGTACCCTCTTCTGCAAAGTCTCTCTCTTAACTGTTCCTTCATATGCCAGCAGTCATCAGAATACAGACAGGTTTTGCTTTTACCCCTGTGCTACCATCCACATTGCATTACTGTAATGCTAGGAGAGATACATTAACATTTGTGTCTGTGTTTCTATATCTGTGATCTCCTTTATACAGAAAATTTGTATCCACATTTGCAATGCCTTTATGCTCGCACACAATTCAATATATTCCAAACCATTTACTATAAACATTGAAAAATATGTTGCAAACCTCAAATATTTAGTTTTCCTTCAAGTTACCAGACAGGAAGTCATGTGAATGTGAACGGAAGTTTCCTTCCATTTCGGGTACTTTGATCAGTACAAAAGACTTGAAAATAAGAAAGCAAAATTCAAATGTCAGCTATAGAAAAAGGGTTAAATATTCCATCCCAAGACTGTTCTGTGGCATAAAACCAAACATGAGCATAAAATGCATAGCTGAACTAAACAAAAAGTTAGATTTAAATGGCATGCTACTATGATAAGTGCATTGTGAAGGGGAGGAGCACCAGCCTTGTAACCTGGGCAAACCTTATTGTAGCCTTTTTATATATAAAGGGGACTCTTAAGAAAGATAGAGAAGGTCTTTTTACCAGGGCCTGTAGTGACAGAACAAGGAGCAACATGTTTAACCTGAAAGAAGGTAGGGTTAGATTGAACATAAGGAAGAAAATATTTACAATGAGGATAGCATGACATTGAAAGAGACCAGCCAGAGAATTTGTGTATGCCCCATTCTTGGAATTGTTTAATATCATGCTGGATAAGACTTTGAGAAACCTAATCTAGAGAAAAATATCCCTGCCCATGGCAGGGGACTAAATGATGTTTAAAGGTCCCTTCCAGCCTTATATCTGGTCGCATTAAGTCTGGGAGAGAAGGATAGATTATTACTAGTACACTACTTAACATGTAATTGCTGATATGCAAGTAAAGAAAACAAAAAGAAAAAGCAATTACCTTATGTCTGAGCTTCTTGCAGCATCATCAGTCTGCCAAAACATTAGGCCCCAGAGAGTACAGCTGAGTTAATCTGTGTCTTTTTAAAGACTAGACATGGTCAATTGCTCAACACACCTAATAGAATCTACTTAATGCCTTATATGACAAGTAGCCCTGACTCTACCAATTTGAGTTTAGTGCATTTCTATTGTAAACTGAAATTTATTATCTTCCTTTTTTTTTTTTTTTCAAATGTTTAAAATAGTACATGAAAAAGTGCAGCAGCTCATCTGTCATATGTACATACCGGGCTACTATCAAACAACTGGAATCATGCCATGGGAAATTGTAAAGCTTCTGGACTACCTTTCTGAATTTTAAAGACAATAAGACAGTCTTTGTATAGTGAATGATTTGGCCAGAATTTTTGGTGAGAAAACATTTCAGAAGACTGTTTGGCTAAATCTTGTTAAGACAACCAATTTTCAGATAAAACAGTTATTTATAATAAAATGATTCTTATGCTTAATATTTTTAATTAGTGAGTTCTGGCATTAATTCACCTTATTGACATAATTTAGTTTATCTTCCAGATAATAGTTTTATTTAAAATAAGAAAGTGTGTCTACTCAAGCTCAGTACAGAAATTGTTAAAAAAAATAAATTTTCACGGAATCACAGAATGGGGCAGGTTGGAAGGGACCACATTGGGCCATCTTGTCCAACCTCCTTGGTCAAGCAGGGTCATCCTTGAGCACATGGCACAGGATTGCAACCAGGCAGTTCTTGAATATCTCCAGTGGGGGAGACTCTGCAACCTCTCTGGGCAACCTGTTCAAGTGCTCATTCACTTGCACAATAAAGTTCTTTCTCATATTTTACTTTCTTTACATTCTTGTCAGCCTTCAGGACACAAATTTTTTAAGTCTATGAAGTCAGAATCCTACCTGAATCTGCTCTCTATAAAAGGTTTTCTTAGGAAGTACTTTTCCATTCTGAGACAAACCATTCAGTTCTTCAGCTTAATTGAACTTATGTGATGATTTACTGTGTTGTAACTGAAATGTAGACATTTATTTAGAGAAGGAGGCACACAGTGACACAAATTACTTCTCTGCTCTGCACAACTTTTCAGAGTAAATGATAATTTGGGAACATAAACAATATTTTTCTGCATAATAATTTTGAGCTAATGCCCAATAATAAGTACAATTAAGTAAATGACCTTGAACATTTTAGTAGTAGCTCTGTCTGGTGGCTGTCACAGGAGGCTGTGAATCAAGATACTGATTCTGTTTCAAACTGTGCCATTGGAAAGATGTTTTGTTTGTTTAAGTTTGTTCAAGCACACACAATGTTCTTCAGTTTCTTCCTTGATTCAGTAGTTTGTCACAGATAATAATGAATGGGAATGTTTTTATGTAGTACATAGAATCGTAGAATCAGAGAATGTGCTGAGTTGGAAGGAACTCATCAGCAATTCATTGAGTTCAACTCCTGGCCCTGCACAGGACACTCCAAAAATCATATTCTGTGCCTGAGAGCATTGTCCAAACACTTCCTGAACTCAGACAGGCTTAGTGCTGTGACCACTTCTCTGGGGAGTCTGTTCCAGTTCCCAACCACTGTGTGGGTGAAAAAGCTTTTCCTGATATTCAGCCTAAACTTCCAGACCCTTCCCCCTCCTCATGTCATTCCTTTGGATGTTTTTAATAGCTCAATGTCTCTTTTATACTGTAGTGCCCAGACCTGCCCCAGCACTCGAGGTGAGGCTGCCCCAGTGCAGAGCAGAGCAGGACAATCCCCTCCCTTGCCTGGCTGGTGATGCTGTGCCTGATGCACACCAGGACAGGCTTGGCCCTCCTGGCTGCCAGGGCACTGCTGATTCATGCTCAACTTTCTATTGACCAGGACCCCCAGGTTGCTTTCTACAGTGCTGGCCTCCAGCATCTCATTCCCCAGTATATCCACATATCGAGGGTTGTGCCATCCCAGGCGCAGAATCTGGCACTTGCCCTTGTTAAACTTCATTTGGTTGGTGGTTGCTCATCTCTCTAATTTGTCAAGGTCTCTCTGCAGGGCTTCTCTGCCCTTGAGGGAGTCAACAACTCCTCCCAATTTGATGTCCTTGGCAAACTTAGTATTCCTTTGAGTCCTGCATCCAAGTCATAAAGGAAGATTTTGAAGAGCACAGGGCTGAGGATGGAGCCCTGTGGAACCCTACTAGTGACACGACACCAGTCTGATGCCATCCCATTCACTATAACCCTTTATGTCCAACACATTAAGGAGCTGCTCAGCCATTGTGTAACACAGTTATCCAGCTGTGAGCTGGACATTTTGTCCAGAGCGATACCGTGGGAGACAGTACCAAAAGCTTTGCTGATGTCTGAAAGGGTTAAATTTCCTTGCTTTTCTACATCAAATTTCCTTGCTGTAGAAGGAAATCAGGTTCACCAAGCAGGATTTTCCCTCTTGTGAAGCTGTGCTGGCTGTGACTGATGACTGTGTTGTCCTCCAGGCTTTTTTCAATATCTCTCAGAATAATATTTTCCATTATTTTACCAGACACTGAAGTGTCATTGTCAGGCCTGTAGTTTCCAGGGTCCTCATTCTTGCCCTTTCGAAAACTGGGACACAGTTAGCTAGCTTCCAGTCATCTGTAAGTCAACCTCTCCAGATTCCCAAGACCACTCAGAAATGATCCAGAGAGGCTTTGCAGTGTCATCAGCCATCTCTTTGAGGATTCTGGATGAATACCATCAGGCCCTATAGATTTGTAGGGATCCAGCTGAAGCAACAGATCCCACACAAGTTCAGAATCCACTGGGAGTTGATCATTCTCACAGTCATGGTCCTCCAGATCAGGGCACTGAGACCCCCTTGGTCCATCCTCCATGTTGAAGACAGAAGCAATGAATGCATTACACACCCCTGCCTTGTCCCTTGTTTATGGGGTCATATCTATATATTTGTTTCTGTATTTCAATGTATTTAGCTAATGAATGGATTATTTCTAATACTTACATAGATTTCTGGTAATTTTCTTTGTAATTTGAACAAGAAAAAAATTAGCTTTATAAAAATATGGCTCTTATATCTACTATCTTTCAGAAAAAAACATCCCCTTAGACTTGTATTTCTGGCACAAATGGGCCTGAAAAAAACCAGCATCTATTTTCTGCAAATATCACTAAAGCCAGCAGCAGAATGATTAAATTTTAGCATATTCTGTCACTCTATTTACTAAAATCTTTGCTAGAAACTAGAAAGCAAGCTGAATAAGATTGAAGTAAATCCACTTTAAACTGGAAATGGTACTTGTAAAAAACATTATTCCTTGTCCATGCTGTTCTCAGTGTAAAAATTTCCAGGATTTATTTATTTCACTCTGGTTGAAAATATTTTTTTTTATTTATATTTAAGTACTTACAAGCCGGATCAACCAGGAAGTGTGTGACCACAGTTATATTTCTGTGTTCATAGGAAAATCTGTGTCAGTGAAAACTTAAGTAACTACTAAAATGTCAGAAGTAATCCAAATATACACCTACTCACTGTAAAAGTTAAAACAAAACAAGAGAGGTATGTCAATGACAAGCAATGAAAGATACTGTTGACAGAATACTAATTTCCCCAGATTTAGTGGAATTCCAGGAATTAACTCCATGTGTGCCTTAAAAAAGGAGGACAGAACAGCTATTTTATTTGAGAATTGCATGTATTTTAAGATGTTCTTACACTTGGGAAGGAAAAGTGGAGGTCTCCATCCACTAGTTGCCATATCAAAATCACACTACCATTACCTTTTCAATCAGAAAAATCAAAAAGATTCAGAGAATACAAACAATACAAGATCAAGGAGGTGATAGCTACCTCCCAAAGTGGCCACTGTGGAAAGCTCTGCCTACATCTAGAAGGAACAAATCCTCAGGGGAAGCTTTAACAAAATAGTTCCTCAATGCTTACTCATTTTACCCTTGAGGCTGTGGATTAAAAATTAGTCTTGTAGAACATTTGCCTTCAGCTGAAAGAAAATCAGATGATTTTTTAAAAAACAGAATTATATCTAGTCACCAACTAACAGTGACTACAGTATTAGTGGTCAATGTGTCTCAGGAAATATCAAGAAACAAACATTTTTTTGCTAATCCACATCTTGATGAAAAACCATAGAATGATAAAATCATTAAGACTGGAAATGATCTCTATTATCATTGAGTCCAACCATTAATGTAACACTGAACCTAAGCACCATATTTACATATTTACATGTTTTATTTGAAAAGGATGATGGAATAGAATATTGCTCATACTTTAGGATCCCTGTAATCTCCCAAATTAAAAAGGAGACAAAGCTAGGGAGAAGCAGCACACTCTTATAGCTAGTTAGTAGAGATAGTTAACTACATCTCTCTGAGAGGCTGTGTCTGATGAAGTAAACTAAGAAATAAAATTGCTGAAACTATAATGTTGCATAGAATTGTATAGAAGTAAGAAAAAGATTTGAAGTGCAAAATATGTGACCAAGAGGATGAGGACAAACAAAAAATACAGACTAAAAATAGAAAACTTAAAAGAGCTCTAGTAAGCCTTGCAGAACCATGTTTGGGACACTGGTAAAACTCTGTAATATGAGTTAAGGCTCTTACAGTGCTGGAGAATCCACCTTAGCCCTGAATTAACTTCAAGTTTCATTCATGGTTTAATTTTTTTCATGCCAGATAAACTGATGCTAATGAAGTGCTGATATTACAGTGTACTAGTTAGTGTATAGGGGCATTTTCTTGAAATGTTCTCCATGCCATGAATGGCAACATGAGTTCTCCATAGCATTCTCCATGATAAATATTCAATATTGTTAAAATTCTTTTAATTAAAGAATTTATACTTAATGTTTTGATTGAGGAACGCTTTCTGTTTTTCAAAGCTCATCTTCTTAAAAATTATTCTTTATTCTGGTCAGCTTTTCAGTAGTCCTTTCTCAGATCTTGTCAGTGTTTTCTAAAACATTTCCCTGTTCAGAAATACCTGGAACAAGAGCATATTATTACAACTTTTTCTCTTAAAAATTCTCTTAAAAGATTACTGACACAATTTGGATGCCAAGGAAGAGTAGAGTTTGGGATTCTTTTTATAGTCTGTCCTTTTGCTACTGATGCTACCTCCTACGAATGACCTTTGTAAACTTAGCTAACTGCTATTTTATTGGAGGATTTTGCTCACTTCTGGGAGATGCTGTGAAAAATCAGTAGGGATGTAAGTAGAAGACTGCCCTTTGGACTTTGAACAACATGTGCTGAAAGGGATTTTGATTCACAGAGAGCTATGCTGTTTAATAGCGTGCTTTTGCTGCTGTTGTGTTAAAAGATTAGATTTTAGTGTGTTGTGGATTCAAATGTACTTTAATTTATATTTAAAAGGACAGGCTCAGCAGTTTACTTTTGTAAGTGAATCTAGCCTGTTTGAGGGTAGGGATGGGAAAATTTGTGAGAACTTGATCAAAAAAACCCTTAAGTATTCCAGTGTTCAAAAAGTAATTCTTTCTTTATGCTTATCTGTTAGTTTATTGGTGGAGTATTAAATATAAGATTAAAACAAATGGTCTTGTTTTTTTACCTGATAATCAATCAGAAAGTTAGTCTAAGATTTGATGACCCTGGGCTTTTGACCTCTCCTTTTAGATATATTTTGAAAACTTGCAAGAGATCTCAATGGATTTCAAATCCTTAAGCCCTGGATATTCAGCTAAGCTTTGTGTAAATATATTCAAGAATCACTTCCAGCATAATATTATACGCAGTGCATCTGTCTTGACTGTATGGAAGTAGATGAAAGAAGATAGTCTACAGTAAATTTCTCTGCATGTTCTGCCCTTTTTTGGCTCTTGATTTTAAAATTTTCACATTATTTAGGATAGAGTATTTTTTTCCTAAAAATTGTCTGATTGAAGTTTGACTACTTTCATCTGCTCTCTTCACTGGGACTAATAGGTGTGCAGCATTAAGGTACAAATAATTAATCTAAAGGAAATTTTGAAAAGGATGGTTCTTTAAAAAGTGTAAAGTATTCCTTCAAAATGAAAGAGTACCCAAACAGTCAATGTGCCAGCCCTAGGAAAGAACAGTGTAAAAAAATCCAAAAACAACCCTGCTGACCAGAGAACTATCAAGACATAAAAAGGAAGTTATCCCAGATAAGAGATCCTTATTCTCTGATTCCTCTAGGTTTTCTGTAGGACATTACTTTCTCAGAAGTTCCCTGCTGTCAGTTCTAAAGAGTAAAACAGAAACTGCTGGACTCCAAGAGGCTTTTAAAAAAGCAAACATTTTAAAAACACAATAGACTCTTCTCACCTATTTGAGCATGAAATCTATTAGGTTTGTAGAGCTACTGATTTCTGAAAATTAACTTGATGTATTTTCAGAAAATTTGGTGGAAGATGTTCTGGAAAAGACTGCAGGACAGGATTTACTTCAACAGTTCTGCATGGAGTTTTGTTTTCTTTCAGGCTGAGATGGTTTTTCATTAATTTTCAGAGTATTTTTTAAGTTTTCCATCATAAAATAAAGTCCTTTTAAAGACACTTAGCTAATACTGTTTTTTTAAAGTGATTAAAATGTTGATTAGTAGAAGATGAAAGATTATAATTTGCATCATATGATTAAGGGCAGCTTTTGTTCCCAGGAAATTTTATGCAGAACCTGTTCAGTGCAGGAAAATGACTGATACTTTTAATTTAAATCCACACTTATTAGTCTCATGACGGGTTTGACTGGTGTAGAATTCAGCTACATTCATCCTTTCCTAGTGCTTTTATCCCCTTGCAATGAATTGTATTCACATTTAAAAAGTAGCCATTCAAAATGACTCTCCCTCTCCCATTCCAGAGAAAAGTAGCATACATGGTCTTTCAGGGAGTCACCACTGAGGATTACAGTCCTATGTAGAACTGAAAATAACATATAATGAATCCTGTGTTTTATTTGCATTCAAACCAGAGAGCTCACCCTGGAAAGTTGAAAACATGAAATTCCTCCACATTTCATTTGTTTATTTAGAATAAACCCTCTGTTTTGTCACTATAATAATGAGTGGGTTTTATTTTACAGTGAGGTTTGTGCTTTGTTTTTTTTTTTTGGGGGGGGGGTTGTGGGTTTTTTTCTCTTTATAAGATCTAGCAACCCTTTCTGTTAAAATAATGTCTAATTGGCACTTTTTTAGTTGAAATACTACAAAGAGCATGGAGAATGAATGACTTAGCTGATCAAGTCTTTAAACACATATGTAGAGGAAGAGATTAGAGTTAAAATCTTTGGGGTTTTCTACCACTACCTAAACTGCAGTGGAAAGCATTAAAATTCTTTTAAGCACCCAATAGCCATGGCCAGCTAGAGATAATTAAAAATCAAGCAAGGATAAAGTAATGTTTTCACTGCTCTGGGATGACCTCTGTAGTTCAGTGCTAAATATTTCTCTTTATCTAGCATAATCAGGTTTTCTTGTATTTCCCAGAATTGCTCCTATACTTGTTACTGTGGATTTTCACGTTGTTTATTTAGTATTTTTTTTCTAGCTGGTGTATATCAATTATGCTGAAACTTGCTTATCTAAGAGGTTATAGCTCTATCTTTCTATCTTGTATGTGTTTATGGCATGTTTCATGGAGTTCTCTGTCCACCTCAGAGCTTTTAATGTCTCTGTCCTTGTGTCATGCTACTGGAGTAGGGAAGTATTACCCCCCACTGCTTTAAAATGTGGGAAGTGAAACACTGAAACACTGAGACATTTTCTCATTATCAGAGGAAAGGCTGTGACAGATCATCATGTGAATCCTTTCAAGTTACAAGGCACTGTTTTATCCAATGCATCCAGCAACCATAGGGATGCTGCAAGGTGTCTGTAAAGCCTAGGAATAAAGACTGGAATCACAGCTGCCTAACAGTGTGGAATACTTCTGTAAGAAAAAAAAAAAATTAAACAGTCTTTGGACAGTATCTCTCTGTCTCATCTATCAGCCATGCCCCATACAGCCACTCACTCACTCCACTCTGCTGGGATGGGGGCGAGAATTGAAGGGGGTAAAAGTGAGAAAACTCATGGATTGCTACAAAGACAGTTTAATAGATTAAACAAAATCTGCACTTGCAAGCAAAGCAAAGTAATGAATTCATTTACTGCATCCCATGGACAGGCAGGAGCTCAGCCATTCCCAGGAAAGCAAGGTTCCATCATGCCTAACAATTATTTTGAAAGACAAATGCCATCACTCCAAACATCCCCCTCTTCCTCTCTCTTCCCCCCACTTTATATACTGAGCGTGATGTCAGATGGTATGGAGTATTCAGTTGGGGTCAGATGTCCTGGCTGTGTCCCCTCCCAACTTCTTGTACACCTCCAGCCTTCCTGGTGATGGGATGGGGTCAGAAGCAGAAAAGGTCTTGACAGGCTGCAAGAACTGCTCATCAACACCAAAAATATTATGAACACTGTTTCAGCACCAACTCAAAACATAGCTCCATAGCAGCTGCTCTGAAGAAAACTCTATCCCAGATAAAGTTGGTGCATTCTTTCAATAAGGGAAAAATTTGCTGATGCCTGAATGTGACTTTGTGATAACTCTTTTGTCAGACTTGGAGGCTGTTGCAATGGCATCCATTGTTGTGCTCCTTCCAAGAAGAGATTAATGTATTTAATTAACAGCTTATAGCACAATGAAATCTACATTAGAAAAGAACAGGAAACATTGACATTAGTCCAAATTGCCTGTTCAAACCTCACACTGCTCTGTTGTGCCGCCTCTCCTTTGCAACTGGCTTAGGGCTTGTGGAGTACCATCACAGAACAGCTCTGCTGCTGCTCCTCTTTCTATTCCAGTTCCTTCTGTACTTCTATCTATGTCTCCCTCTATTCTCTTCACCTTGATTCAGTTGCTAATCTCTGCATGTATATTTAAAATGGCATTGTACTGTGTGTAACTAAAATTAAGTTGTAGCTTTCGATTAAATGAAGTCTGAGCAGCACTACTTACCAGTACTGTACTGAAACCTAGTTCTTCTGGACAACTGATTAAGATTTATGCAATCTTGGTAATTTGAGGGAAGCTGACTTTAGTCATAGTTGTCTTATATCTCTGCACTGGATGACCTGACAGCACGTGAAGTCCACCCTCATATTTTTTTCAAGAGGTTTTTTTCTAGGAAAGGTGGCTGATTCTTCTTTGTAAGCTTCATTGTCACCCTGAGGTTATGCTACAAGAAAACTGCATTGAGAATCCCACAAAGCTATACTACCCTATTCATTTACAAATTCTCTTTTCCAATTCTGAGAGATGGAGATGCTTTTCTTCAGTTATATTCCAAATGCAGCCTTCTTTTTTTTTTTTTTTTCCAATCTGAACAAGAACCTACATAAAAATAATTTGTAAATCTTGTAACAAATCTCCATTTCAGAACTTCAGAGATGTTTTTCTCTTCCCACTTGTACTTACCTTTTAAAAATTTAAATTTTTCATTATAGTTTTCAACTCCCAAAACTCCACAAGAAACAGGGCATGGTACTTCTTTCAATCTTTGTCTGTTGCTGTGAGAACATTACCAATAGGGATACATTTTCTGAATGACACTGAAAGACAAAATAAACAATGAGTAGAGTTGTAAAATGCACTATTAAACATGTTCCAAAATTTCCAATGCTTCCTACTTCTATAATTTAGCTGTCAAGGGCACTATTTATTTGCAGTTTGTTTTAAGGGTTATTATGTCTATGTTAATGCTACATACGTTCATGTTGGTTAGATCATAGTGAAGCAGCATTTTATGTACTATGAACTCAGCAGGTAAGATTTGAATTATAAATGCCTCTAAGGACAGAATTTTGCATATCAATATAAATTTTACTTCTAAACAAGTCTAGTAAGGTAACATTTTAGTTCTACAATTAAATGGTATGATTCCCCCTATACCAGTTTGAGCCACCAATAGTGATGCTGTTCAGTTTGGTTTCTAGCTGTGATTTCTTAACTATTTCAAATCATCCTGTTATGTTTTTAGATTTCTATTTATTTATTTATTTATTTATTTATTATATTAAGCTCTGCAGCTGTTTTCATTGATTTCAGTATTAATTTTGGGTGAATGAGACATAAATAATTTTGGTTTTCATGCTGTTTTTATCAGCTAGTAGGCCACTTAAAGATTCTGTCCTGATTGTGCTCTGAAACCAATGACTGTTTTTGCTTTCATTTATAGCTGACAGAAAAATTTAACATTTAGCTGGTGGGTTTACTGTCCAACTGGAAAAATGCAGAGCTCATGAGAAATAGCTACAGAAGTTTTCAAGTTTATTAAATCACCATTTTTGGAAGAGCGTATATGTTGTTCTTTGGATAAAAATTTTTTTAAAGGACAGCATTATGTAAGTAATGCATAAACAAGCAAAATCATTGTAACCATGTGTCCTTTGTTAAATAGTTTGAATAGGTGATAAATTTGAAAATAAAATAATGAATTTTAAATTGGCATTATTTATTCTATCAGCTCACTGTTAATCAGTTTGGCTTTTCTAGTCTAGATCTAAAGTAATCTTCAAAACATTTCTGTTGTGAATAAAAATCAAAACGCTATTCATAGCCTATGGCACTGAGCACTCTACATATTTAATTTTGCATTTGTCTGAAGAGAAAATTCTTGTTTGAAATTCAGTATTGAAACAAGTCTGTCACTGATTTTATTTATGAGTTTTGTTTTACCTACTTACTACTTCTACTTTCTGTGAAACAAGAAAGAGTGTCCTGTTTTTAGTCTTGTTGAAATATCTATTCATAGATTTTAAATATTTTTAGTGATGTAGATGGTACAAAGGTTTTGGTTCCTACACCTCTTTGTTGGCTAGTTAAGCAAATTTTTTATTTCATATTGATGCTCTGAATTCTGTAACAGAATTAGATCCTATTTCTGTCTTGAGAGACTTACCCTTGTAGTAAATTTAATTACTACCAATATCAATGGGTTTGTCTGCATGTCTTAGGATGATTGGCAGTGCTTTTCCCTCATATAGATGTCATTGTTAAATTCACACAGGTATAGACATGGTGTGAATAAGCAGCCTTTTGTGATATTTGTCTGTTTCTAAAATGTGTTGTTGTTTCTGTGTGAGAAGTCTCTTTGACTACTTTATTGACACAGACTTTTTACCTTTTGATATTTGAATTCTAGGATAACACATTCTAAAAATAGCCAGTTTTATTTATGGTCACAAAAGGTCTGAAAACGGGCACTGACTATGAAATGAGGTTAAAAAGTCTTGATCATTATGTGCTGTGATTTGCTGTCAAATGCACTTTAAAAGATGTGCACAGTAGGAGGATTCCTGCACAAACCACATCACCAAGAGTCTGTAGAAACTAAAAAGGTCTGGTTAAGTCAGGGAATTGTTGTGTATGTTCATGCATGACAATGATTGGAAATTTTAAATGCAATGTTGCCTTTCTCATAAGACTTCATTCCGCTGGTAAGAGAGATGATGTGGCTCTCAGATTTATCCCTTTCTGTCATCTGGGAAACAGAAGTTCCAAGTAAGTGCTGGCATTGAAAATCATGAGTACTGAAACACATTTAAATATGTGAGGATTTTTTTTTTATTATTTTTTGTTGTCTTAAAGGAGTGTGTATCACCAGAGTGATCCTGAAAGTAAAATTTTCTTGTCCTGAAATCAAAAAAAATAGAATATGGACTTAATCACACTGTATTACTCTTGACCTTGTTTCTCCATAGAAAACTGTCATTTAGTAGTTACAAAACTTAATGAATGTTCTCTCCTCACATTTTAATAACTTAGGTCCCTGTATTTGTTCATTTGCTCCTTAATGTAGGTAATAGTGAGATACCCTGCCATCTCTGGTCTCCTGGACTTTGCTGTGTGCGGTGCAAATTCTCTGCTCAGTTCCCATTCTTGAAATGGAGTCTACATAGTTCTGATACCTATGGACACATGGTGTAGTTAACCTATACATAAAAGTTATCCCTTCAAGGTTCCATTCTGTGAACTATTTTTGTCTTCAGTTTTTCCGTTTCTTGTAAATCCTCTTATCAGTCTTCATGTCTCTGTTGGACTTTTTTACTGGATATACCCAACAAAACAAGTTTCTGTGATAAAGTACAGTAGTTTTTCATCATATTTCAGCACCTGTTGTGTTTTGGAAATTGAAGTTTTCATTCCTATCACTACAAACAAAATGGGATAGCAAATCTGTTTGTTTGTTTGACTGTCTCCTTGGCACAATTACTACTTCCTAGGGCTGGATTATTCCCTGATAATTTCCTCCGAGTCCTGTTAAAATAGGGTGTTGTACATGTTGAACTTAACTGACTTCAGTTCCACATCTGAATTTTGACTTATACATATATATTCCAAAAAAAACGGTTAGACTTGTTAAGCTTCACATTTCTTTATTCCTCAGGGCATTAAAACTATGCTGATGAGATGAGCTGCAAAATATTGTGTTATGATCAGAAATCTGGAGTGCTCCATTCATGTACTTCCAGGGAGTTTGGGGTGCATTAGAGAGCAGTATGTTGGACAGAGACTATTTTTTAATTAATTGCCTAATCGAACATAAGTATTATGCCATTATTTGAATGGAGAAATATTTCAGTATGTTTCTGTGCTTTCAAAACACTAACTCAGATGTCCCATATCAGCTTTGACATCTAGCAACTATACAGATTTAGCCTGACAAATTTTGCAATTTGCTTTTACTACCAATAGTGTACATTTTCAAAGAAACTGGCATTTATTGATGTTAATGACTAAGATTTGCTTTCATCAGTCTCTCTATGAAATCTGAGTGGAGATAGGAATGCTTCAAGCTGCATTTGTTTGCTAATTGAACCATGAGTTTACCTCATGACAGAAGCAAAGTAGCTCACATTCGCAAGTATTTTTCATTTGGTTTTGTTATTGCTAGAAGCCTAATTTTATTACAATTTAAATTTGACATGGTAACATATTTGTTTTGACAGTGAATTACTTTCTACCAAGATAATTCAAGTCTAGCTATGTGGGGAGGCTAGTAGGTGAAAGTAGAATTACTCAACACAATAATGACTCTTCAGCTGAGATATGAAGGAAAAAGATGTAAGGCTCTATGGGCTCTGAATTGCTCCTGCACATCCTGGGTTGGTGCTGTATTGTAAGGCCAGTTTCTTGACAACTACTGTTTAGTTATCTTTTTACATGTTTTGGGTTTAGTTTGTTGGGTTGGTTTTTTTCTTCAATATACCTTGAAAGCAAACCTTAAATGTGAAATCTCATTTTGCCTGGTAGGAAAGGGGTTTTTTGGGGGGCAGCTTTGGTGTTAAGTATCCTGAGGATTGTTTGCAAGTTTGAGTTTGGTTTTTTGTGTAAGGTTTTAGACTAGATAACTGTAACATTTTTTGCTTCCTATTTCATTTAAATCTATCAAAGTGGTCGCAGTCAGATCCTGCCATTAGTTGAATGGGAGGACAGTTTCCATTTCTTTACAGTGTAACCTTTATTCTGAGGGAGTACAAAATCAGAGAAATGTTAGCCTTCTCCCTGGTAGGGCTTGACTCTCAATGAATAATCTATCATCTCATCTATCATGTCTCTCCATCGTTTTTATGTAATCTATTTGAAGCTCCATGGTGAGTGCTGAGTGCTGAATGTCAATGACAACTGTGTTAAGACAGCCAGGAATATTCATTAATATGCTTGTGCATAGTTCGAGATTTCATTTCACTGATACTTAGAACTATTTCTACTCACTTATTAGGAAACATTTACACTTACTAATGTTTTTCTGAGAACTTATGCATGGAAATTAACCACTTAGTAGACTATACTTATTTATATTCTTCAAAGATCTGCTTCCCATTAGGACTAGTTAGCTGATCAGACCGGGAATCATGTTACTTGTTTTTGATCTTTTATACCAAAAGTAAAAACACTTTTCAAATTAGTCAAAGTAGTTCATGTGAAAAGAAAGTTACTCCCATATCTTTAAATACAGGATTATGGCAGGATGGGTAAAAATCTTGATAAGATCTGGATAAGAGATTTGCCAAGAAAGCCTGTGACATCCTGGCTTGTATCAAGAACAGTGTGGCCAGCTGAACCAGGGAAATGATTGATTCTCTGTACTCAGTACTGGTGAGGCCACACCTCAAGTTCTGTGTCCAGTTCTGGGCCCCTCACTAAAAGAAGGACGTTGAGGTGCTGGAGCACGTCCAGAGAAGGGCAATGAAGCTGATGAAGGTTCTGGAACACAAATCTTATGAGGAGTAGCTGTGGGAACTGAGATTGTTCAGCTGGGGAAGAGGAAGCTCAGAGGTGACCTTATAGCTCTCTGTAGCTCGTTGGAAGGAGGTTGTAGCAAGGTGGGGGTCAATCTTTTCTTCCAGGCAATAAGTGACACAACAAGAGGACGTGGCCTCAAGCTGCACATGGGGAGGTTCAGGTTGGATGTCAGGAGGAATTTCTTCACTGAAAGGGTTGTTAAACATTGGAATAGACTGCCCAGGGAGGTCATGGAATCAATATCCCTGGAGGCATTCAAGAAACAACTGGAAGTGGTACTTAGTACCATGGTCTAGTTGACAAGATTGTGATCAGTCAAAGGTTGTACTCAATGATCTCAGAGGTTTTTCCAACTGAAATGATTCTCTGCATCTGTGATAAGAGAGCCATGCTCAGTTCTGTCTTAAGATGTCTCCCTTTGAAGCTAGACTGCACTGCTTTCAGTTATATTTCTAATTACCAACACCAAGAAAACCACATGACAAGAGGACATTTAGAAAACCAAGGCATATAATGAGTGTGCTGTGCTGCAGTGAAAACTGATTCTCACCTTCCCTTCTGTAAGGCTTCTGTGAGAAGTAGCATGGTAAGAGAATGGAGAATGACATCATTACAGTTAAACTATTTGAAGTCTTCCTGAGCTATAGATGAAATATTTATATCTACCAGAAGGAAAAATACTATTAATCCATTCCTCATGAAAGGCTTTTAGTCAATAGTTCTGTGTGTGCTGTGGTTGTCACCAGTGAAAATGAAAAGCTTTTAATATACATAGCAGATAACAGTTATAATTGAAATTCTATTTCTTTCCTTTCACTAATCCAGGGAATAAACAACATCTTAAACAATAAATAGCTGCAGTTTGGCTAGCTACTTATTTAAAAATGCTCCTCCAATTGTAAGTTTTCTCTCTATTTATATAATTCTATATGTCCTTCCAGAATAAACACCTACCCAAAAATTTGCCTCTGCTTTTGCCAATTTAGGAGAGTTTTAATGTAACTAAATAATATGTGACTTCAATTTGATTCTAGTAAACATTGCAGCCCATAAACATTGCAGCCCACAAAATGCCAGGCATAACTCAAATATTAATTTCTACCTTTATCTTTAAAAGTTTAAGGGCCCTTTTGGAAGAATAAAATGGGTACAGAATACCACTATTTCACTGATTTCCACAGTTTTTAACAAGTATTGTGACAAGCTACCAAGAATGTTAAAGGTAAAAAAAGGTTAATGTTGATAGTAACACAAGATCTGATTAGAAGTTTTTCATTTCACTTATTCATTAATGTAGTTGAACTACCTGTTCTTTGCTTTTCTATGACTAGGCAGCTCTGTGGAGTCATGAGATGCTTGCTGAAGTGAACAAAGATATTCAGACAACTAAGTAATCAATCCTACATACACCTACGTGCACATTTTAACTTTTTATTTATCAGCAAAACACTGAACTTAGCAGTACTACTTAGGAATAAAGATAAGCATGACCACGTTTGGGGAATTGTGATTATAAATTCTGATCCACAATATGATTGACTGAAAAGAGAATTTCTGCTGGAATTTAATATAGAACTAACACAGAATAGAAAAAACAACTTCTCTTTTTAAATTGAATCAAATTTAAATGCAAATTTACAACGTGGAAGGATTTTTTTGCCTACGGAGCTTTCTAACCCTCATAAGTAGAATGATGACTTTGCATTTCAGATCTGTGGAGGATGTGCACATGCAGAAAGAATTTTGAAGATATCTTACCAAACCAATATATCTGGTGAACCTTGCAAAACTACTTTTGATAATATTTTTATGCAACACATCAAAGAATTTGCATTGGTCTCTATGTCTTCCCTTCCTGGGAGTATTCTCATAAATGGCCTTAAGAAGCATGAAGCTTCAAGGCTGAGAAACAAAACAATCCCATGATTATAATCCTGGACATTTGAATATTTGTTGAAGTTGAAAACATACCCTACATTCATTGGGAGTATTCTTACTTGGCTGTATTGATTGTTCACATAAGTAAAGCAGCTGTGCTTTCATGTGAGTTCTGAAATAGCCTGAACAGAAATAGGTACTATCTTCACCAAAACTAAACAGAGGATCAAATTGTTAATGTTTAGTTTGGTATCTAGTAGGCAACACATCAAGATATTGTCTTGTATGATGCTGGGGTCAAACTTTGAGTATGCACAATAAATTTACAAAAATACCTTTTGATTAATTGTGAAGTAAAAAGGTCTAGTTTACAGAATTTTTTTTTCTATGCATTTGCAATTTTGAAAAGGCATTTCTGAGCATTATCACCTACTTATGCAAGTAATAAATTATATGTTCTATGGAAAATTGCAGACTAATTTCACACCTTTTAGTTTAACTAAGCTTTCTTGTCAGAATGCTGGGATTTGAATTATCACACAGTAAAATGCATGGTCTGTAAAGTTGCTCCTGTTAATATCATTATTAATCACTTTTGTTGCAGTAAATTCTAATAGCTAACAAAGAAGGTGCTCTGTGATTGCTAAGTAGTGTACAAATACAGCAATGGTGGGATAAGATATTAACTTGGAGAGAGGAATTAAAATAGAGAGAGTGTAGCAATCACGGAGACAAAGGCAGGAGCAAACCCGAATGAGGAGACACTTGTGTTTTATGGCAGGCATATACCAGGCTGGCATTTTGCAAGGGATCCCCTGTTTAGATCAAGCACCTAATCACCATGCACTAGGTGAGACTGGACTTTTGTTACAGTTTCATGTGACTGTCAAACTCCCTGAAGACTCTGGAAATGGGAGCATCACCCCATGCACACTCTCAGCATGCTGAAAGACACTGCCAGAAGAGAAAAGCATTGACATGCAGAGGCTCAGCACAGGAGATTCTGGTCATAACTGCAGAAAGGTCTCAGGGACTGATGTTCACTTGTCTGCCTTCTGTCTGTGATTGTAAAGGCAGGAGAGTCCCTCTGAAGTTTTACCTCATTTGCCTGGGGAACAGAGAGGGATCACTGTGACACTGCCGGGTGTCTGCTGTTTGAAGCCTGCTAGGGTACAATTATTATGGAAGAGTTTATTGATTATCTTAAAAATAGGAGCTTGCAGATAAGCGTCTTTAGAGCTTTGTCTCCTTTTCTAACAAGATGACACATTAGATGCCATACATGTTATTAAATGTCTAGCGTTTATCAGATACAGGATGTCACAAAGAGATGACACAGTTATCACATGCCAGCAGACATGAGGATTTAAAACCTTGTCTGGATTATAGCCCTGGTGTAAATACACGGAAAGCCATTGCTTTTGGTGGAACTTAACTAAATGTACTAGCTAAGAATTTGTTGTTAAGGGCTAAGAGTAGCACCAATAAATGTTTTTCTTTCCCTATGGTAAATGTAAAGAAATAACAGCAACACCACCAAATTAGCAGCATAACTGTGGGAGTACTTGTATTAGAGCCTGAAAATAACCAGTATATTTTGTCAACACCTTCCTCCCTTTCAAAAATCTCATGATATTGAAGGTGCAGAATTTAGTTCAGGACTTGCTTTTTATTTGTCTTGCATGAATTTAATTATCACAGAAAGAGGCAACTTGGTAGCATTAAGAATTAAGTCATGGTTTTTTATCCTCTGAACATCCATGAGCATACTTTAATTGACATCTGTGTTAGCATCTGCATTATAAACTGACAGGTAGCTCATCCTAGGCCAATAGGTGAGAGAGTGGATTAGTTCCAATAGTAATGTATGCAAATTTTCCATGACAGAATATTTCAAACTCTGCCCTGTGTGCCACATATAATCTAATCAAAATAGGTATTTTTATACTACTCAGTACTGTAGTTTCAAAGTGCTTTACAAATATTTGACATTATCAGCATTTTAAAACTGAGAAAATTAGGTCATTTTTCTAAAAAAGAAATATGTCGCTATAAGCATAACATCTTTCTTCCAGCATAAACTGCTGTTTTAGAAAGGTTTTTAAAATATATGTTTCTGTGGGTTTTTTAATTTTCTTTTCTGCTGGCTTCTTCTCACTCTATTGCTTTTATAGAGGAGGTTTCATAACATCATTGCAAACACTGGTAAGGGAATTAAGTTTTTATATGTACTGTTTGTTAGGCAGCCGCTGAATTTAATAAAACCAAAACCCAAAGTTCATTCTTTGATAGTATAACATTTAACATTGCATTTTGTTCAGCCAGCTATCTCACACTTAGCAAGTACTTAAGTTCCAATGGTTCCCATGGACTTTGCTTGAAGTTAATAATTGATATTTACATGTGCTTTCAAATGAGGATTAATCATGCTAGTTTAAAGCAGTAGATAACAAGCAAGTGTAGAAGATCTTTGCCCATGCAATAGATATTACCTGATGATGACCCCAGATATTCTTCATTTATTGCTGTTAACTGAAGCTGATTGATCCTGTGACAGAAGAGAAATGGCTACGAAATCTTTGATTTGTCCTCTTGAAATCTTCATAGTCTTGGACCTACATTTAGGATCCAGTGTGAAATTCCTGTGTGTGCCGAGTAAATGTTTTCAGTGCCAGCTTAATATTTTTCCACATTACCTATCAGATAGAAAAATGCACTGTTAAATTTTGCACTGTGTGGAGCTTGCTAGAGGGGAGACACAAATGGATATGCAGGGGTGACGTATGGCATGCACACAGAGAGTGTGTAAACATTAGTAAACAGGTTCCTCAGCAGCTCCAGTATGGGTCATTAAGAAATGAGAACTTTACAGAGAAGTCATGATTAATTGCAGCATTGTGTCTCTGATTTTTAGCTCTTGAAACTAGTGAACTGTGAGTCAGGTTTAATCATTGACACATTTTGGTGGCAAAAGGGAAAATACTGGACGACAAAAAATTAAACAAAACAAGTGAATGCTTGTGTGGGTGGTGAGAAACAGCAGGGGTTCTGTTATGAAGGTAGAAACCGTTGTCATAGATACAGAGAGAGCAGGTTGTGGAGCTAGTTAAAATGTCCATAGAAAGTTAGCTAATATGTGATAATATTGCTAAAAGTGAAAGGAAAAAGGATAAAAGTGCTGGCGAAAAAACCCAACATGGCAGACTTCACAGTCTACAACTATCGACTTTTGCTTTCAAGGGTAAATATAAGAGTTATTGCATCATCTGATTTCCATGGATTTGTGAAGTCATGATTTTGCTTACAGCTGTAAACTCTGGGGACAGAACATATGGCTCAGGACCTGAACAAGTGTTGCAGTGGAAATAACTGCAAGCATTTCACTGCTGTTCAAAAATTCTTTCAGATCAATAACCTTTGCTGTCTTTAGAAAAGGCTTGAAAAATTTCTGCCAGGAATCATGATAAGATGATGCTGAAGTTGTTTATTTGCTTGCTTTTTTAAATTTTTTTAATTTATGGTGTTTCTTCAAAAATACTGGAACATTTTTTCTGATTCTTGTGCTTGAAAATGAGTCGATAAAGCCATCAAAGCTTTCTCATACTTTCTCCCAAAGAAACAGAGTCTAAAGATAAAACTGAAGGCTTTGGGGGGAGGCAGTTGTTGGGGTTTTTTGGTAAGGAAATTACAAGAAAAAAATAAGAAGACATCATTATGGGAATAAAAAAATATAAAGGAAAATACATAGTTACTAACCCAGGGAAAACACTGAAGACTGCTTACCTGATCTTTCTTAGGACAGCAACAAAAAGCAGGAAATCTCACCCTGCTGGGAAATCTCTAAATATGCCAGAAGCAACTGACAAGTGTAAAACTATTCTTGGACTACAGCAAAACTACAAACAAGCTAAAATATATTTCAACACTATGCCTGACAGCAGAATAAAAAAATTTAAGACCAGTTGTAAAGTCAGTGTTGGAAAAAAATTATGTTAGGCTGGTATTTGAATTTTACTGTCTTCACAGGTGATGTTTGGAGTACTTGCTGTTTATATTTGAACAGTTTTCATCACATCATTCAAAATGAAACTGAACTAAGCCAAAAATATCCTTATAAATAACAATGGACTAGGAGATTTGTATGTATAATCTTTTTTCTTTTTTCTTTTTTTTTTTTTTTTTTTTGTCACATTAACTGGAAAGGAGGATAGCATCGTAATGAAGCAGCATTTGTATTTAGGATTTAACATCAGTATCTAAATATAGTTAGAGATGCTGTCTGAAATATATGAAATGGATATCATTGCTATTTCCAAATCAAGACTGGTTTTCATAAAACTGTTCTTTAATAAATTTCTGTGGAAATGCCACAACCCTTGTAATAAATGGTTCAAACTATGGCTATATGACTAATAGCCTTGGTGTCTTCCAGCTGTGAAATTGAATGAACCCAAGCCTTGTCTTCTGCTTAGAATTAATATGAGAAAATTAGCCATAATTCTATACCTATCCAGTTTAACAACCATTTCTTAATTGCTTCCTAACATGTAAAAAACAAAGGTGGCAAACTAATAATATAAAAATTTTTGAATTTTCTGGACAATACATTGTCTCTTTCCATGGAATTCCTTCAATTTCTTTATTGCTACATTTAATCCACAAGGCTGAGTGTCAAAAACATATGGAAAAGAGCTTGCCACACCAAGCAAGATATTCTCACTTGATCTGTCATATCAGTGATTTATACATGCTGGCTACATATCATTTTGAGGAAGAATTCTTAACACTGCAATTCAAGCCAGGACCAAGAATTTAGGGGACTAACATGTTTCTTTAAGACAAAGATTCAGGACTTTCCTCTATTTAGGCAGATGTTCCCATATCTTTTTTTCATCAATAAAAATGTTGCACTGGAGGCTTTTTAAGGCCTAATTTCTGCAGATTTATATATATACATCAGTCTTTTATTTTCCACAGCAGGATAAGATATTAAGACAGAAATCCCTGCTGAACCAAAACAATTGTACATCCCAGTCCTCTCTTCATTGAAAGTCAGGGGATCACATCTGCAATCTGCACTTGACACCTTCTCTAAGACTTGCCTTCTATTAGTTTGAATGTTCTGCAAGTATATCCCATGGGATAAATAGAAAAAGATCCACTTCATTGCTTCCTAATACATGTTCAGCAGGCAAAAGCTTCAACACACTTAGGGCAGGGCTGAGGAAAATGGGGAATGTAAGTTAGAATTTGAGGCTGCACAGCAGCCTCTTATGCTGCTTCATCTGCTTTCTGCAGCATTTTGTTCAAAAATGAGTGCCATGGGAATGTCACCACAGCAGTTGGTTCTCACTTAAGCTGGAGTAGACAAGGTGGGCACAAAATCAATTTAGCCAAAGACACTGCAAGTGTGAGAGCTGGGCAGAGTACCAGGATGCACTAACTATCATTTTCTCCCCATTCATGCACCTCCAGGCAGATGCAGTCTGAGGCTTGACGAGACAAGAACGTGTTTAGTAATGGTAAAGGACAGGGATTTCTAAGTATTTTCCTCTTTCTAGGTCTGCATCTGCTAAAAACCCAGCTAACACAATGAGCATTTATGTAAGTCCCCAGATGAATTCATATTTATACTGCTCAGCCAAGACTTTCTGATTCATTTGGACCAATCCTGACTGGTGGTGGAGAGCTTTCTAATTTTTTAACTAGATGTATGTGACAAGTCTATGGTTGTTCTAGATTTCCATCTTTACATTTTAATGCCAAACTGCTTTGCAGTTGATTCCACTGCTTTTCTACCAGAATGGTGATCCTGCAGCTGAGATTACAAACATAAGCTAATTGTTCTTTTATTTTTCTTGCTATTTCATTAGTGTTCTGGGACAGTCAAACTGCCATGGAAGTTTCTTAATCCTTCAGGTCTAATTTCTTGCTGATCACTACTGAACTGATAATGTACTCTGACTTTTTTTCTTTTTTTTCCCCTTGCTTTTTTACCCCTTGGAGTTTTGGAGTTTTATACTTACCTTTCTGGCTTTTGTTCCCAAGTGCTTATGTGAGACACAGATCCTTCCTATATTTTTGAATTATCTTTTTCTTCTGACACTAAAATTACACTTTCTATGCTTTTGTTTTTGAAAGACGTGACCATACTCTCCAATAACCTCTTGCGGCTTATATATTTGAACATTATCTTATTTACTTAACCTTTCACTTGCTTCTTTCTGTTTTGAGACTTTATATCTCTTGGTATTAATACTTCTATCTTCCTTACCCTCTTTGCTTTAGAAATTCTCCTGTTTGTTCTCTGTATTACTAATACTATGGGATACATTTAAAGTAGAGATGAGGGCAAAGGAATATTTAACAATGAGGAGAGGTGAACAGAAGCTAGCAGAAAGCTTTGGGCAACTTACTGATATTTCTTGTAGAAAAAAGACAGCAGATTTTTTCTGTGGAACTGTTTCTCTTTAAGTACCATCAAAAAATGAGAACATATCTGCTGAAAATATTGAAGTCCCAGCAGTGCATTTGCTCAACATGTGAAGTTCTAAACAAGGATGGGGAAAAAGAAATTACTGAATCTATTTAATGATTTCCAGAGTGATAGTTAGGTTTGGCAATAAGTGTTTATACATAAATTTGTCCAGAGTTTTCCATTACAGAACCTTGATACTTAACCACTTCTATGAAAAGGCTACATTTAAACCCTTCAAACTAAAGTTTTGCCCAAATCTATTCATTATTTTACAGTTAAAGTGACTCAGTCTTTCTGATCATCTAGATCAATGGAAATAAAAATAAGCAAAAAAACCCAAGAAGGTTATGTTCTAATAATTCTTTTATATGTTCTAATGTGTTCTAATAATTCTTTTTTGCAAAATAAATGTGACGTTTGATGTAGAGAGAAAGAGGGGAGAGATGCCACAGGGCATCATTTAAGGCTGTCATTTGTTCCCATTGCAAAGTCATCTAGCTTTGTTAGAATGGGCAGTAATTTTAAATCAGAGGATGGCAACAAACTCTAGGCAAGAGAGCCAGAATGCAGCCAGCCACCCTGCAACTGAGCCACAGTGCTGAGGGAGCAGGCTCTGCTCCTGCTGAACAAAAATAAACCCTGGGGGCTGCTCAGGCCCTTAGCCCATGTCTCTGGTGGCTGGCACCTTTGTGGAGAGGAGAACAAAGACCATTTTTCTCCACGCCAGTGGCAAGGGGGAAAGGAAGGAAGCCATCATTCGGTGTGGGGAAAGAGGGGAGGCCAGAGCACAGAAGCCTCTAGTCCATATAATTGTGAGTGGTGGGGTGTTGCCTTTTCTTTTGTGGCTTTGATTGGCACAGTTTTGTTTTGAGAGGCTGAGAGTCTCTAATGGCTCACATGTTGATCAACACCTCTGTGTAATAAATAGTGCATTTGGCTTTCTTTTTGTTTTCAATCTGTCATTTAAACAATATAGAAGTACTTATACCTCTGTATTAACAGGAGACTCGTCTGGGAGCTATTACCAGCTCATGTGGAAGACACTGCTCATCACAGGTTATTAACTGTGGCTACTTGACTGCATAACACCCACTAACTACAAGTACAAGTGCAGTTGTGAAAATGCTTATACACACACTTTTACATACACTGGAACGAGAGTCTATCAGTGCTGAAAATGGGTGATCCAAGAGCAAGAAACTTCCAGAATTGAGGCTGCCTCTCTGACCTTTATTTAGCCACCTGTGTTTTTGAATTATGGTACAGTCTTTAATTGAGTGATCAAAGTGAGTATCTCCTTGTTATTGCATAACATGGTCTTCTGGCACTGGCAATGAATAATGTGGTTCCCTTCAGCACCCCAGACTCATTTGCAGCAGAAATTTCTCATCTCTAGCATGGGACTAATAACTATTATCCTGCCCAGACAGTGCTTTAGGAAGGTAATCCAAGCTTAAGATGCACTCAGGAGCAAGTTAGCTACCCTAAGGAAATCAAACAAACAGGTGAATTTGTATGATATTCAGTAAATAAAGCACAAGTCTGGACTGGGTGATGAAGGTAAAAAGAAATGTTGAACAGCAACATCCAGCGAACTTTGGCTGTGATACATGAAAAAAAATTGGATGTTCATGTAAATTATCGTGGGTAACTTTCCATTATTTTTTAAATATTCCAGTACTTTACTTAAACTTGCCTTTGGATGGTTGGAAGCATCTGGAAACATCTTTTCTTTTTTTCTGTTTTTGGTTTGTTTTTTTTTGTTTTGTTTTGTTTTGTTTTTGTTTTTTTGGGTGGGTTTTTTTTTTTTTTTTTTATTATTGCATGGAATACATTTTTGTACTTGGACAGGAATGCACTTTTAAATATTCAAGCAATCAGGCCAGCAGCATATTCTAATTTAATTCAAGCATGAAATGTGAGCCTGAACTTTAGCTTGCTTAGATACAAGATTTTTCAATGGTCACAAAATTATCTTGTTGATTTTGAGGCAGCAGCTATTAAAAAATGACATTATTTTCCTACTGGGTGTTCCAGTAGTTATTTCCATGTACCCAGAGGAGCGTGCACTCTTTCTGGCACTTTGAAATAAAATTGGAGAGCAGGAGAAGCCCATTCAATTTTCATTATATCTTCCAGAACTTGGAATAATTCAGTCTGGTCTCTTAAAAAACTCAATACTTTTCCAAGCACATTTATCAGTTTGTCATGCTGTTGTCTCCTGTCATAAAACTGTCATCACAGTCTCTCTGATGTGGCAGTGCTGGGGGTGCTGGCAAAGCTTCTTGGCTCAGCCATGCTCAGATTTTGCACGGCAAGTTGGGCTGCTCCAGTGAAAGTCACATGGCTCTTCTGCCACAATGTGGAAGCTACCGTGCCTTTCATTGCTAATGTCATTGAATGCCATCTTGACATCTGGATGCGTTCCCACCCCATTTGAAGTATCAGCTGTTTATTCCCTCACTGTTGACCTTTCTTACCTTCTTACGGTTTGTCGAGCTATCATCCTTTCAATGACCTGCTATTTTTATTTTTTCTGAAAAGTTCTGGGAAAGGATCTCTGTAGCACTGAGTGTTTATCAAAATAATGTGTATGCTTTTCCATCTGAGTTGTGCATAGTTCATAATGCCAAGAAAATCTGTAAGAATCAAAGAATTGGAAGAAAAGCTGGGTTGAGAAAAACCTCTGAAAATCATTTTACCAAACATGCCTCTAAAAGTGAAGAAAAGTTCTGTAATCTGATGTTTCATGGAAGCTTTTGGACTCATACTCACATTGTTGGTTTTCTTGACTATATTTTCTGTATCTCTTAATGGTCTTACATCAGAAATTATGCTGCAATTGATTGTGTTTATGATACATGACAAGTTCATATGTACCTTGTATACTGAAAGCCAGTTTAATTCCCTCATTTGTGTATTTCTCAAGAATTTTTTTAAAGACTCATTTAATGTAAGGCTTGAATAATCTCCTTAGATTCCAGTTTGCTGAGTTAGAATTGTTATGAAAAGAATATGAGATCTAGCCTTAGCTTGAAATAATACCTACTCTGAACAATGGTCCTGAAAACAAAACCAACAAATGATGTTTAAATTTCTGTCAGAATCGTGTGCCATCTCTTTAGGACAAACTAGGGTTATTTAGACTATCTCAGCTCTATGCTTTCATATAATAATTTGTTTACTTTCCTCTCAATATAATCCAATTCCTGTATTTGCAAAGCTTTCCTAGTTTCAAATTTTGTAAAAGGAGTTGAGTATGTATTTTGCCTTTTTTTTCCTTTGAATTAGTGGCATATGGTGCACAATACTTAAGCTATACTCCTAACCTGTCCTATTCTCATTTTATCTCATAGTGGCTTTGTTCATCAATGTTTTATCTGCCTTCTTTCTGTTTAACTGCCAGTACCATATTTTTCTTTGTAAAAGAGATGCAAAAATGGTGATGGCAAAACCCATCTTCAGCGAGTGAAAAAAACAGAAAAAGCACAGAGTCTATTAGTGTCTCAGCTGTAGCATTTCTTCCTACAAAAGAAATGGCACTTTTGTGGCTATACAGGCTACCCACGTAAAACCTTTTTTTGGCACCTCTGTGTACTGAAACCATCCAACTAGCTGATAAGCAGGCACCTTGCCACCAAAGCAGATGGGCATAGCTGTAGAGAGCCAAAAGACAATGCATGTGCATCAAGTGTGGATGTTGGTGGCAGGCTTCCCAGTCAGTGATGTCTTAACGATTAAATGTCTTGAGTTTTTTGCATCTGTAGTAACAGAGGTGCCAGCCTTACTGCTGAATGGTGTTTGAAATTTTCTCCAGGTTTGTTTATAAATAACAGGGAATTTTCAGTGAATGCTTGACCTAGAAGAGACTTGGAACAAGAAGGTTAGCAGTAAAGGAAAGAGTAGCAATAACTTTTCCCAGTCCTAAATAGGTGCATGTTCTCACCCAAAACTAAGCGAACAAAAGTTCCAAAGAGTGGAAGCATTTTTTAGGGTATTTCAGACATGCAGAGGAGAGAAGCAACAGGTACTTGAAGAGAAAGAAAATCAAATACAATCAGAGATATACATTTACCATAATATTAACAAGAAAAGAAGGATTTGGAGGTGGCGCCATGAAAGAAAGACCCTCAAAGGCATCAATAAAGAACATTATGCTATTCTTTGATCGTATCACATTTAGGGAAATAGAATTTGACCAGTCTATGTATATTAAGAGGGCTGGACCACAACATTATCTGATTTCATCTCTAGTTTCTTCTCAGAACTGCAAAAATCTAGGGCATGGAATATTTTTAGCTAATGTTTTTTGATGCACATTGAAAGAGAAGGGAAAGGCAATTTCCCTAATATTGTCTAAAAGAAAGACTTTCTTTGTTTCCTGGGTAATACAGAGAAAACTTGCACACTGAGTCAGGAATAAACCTCCTTGGGGAAGGCCCTAATTCATCCAATGACCAAACAAAATTTAATATGTTTTGGTGATTTGATAAAAATCAGAGATTGATTGACTGATTAATTGATTGATTGATAAAGAAAATGCTTTTAAAACAGTATTTCCTTTGAGTATATGCAGTCTGATTTCAGCTCAAAATTAACTTTTTTTTAGACAAACACAGTCTTAAATCTCTCTGAAGAAATCAAAAAATCATTTTGCATTTTATCCTCTTTTTGGAAGTGATGTTTGTGTTTCTACATTTATTGTTACAGTTTCAGGTTTCTCTTTTATTTAATTCAATACTTTCAGGATTGAAAAAGACAAAAAAAAAACCCCATGTTGTATTAAAACATACTGATCTTGCCAAATCAGGCAGTCTTGCCCGTCAGATTTACTAAATGGGAATAAGGGAATTGGAAGAGTGTTCTTTGTCTTCTCCCCCTTTGCTGTGGCTCATTAGCCTCACTCAGGGTCAGTCCCACCCACAGAAGCGGGTGCAGTGACGCTCTCGCAGGTAGGCACCCCCTACACAAGGAAAATGCATCTAACTCTCTGCTCCCCACACACTTTCTTTGGTGTGTGCACAAAACACACTTGGTTTTGTGCCTCTAGGATTTGGCTCCATCCTCTCCAGCTACCTTAACCTCCTGAAAAAAATTCAGTCTGTCTCCATAGTATGGCTGGCTCTAAACACTCTACGTGTGTCTAAATCCAATTTCTGTGTGCTGTCTCCAAAGTATGGGAAACGACCTTTGCCACTGACTGGTATTTTCAAAACAGCTGCTAACCTCCCAAAACAGAACTACCAGCCAGTGACTGAAGGTCTGTGCTCCATTCTGCAGCTCTGAAGCACAAACTCTGCTAGTATCTTAGTCACATCCCATTATTTTTTCCAAAAATTTGGAGTGGTCTTAGGAATTTTTTTTAAAAATTGTGCTATAAAAAACAGCTTGGAGAAAGGCAAGAAAGACGTTCATGGTCCTCATTTATTTTTCCTATGGCAAATATATCTTTAGTTAAAATTATATCTCCTTTGGAATATGAATATTAAAGACCGCACTCATTAAAGACTGAAGATGAGTCTGTGGGCTCAACCTCTAGGCTCCTCATGACTTTGGCTACTATGACATTAAGCCAAGGAAAACTGAAGGAAGAAAACAATACCTCAGAAGCTGAATGCAAACATCTCAATTTATCAAAAAGATCTTATTATAAATTGCTTAGTTTTAGCAGGAATGTTAGTATATTCTCCGAGGGAGATGGATTCCCTTTATAAATAGTTGTAGCTGGCACTCAGATACTGAGGCATCAATAAAAGAATCTAAATAAATGTCAGTAGACTTCTGCTCCTAGCAACAGTAGCTATTGATTTTATTTTTTGCTCTCTGTTAAAAATGAACATTGAAAGAATTCTGATTGTCCTGATTTGTATTTTTAATAGAGAATGCAAATGGGAACAGCTGCTAAACATTCCATTAAAATACACTGTTCAATGACTAAATTATAATCAAGATTTTTCTTTTTGGGTGAAAAACCGAGAGACACCAAGGAAACAGTCAATACATGTCTAGCTCCATCAATTGCTAATGTCTGAAGCAAATTACAGCTTTCCACTTTTCCAGTGAGAAGCCCTTCTCATTACATTACAGTGAGGATATGTGCCTTATGTTTATTTTAGTTGAAAATAACACCTTTCCTTCCTCACTGCACATTGTCCAGTTCAGTCTGGAGGAAGTGACAGTATTCCTACTGAGGGCCACTCAGCTGATTAGTCTGATTCTGCCTAGGACTGCCACCTATCACTTCTGTGCTAAATTTGTGGGGAATTTTTTTTTTTTTTTTTTGCAATGTCATAATTCCACAGTGATATTCACTCTTAGGTGAAGCCTTGGAGAAAGTAGTTTATAGTATCCAATGATCTTGTTCATGTTTCTTTTTCATTGATAATGAATTGATGAAATGTTCCTGGAAGCCACAAGTTACAGTGGAATTTTACCACAAAAATTCCTGCAATTTTCCCCTAATATTTGTTATAAAAAAAAATATTCAGAGGAGACAGTTTGGATTCCTGTGAATGCAATTTCTGCACTGATAACCAAGTATTAACTCTGAGGAAATCCAGGGCTTGAAATACGTAGTATTTTAGGAGTGTTCTAGAAGGCAGGGTTTGAAAAAATTGTTTCAAAATATTTCTAGCCCTGTAACTGAAGAACCAAATGACCTCTAAAATCACACCATTTTGATTTCTATATATATATTTTTTTTTACTATGCCAACTTTAATATGAATTAAACAGTTGATTGGAACTGGTCTAAAATAAAATGTCATTTCAAAGCTGTCATTTCAAAGCCATTATTTCAAGTTTTTATATCTTGAACAGCATTGATTTCTACTGCTAGTAGCTCTTGAGCTAGATCCTGCTAGATTAGTGTTGGAATTGAAGCAGAAAGGTTAAAAAAGGTTCAAAACAGCACTATTTTAAGGTTGACTATTGTGAAACTAAGCTCAAGTTGTGTCTTGAAATATAGATATAACAACAACTCTCTTCTAAAGAAAGCCTTTTGAGTTCTATTTAAATGAGAGCTATCATTTTCCTGTTACTTACATTTAATTAATAATTTCTATTTGGGGAGACTTTATAATCTGTTCTACAAACAAAAGAAAGAATACTGAAAAAGTATGGAAGTAACATAAGAGGAAAAATATCAGTCCATCTATGAATGTATGTGTGTGTATTCATGTGTCTGCTGCTGGTTGAATATGTACTGTGTTGCAGTATACTGAGTATTTCAGATATTTGAAGTTACTTCCTGCTGATAAATGTTTCACAGCAAAGATATGATCAAAAGATACACAGGAATTGAATGATGAGTGAAGCCAAACCAATTAAATTTCTACTGCTATGTCAAAAGATAAAATAAATATGTCCTGTTAAAATTTCTACCTTATCTTAGTTTCTTTAGTACATAAACTTTTGTTAAAAACATCAAAAGTCATAATATATTGATGCAGAAGAATCCTAAATTCACCCCCAAAATATCCCCCAAATAAAAAAAAAAAAAAACAAAAAACCAAAAACCAAAACCAAAAATGACAAAATAAAAATCAAACAAACAAACAAAATCACACAGAGAAAGAGACAAACACAAAACAAAAGCAAAACCAACTATTAAAAAAGCCCTAACCAACACAAGACAAGAAGAAAAAAAAATTAGATGAAAGGAAGAAAATTTCTTTACTCCCCTTTTAGAAGAAGAATGGCAGAACTACTGACTTTTTAAAGAAAATTTTTTTATAAAGTAACTCCTCCATTCCAGAATACTTTCATTTGAGGATCTAGGCTATTTGCAACTCCCTATTGTAACATAGATTGACTGAACTGTGCTAGAGTGCTACAATGTAAATTAAGTATTTGTGTGTTCTTACTTCTATCTTTTGGCCATTCACCCTTTTAGCATCATACTGAAAGAAATTAGTAGTAGTAGTAGTGGTAGTAGTAAGATTAGAGTGACTACTCTGAGAAAATGTTATGTATCTTCCTTAGGAAAGCTGTATGAATGGGCTGATATATCTCCACACTTGTTCGTGATTTCTTGGAATGGAAGTTTGTCATTTAGTTTTGGGGGTAATATCTTCAGTGATATAACTGGACACCAATTGAGAAGCTGGAAAACAAATGAAAGCGATGCAGTACCAAAAACACTTTTCTCAGTCTTTTACACTGAAACCTAAAGAGCTGTGAATCTAAGAAACAAGAAATGAACAAATGAAAGATTCAAGCTTAAGCATTAATGAACCATCAGTAAGGTTAGGATATAAGAGACAGTAGTTCTCAGAACATGTCTCTTCAGCAGTACATCAGTATATTTTACCCTGGTGATGTTTAAATTACTTTGTTATTTTTTGTTTATATGGGGGAAAAAAGGAGTGTATATCTGCATAGTGAAGCATTACTATCTTATTTTTTATGTCACCAGTACAAGATTTTTAATGGGCTCTGTGACACTGGGAATTTTGCCTTTGAGAAGTTTAGCTTTCCAAACAGCAAGGGTAGGGTGATCTGTGTCAGACACTAGGAAATGAACTGAGCCCTGAAAGTGCCTTTCCTCTGAATTGAGTGTAATGGGAATCTAGATGCTGCTCAGAGCAGGACATCTGCATTGCAGACATCTAAATGTGGACAGATGGATACTACTCTGACAATAATGTGCTATGTAGAAATTCAACTTATTTTATGCCAAAGGAGTTGGAGCCACGTCTTCAGAAGGAAAAGCAAATCTCTGCCGTGCTTTCTGCTCCCAGCATAATTCTAGCACAAAGAAGAGGGAACTAAACAGAAGCAGCCAAAAGAAAGAAGAAGCCCAGTGAGTCCCACTCAAGCTAGAACTCCCTGGCTGTGAGCAGATTGAGGGCTGACTGCACATCTTATCAATGCACTCGGCTCTGGGCTGTGCCTTTATCCATTTATGACCTGACCAGAATGTGCCTCAACTTTCCTCCTGCTTTTTATTCTTATGAGTCCTTCTTACACAAATCAAGGGGAAAATACAGTTAATAAATTCCTGCATAAAATCAGGGCTTATAACTGAGTTCAAGGATCTTGAAGATTTATTCGTAGCCATGGGGTGTATGGAAGCCCCTGGAAAGAAATTTTAAGCAGCATTTGCTCTATATCTGCAAGCACTATCTGCATGCACTGATTGCTGAAGTGATAAAAAAAACCACTCCAGAACAATTTTCTGTTTGGTAGTGACCAGTTCTGATGCACATGACAGTTCAGCATCTTTCGGTCAGTCTTGGCAGAGGACACCAATTATTAAAGTATAATCAAAAGGAAACCAGACAGATTTTTTGGGGTTGGGGTTGGGTTTTTTTTGTTTTTTTTTGTTTTTTTTTTTTTTTTTTTATCTGAGGCAACAAAGGGAAGGAGAAAAAAATACATAAATGTGTGACTGAAGAGTCAAGGAATCCCAATGCCAATGGGTTAAAAAATTCCCTGATAAACAAAAGCAGAAAACTAGACTGTCATTGCAATTTGAGACAAAAAACTACAGTAGCTCAAAATGGATACTACAAAATCAATTCATATCTGCTTAGAAACAGATACTCATGAAGATGGACAGTCCTCTGATACTATAGCCATGATTAAAAATAAATGAAAAAAATAAAACCTAACAAGAAATACCTAAGTCTTAATGATAGGAAGAATTCAGCCAAGCAAAACTAGTGCAAGCTGCATGCTGTGACAACCAACATGCAATGAAAAAAGTCCAGAGGATTATGTCATTCTGCAAGAGCTTCCCAGTACATTCAGGAAAGTCAATGAACATTTATTGAAGTTGAACTGGTTGCATAAAATCCTCTGCTGCCAGGAATATTATTTGTTGTCAAGACTACTGGTTTTGGCCCTGAGCTCTCCTCTGATGAGGCCTGTAGATAACTGCTGGGCAGGGAAAACTTTCATCTGAATCATTAAAAGCAGAACACAATTGCTCTTTGTGTTAGGTTGCTGAGGGCAGCAGTTCTGTTTAAAACATCTGGTCCTCATGCATTCAATCACTGAATCTCTGCTGGGTGAGAATTAGACTTCAGATTCCTCTTCAGAGTGAGGCTGAGGTTTCTGATCCTGTTCTGCCCTGGAAGCTTCCCACTGGTGTGTGGCTCCTGTTGGATTCTAGAACTGGACTCTCCACCATGCTATGCTGCCCACATCCTCATCAGCTCTCCAGGAAAAGCCTCAGGCAATGGGAATAGGAAGGAAACAGCAAAATGTGCAGAGGAGAGGTAATTAGAGACGGTGCCTACTAAGCAGCCACATGAAGTCACGCTGTAGACTGATGTCCTTTCTGCTTCTGATGGGCTTCTCACAGGGGAATCTAGGTGATTCTACCAGTTCCAGGCAGATGGAAACAAGAGGCAGAGACAGTTTATTGATGCCAAGTATTCAGAATTTCACTTTTTATCATATTTGATGGGGAAAAGATAGATTTGAAAATTGTATTTCTAGGTGATATATCTTCATAGACTGAGGAAATCAGGGGAAAATAACTTTAGAAACAAAGATAATTATATTGTGGACAGTTCTTACTGCATTACTGGAAAGGGATTCTCTTCCCAGACATTCTGGGCTGAAGGTAATCTTTGAATAACTCAAGTACTGTTGCCCAGATAGCATAATTAATCCCACATTTAATTACTATGGCAAATGTAGTCGTTATCATTTTAGAAATTCCTTTAGTTTCTTTTCCTTGAATGTAGCACAGAAGGGTCTTGGGGACTAATATTTTTGAATTTGGAAGAATCTGAAACTAAAATCGTGTACATTTCAAAAAAAAAAAAAATTAGCAAATCACTAATTGCACGAACAATTCAATTGCTTTGAATTGGTCAGTGCAGGTCTGGGCCCTTGTATCCCTCAGACAAATGTGTTTGTAACTGACTCACATATCAGAAAAGAATTTGGGAGCGAGAGAAATGCCATGTACAGTTCTGTGGAAAAAAAATATAATGCTTTATTTTAAAATACTCATAGCTATCAGAATTCCTCACTATTTATGCTTGAAAGGTATGTGACATATTTCTCCTTCAGGCAAAGCATGACAAGAGTATTAGATGTGAGCTCTAGTGACCATGTTTATATCAAAGGCAGTAGTGGCCTACCTGAACCTTTGTTTCTTGTGTCCTTGTGATCATATTTCCGTTTGGTGTAGGAATTAAGTGAAGTGATTTAATTTCTTTGACCTCCAGTTTTCCTGTTAGTAAATTGGAGGTAATGTGACTCAGCCAACTTTGACAGAAGCGTGAAGAGAAATGTATAGGTTCTCAGTACTGGTGCAAGTATTTTAATATCTCAGTTTTCCATTCCCCAAGAAAAAAGACATCTTATATTCATTAGTGATGATTCATAGTGAATGTAACTACACAGCATCAATAAATCATAAAATAACTAATTCTTCTCAAAATTTTTTGCAGAAGGTTATAAATTCATATTTACTTCAAGAATGGTAAGCATGTGAGAGCTGCATTTATAGAATTTATTTTTAAAATAAAAAGTAACTTTTATTGATTGGCTAAAATGTTTCCATATAGTAAGTATTCAAGTTGTTAGTCTTAACCTTCTAGTTATACCTCTTTCCAGTGTGGATCTCCATAAAAGTAATAAGCTGCATTGTCATTGCTGTGCCCCTTGTCAGTATCTCCTGCTTGGTCAAGTGTGTATTCATCAAAGTTCTTGTCTTGCTATTATGTGACTGCTGTAGCATTGTGGTGGCTTCTGTCAGATAATGCAACAGTCTTGAACTCCCATATATGACAAAATATACAGCTATAGCCCTTTGAAGAACTCTTATAAAATGTGCTTCAGATTAGATACATATAATAGAGAGTGTCAGAGGGATTTTCTCACTGTCACAGACCTTCAGTGCAGAATTTCTTCAAAGGCTGCTGAAGCACATAGAAAACAAGAGGCATTTATGACTGCACGTGATGCAGAGATAAGAGATGTGCTAGATCTGAAGCATCTGAAATAAGAAGCAATGGGAAGCAGAAACATCCTTATATTTCAAGACAACTAAACAGTGTTTATCTATAGAATCCAGGCAACAAGCACTTAAAATAACATTGCAAATGGAAGAAGTTTAAAACATACTTTTAAAAGATATTTTTAGCCTTATCTGTAATCCAATAACAAGAGATGCTTGTTAAAAGAGTGTATCTAAATGGCAGATAAATTTGTCATTTTTTTGGTGATAAACTTGACAGTGAAAAAGAAAAGTTTTGCTTCTTCATGTAACAAGGCTCTTTGCTGGCACAAGAAGATCCAAGGTTCCTTGGAGTGTTCTGTTGAATGTGCTGTGCATGTTGAGCTTTTTAATCAGCTGTTGCTTACATGCAATGGGACAAGCTGTGCTATGAACAGCCAGCTTAATGAAACCTAGTTTCCAGTGTCTCTCTCCAACATTTTTTCCCCTTCATGTTGGCTGATAAATGATGATCTTGTAAGTCTTTCTCTGTAAAAGGACTTAATACTGTCTATTTCCATTTGTAGGTCTATTTACTTGAAACTTTTGTACATAAAATATCTTCAAATCTTCTTGTATTCTTTTTTCCAGTTTGCTGAAATTTTTCTGGAACACAAAAGATCCTGCAAGGGAGCAGACATTGCACATGGATATTACTGCTTTGGTATTTTTTTCTTTGAGAAAAAAGTCTAAATGCAGTATTGAGGATTTTCACTATAAGACACACAGTTATCTTTATGTGTCAGAAGGAGTGCTTTTATTAAATACATCAGAATATATATCATTATAGTATTACAATAATTGGGAAAACCCAACAAGTTAAAATGCTGCGAAGTTGGTTGACGAAGTCAAATTAAATTTATTGAATCCAAATTAATGTTTCCTTCTCTTGTTTTGTAGTTATAAAGCTCCATGTTATATGTGATGAGGGGCGTACTGTGAGAAAGCTACAGGAAAATTAAATGCTCAATACGTTTAATGCATCAAACTTTTGTTATAAAAAAATGAATTTGTTCAGACTATCCAGCTGAACTATGTTCCTATTTTCCAAAGTTTTATTAGTAGCCTGCATTCAAAGTGTAGATGTGGATTAGCTGGGCCCTCTCTGGAGATGTAAGGACCTCAGCTGGATAAATCCCTGCAAAACTTAAACCACGCTATTTGAGCTTTGAGCAGAGATTGGACCCGGTGACCTCCAGAGAGTTTTCCTGACCTAAATAAATCTGTCATCTGTGACCAGAAAGAGCTGACCTATAAAGTATATGTAATCTGTATGCTTTAAATTACCTGAAATTACTTCTGTGTAAAGCAATTCAAGCATTTGTAGCTGTGTTAGCTTCCATTAAATCAAAACTATTTTTATCATAACTTTTTAAAATCTGAACACGGTCCAATTAATAGCTAGGCTGGCTGGAAATCCTTTTGCTATCTATAAAAATAAGAAATTAGAAAAAGTCTATATTTTGGTCATATTGGATATAGTCTCACTTTAGATCTTGGGAAATGACAGAATTGTTTTATTTTCACAGTATCTAGAAGGTTAGGTTGAAAATGGCATGTTGAATAATAGACAATGTTATACAGAACAGCACTTGCAAGAGAAATGTAAGAAGAATCCTGCACAGGTTGTTACCTGTGTATGAATGAAGAGAATGAAGAGTGAAGAGAAAGAGAATGAAGAGAAAGAAATTGTCATTCATGAAAAATAATAGTTTGTCATGTGTTTTTAGTAAAAAATATTGTTTGCTTATTCAGAATGCAAACACGTGGAGGTGTGCAGGAAATAGTATTTCCTGATTTGGAAAAGAAGCCATTAAAATTTAATCAGTATGGTTTGGAGAAAAGGCTACAAGACTTGAAGAGTAAGTCTGTAAATACTTGTGAGAAGTGGGTATAAAAGGAGAAAGCAGCTCTCAGCTATAACAGGCAGGGAATGGTGTCCTATCGCTGTCGTATTTCACACTTATGCAAGGGCTTGTGGAATGAAATTAGCAAACATGCACAACTGAATTGTGAACTAGAGGATGGCTACAACAGCCATTAGAAAAGCTTTTGAAGACCCTGAATTTTATTAGATGATGGCATAATTTGTCAAGGGAAGTTCTTAAATACAAACATTAGATAAGAATAACAACAGCAGATCAAACTTTATTATAAAAGATCTTCCAGAATTACAGCAGAGGAACATAGTTTCCAGTCCTAGTCCATGAGGTCTTATAAATACAAAACAGAAGCAGAATAGTGGGCAGAAGGAGAGAGAATTTGTACTCTGTTACTACATCAAATACATGAATAAGAGGTTTGGCAACTACCAATGAACTGATATTGCTTAAACATGAATGCTTCTCCTATACACTCTAAGACAAAACAAAAAAAAGGAAAATAAAATTTTTAAACCCCAGAGAAACTGGCAGTTTAAAATGCAGTCTGCCTCTTGAAGGTGTTGAATAATTATGAGCTGTGCCTTGGAAGGTCACAAAATCAATTGATAAAGGCAGCTGTAATGAAAAAATCCCCCCATATTTTGTATAAATACTGCAAAAAGATAGATAGATAGATAGATAGATAGATAGATAGATAGATAGATAGATAGATAGATAGATAGACAGACAAATTTTCTTCAGGTTATACATGTTTGATTTCTTGAGACAAGTATTGAAAAATCTTATGCTAGTTCAATTAGGCTGCTATTTAGTAAGTTACATTTGAAAGACCAGCTCTGGACTTCTAATATATAACTGATATTAAATGCTTCTCTGTTGTAATATTACCAATTTGAACAAAAAGAGAGAGATACAGATTAGTCTTGAATTCAAATTTATCAACTGTTTCCCGAAATGCAGATTTTTCTGGTGTGAATGAGTATTCACTAGGTCGCTCGACACTGTTTCAGGGAAAGGGAAGAATTTATTTGTGATTCTCTCTTATGTGTAACATTTTTATTCATAGGCACCATACTTATAATCTGGTTTTGTCTTGGATTGAGCTAATCAACTAAGTTTAACTCAGTTGAGAGTGGAATTGTTAATTCTGTGTTTCTCTCTTTGTCCCTACAGTATGCTGTCTGGCTGGTCCTTTGGGTTACATGGAATGTATTTGTTATCTGCTTCTATTTGGAGGCTGGAGACCTTTCAAAGGTAATTTGCCACTGGTGGATTTAAGGCTTCAACTCTTTGTTAACATGCCACAGGCTGTGCTCTGTTTAACTCATTCTTTTAGTGTTACCAGAATGAACATTGAAGTATGATGGAAATTTGGAGTGCTCTGAGTATGTTGGAAACTTTTAAACCAGACAGTAATGAGCATATACATTCTGATGCCCACAACAATAATTGTATATATGCGTTAAAAGAAAATTACTTCTTTTTGTCCCACTCAGTATTCTTGCAGTGCAAATTTTGCCAATGTGAGAGACATTAATTAATGATTTAATGAATAAAAAACATTGCCATCTCAGGGGCAAACAAACATTTTTTGTACCATTTAGCTTGCTATTACTTAGCTGGATTCCTTTCAGGGGTCTTATACATAGTATAATAATTGTAAAATAAGGGGGTCCTTCTGTAAATTAAGATGTAAACTGAGATTTCAGAACAGATTGCTATTTGGCTTCATCAATTTTTTTTAAGTTTGTGCTTCTGATAGGATTGTTATGCTTGAACAATTACAGTAAAAATCCATAGGAAAAATACATTTTCCTAAAAATGACATATTTATAGAGTTTTATTGACAGTGTGACAACGCATAAAGTGGCAGTTGGTAATGACCTCAAACCAACATTTCAAACCAAAACTCCTACTTTCTAAGGTCTTCCCAGAAAGGTGGCAATTTTTGGGATAAAAGTTTAGCAGTGGCCACAAATTTTTTGTTAGGGTAATATTCTTCAATTAAGTCTAGATATTGCTGAATTATGCTCTCAGTGCTGTGAACAGACCATCAAGGAGAATCCCTTGTGTCAAACACATCACATTCTCTTCTTGACTCAGATTTTTTGTTCTTGATTATAGGGAGTTTAGCCCAACTGTAAATTACAGATATAATCCTCTGATCCTTTGTGAGTTACTGGTATCTTACTATGCAGAAGGTTAAACACAATTACAGAAAGCATAAATGAGGCAGAAATACTTCCTTGTCTGTTGTTTTTTTCAAATCACCCCCAAAGCACAAAAACTACTAGAGACAAGGCATATCATCCCCATGTATTCTGTTTCTTCAGAAGATGCTGACTTCAAAAGGATCAGAATTTAATTTCCTGAGGGTGTAAAGTAATTTTCTGCAGGTAAAATGTTACACTTTCCTAGTTTTATGCCTTCAGATAGGCCCAATCTCATTAAAAGCTTGGCGAAAACATAGCAAATAAAAGAACTTGCATATATTATCTTTTATTTGGTCAAAAGCCTTTCTTTGCTGCCAGAAGAACTAACATATATAACAAACCCAACACCTGTTGTACAATTATACTCAACCCAATCCACCCTCTTTCCACCTGCTTGTTTCAGCCACCTGCATTCCTAAACTGGTAAATGTTGGGATACTTATTTTGCCTGAAAAAGCAAATGGAGGTGGGAAAAAATGGAGAATGGAGAAGTAGCTCTTTGAGCACTGGGTATAAAAGCAGTGTAAGAACACCAGTAAGTGCTAGTTGGAGTAAAAATGGGCCACAAACACTATATAAACCTTGAAATTATTTTTTTCTGAAGTCTCAAAAGCATCATCTAGAGTGTATCCCATTGAGTTTAAGTCTATATTTTAGAACAGTTTAATTTTTTGTTTTGTCTTTAGTGGTATTATTTGTTCCAATTATATGATCTACCTTGAAATACCAGTAGAGTATATTCTTTCCACTTCAATTGGCTTTCAGAGCACCAGAATAGGTAAAGCCCAGGAGAAAAGGAAAAGATCCAAGAAAATGGATTTTAAAAACTGATAGCAATCAACTCATTATCTACAAAAGATCAACTTCACATGTGGGACATTGCTGTCTTCTCCTTTTCCACTCAAATAGTATGCCAAAACTTCCCCACATGGGAAATATTCTGCAAGACCTAGGGTTTGTAAATATGCATCTAATGGAACTGTTCGGGTGGATATAATTTATCCTCCTGTTCTAGATCCTTCAGAGGCTCCAGATGTTTTGCAGATGTAGATATCTTACAAAACAGATCATTTTATGTGTTATGTTTCTCAGGCATATTCATGAATTTTGCACTGAATCTTCTTTATTATTTATATTTACATCTGGGAATAACTTCAGTTTTAAATCTATGGTGATAAACCTGAGTATTTTCTTTGTTTGGAATGGCACGTAGAACCCTGAGAAAAGCTCTGGGTCTGAAATGGTTCTAAATAGAGAATAAAAAACAACCTTTAGGCAAGTACCAGAGGGATGCCTCTGAGGTTGTAAACTATGAGAGAGGATTCTGTGCAGCATGGCTTTAAGAATTGATAGGTTAAAATTACAGCCTAATAATAGTTCAGATGGGTATAGTTTATTTTTATATGTATCATTTATAGCTTGCTATCAAATAAAATAAAAATAAGGCACTTTTTTTCCAAAGTTTTGAGTAAGCTTTTATTCTATGTGTATGTACAACAGTTTTTTCATCATCGTCTGCTGAGACAATGGAGAGTGCTTATTTCAATTGTTAATAAACTTATTTTAGTTTTGGAGGTGGAAGTCATGACATTTTTACAGCTTCTCCTTATTACTCTGAAACAGTCCTGTAAAGGCTCAAAAATTTTAAGAAAAATGAGATAATCTAAAGAGACTGAGGAGATTCAAGGACTATTGGTGAACATCCATGGACATCTGTTTGTTTATACACCTTTATAATCATAGCCATCTTGTGGAAAATGTCATCACACTAAGTATTTTCTGTCCTTGAGGCACAGTTATCTTTGCTGAAACTTATTCACAGCAAGCTGGAATATTTATGGCTTTGTAAGAAAGGTTTCTAACAAAGAGGAAGTACAATTACTTATTCTTAACCTTGATTTTTATGTGGATCCCTTAATGAATATCTCGAAAATCCACTTCTCAGAATTACTTTTCAGTATTATTCTTCAAAAATATTTCATTAGTCTGTGTGTTGTTTTGCTTGCTAGTGGGTGCCATACTCGCTGTAAGTAGGACTTTAAGGTTTCAGGACTGGTAATATTTGTTTTGGCCTGTGGCTAAGCAAATGTAGCATATGAAAAGCATAACCTCTGATCTTGAATGAGGCACATCTGAATTACACTAGTGAAACAAGAAAAAAAGAAGACATTATAGAAAACATTTCTGAGAAACTGTAATATTTCTGTGATTTTTTTAAACCCTAGAAAGGACTCAAGGAGATAGATTCAGCTATCTCAGAAGAGCAAAAAAAATACTCGCGTGATTAAGAACAGCACTCTTGATTCAAGGCATTTCAGAGCTTCCCCTAATGATGTCTAATGATTCCTCAAGCAGAAAATAAGCAGAATAAGAACTATCATACTCCCATTTTTAGGTTTGAAATGAGTAAACATTTTTTCTCTGAAAGAAACCCTTACCTGTGGTTGCACTAGTCCCATCACAAGCATGGGAATGGAGACACTTGCTGTCAGTTACTGGAACTCAAGGCAGAGGCTGGTTTGGGGTGCTGAACAAAGGGGACCAGCTGGGGCTCAGGGTCCAGAGCAGCCCTTGCTGCACAGGGTCCCATCCTTTAGTCAGTCCTTCTGGTTGTCTTTGTGTGCAACCCTATTTGTGTGACCAGATCCAAGAGCTCTCCTCTCGCTGTCGCCTGGCTGAGCTCCATAATCATTTCACTGTAGTCCTCAGAGTACTATGTGAGTATGACCAAGAGTACACTTCTGAAAACCTCATTTTGACTGTCAAAATTGACTTAGTTTCTATTTGTGTGAAATTCTTGACATCTTCCTTATTTAAACCTAATAAGGTGCAAAAGTTACATTAAATATATTAAATCATGAGGTTGTACTTATATATTTTTGAATGTCAAACATCTAATTGGTGTCAAACACTCCAGTATCAAGAAATGCCATAATTAAAATTACTTGACTAAGCATTATTTATCTCTCTTATACATTCATTTTAACATGGCTTTTAATTATGAAATCACAACTGTATATTTTTCTTTAATCTCTGTGCCATAGGCTAATATCACATAGAGTATTTCAGTGATGACGTTTTGGCAGTTGAGTGAGGATGCCATACTGGATCTTACTCCATATATTGCAGCAGTCAGAAAAAGCTTAATAACAAATGTAAATGGAAATTCTGTACTTCAGTTCTGATCTTAAAACATGTAGAATAAGAATATGAAAGGTTAGATCCAGAACTCTGGCACCTAAGATGTCTAAACACAGAGGTGATATTGTGTAAATAGATCACTAGGTGTAGTCAAACTGGTTCCTCATTATTTATTCTACAGGTCTGAGCAATTGTTCTTAAAAAAAAAAAAAAAAGGAGTTTCTATTTGCATTCAAATCATGTTACTTCCTTTCCTATATTGCCCTGTACTGCAACAGGAGGAACATGAAAGAATAAGAAAGATTAAAAAATTCACTTATTTGAATTGGAAATTGTTAAATATGATACAAAGAACTGAATGTACTGTAGTTATTAAAATGTAAACTAAAGGAAAATATGTAATCAGGTTGTTTTCTGCCAGAAGTTTTAAGGGAAATCAAATGTTTCTGAACTCTTTCTCTCCTGCCCATACAAATAACTGGAAATATAAGATAACTTAGACTTACAAAATCACAGACTTATTCATGCTGGAAGAGCCCTCTCAAGGTCACTTAATCCAGTCTCCTGCTCAGAGCAGCACCAACTTAGAAGTTTTATCATGCTGCCCAGAGTTTTAGCCAGTCAAGTTTTAGAAGTATTCAAGGACAAGTTTCACAACTTCTCTATTTCTTAAGCATTCTCATAGTGAAAAATTTTCTCCTGATATGCAGTTGAAGTTTCCTGTGCTGCAACCTGTGACATTGCCTCTTGTTCTTTCACTGTGTGCCTCTGAGAAGAGTCATGCTTCATCTTTTCTAGCATTCTCTTTAGACATTTAAGTGGAGTTCTTCAGCTTTCTATTTGTTCTTTCTGTAGTTGAATTCCTATTTCCAACCACAGATAGTTTGTTGCACCTCACAAGAAGAAAGCTAGTTATTTTGTGATAAATAATCAGTTTACTTTTCACACTTCTGCTTTGCAGTGGGAGAAAAATGAAGGGTCTTCACATATTTGTAAAGCTATATAGTATCTTATGTAAAATGTGGAAAGATATAGGCTGTCCATGTTTGGAAGAAGTAGAAACACATTCAGAAAGAATTAGAATCCTCTGGTTCAAAGACAATTCTGTTTATGCTAATGTTTAAGTTTCCTGATATTGTATTTAACCAGCTACTGAAAATCTTGCATATAAACCTTGCAGTCCAGTCAAATGCTGCAAATATCTAACTCTTCCCTCTTGCTGATGAGGCAACTGAATCAGGATGGTTAACCAAAACTTGGTGAAGGCTCCCAAGTAACTGCTAGGGAGCAGTAGGAAGACAATATAATGGCATTGTTGGGGAATACCCCTGGAGAGAGAGTCAGCTCTGCAAAGCTGGAGAAATGAAGATTTCAGGAGAGAGTTTGCTGGTGTTTTGTTGTCTGCAAGTATTGCCCACTCTGTAGCTGAACTGCAAATTAGTCTGTTTTCCACATCATTAAATCAGAGGAATAAAGACAAATGTAAGAAATCATTTCCAACTGCCAATGTGCATTCTGTTTAAAGTCAGTGTTTACACACTCATGGTCATGGTTCATAGTAAAGTAAAGCCAGAAGGGACTTCAGATACAGCCATCAGTTCTCTTGCCTCCAGCCAGGCCCAGCCACCAAGCTGTGCTATGGGAGAGCATCTGATGCAAATGATCTCAAGGAGGAAATGAGCAGTTTAGAAAACCACCTACAAGTGATGCTCATGTATTAACAACTTTTCATCACTAAGAAATTCTTCTTTCCCTTGTTGATCTGAGATGTTAGTCCAGGATTAGCCAGATATGGGTGACATTTCGTGGCTGTAGGGCAGCCCACTGTTTCTCTTTTCCGTTTTCACTGGATGACTCTAATGAGAAAAGGAAGAGGCATCAATGGTCATAGCACCTTCTGGCAACAAATTTGCACCAGTCCTGCGTTGCTGGTGGAAGCAAATGGAAGGGGTGGGAGGAAATGCAGAAGCTATTTTTCCTCCTACTGTTCCCACTTGTCCCTGCTATCTTATTCCACAAAATTATAAGGACCAACCAAAAACAGGCACCTTGTCATAAGTAGTATTTTTCCACTTGAATATCCCTACCTTGGCAAGCCCCCATCCACCTATGTGTCTGACTTTCATATACCACTGCTTGGATTGATAGCTAGTTTCTCTGAAATCCAGTTTATATCCATATGCAAATTAACTGCAATAATGCAAATTACTTCAGGATATGATTTGCATAACTTGTCACTCATGCTGCTTAAAAAACATGATGGCTCTGAGTGCTGAACACTTTATGCAGCTGATATGTTCTGATTTTAAAGGGAGAGCTTGATACATAGGTGAAGCTGAGGAAAGAAGGAAACAAAAGTAATGAGTGATTCATCTTCAGCATAACTAAGTTGTAACAAACCAATGAACTTGGCAACAAGACTGAACTTACACCAGTTATGTATTCATTCTACATTACTTTGTGTCCATTAGTATAATTGTTATACTGCTTTGATTCCACATTTACTAATTATTTTTGTAAGGCAGTGGTCATTAGCAGTTAAATGTCAATGTCATATGTACTCCAATAAAACAACCTGCAGGATGGTTAATTTTGAACATATTACCTTCCTTGGATGTTTTTTTAACAGATGTCCTGTTAAGATAACAGAGAAATTAAATTAGTTTTCAACTCAAAGCATCTGGTTAACTTTGTAGGTAAATGCCTTTGAGCAGTAAATCTGACCAGGGTTTTCAGATAAATAGCTATCAGAATGTTTTAAGTAAATGACTTTATTTTTTCACTTCTATTACTTAGGGCACATTTGACATGCTTGATCATATATCTAACAGATGAAAATTGAAAATAGTGCTGGCAACCAGCAGTGTTAGGTTATTCAGGGGGTAGTTTCATGGGTAGATACTATTAAGCGTGCTTATGGTTTTAGAAAATTTAGTTCTGCAGCAATTTTTAAACCTCAAGATCTTTACCAGCTGGAAGATAACTGATTATAAAATTTAATCTGTTTAATACTGTAGACATAGCATATGGTGGAATACATTTAGATAAAAGTGGAATTTTTTCATCTTTTTAATGGTGAAGTAAATTGTGATAGGAAATCATTCAAAGTATAGAAAAATATGAAATATGACCGTATATATTTTGCCAATTGTAACAATTTTATCTTTTTAAGTCCTGGGACATATTTTATGGTAAGTTTATGAATAAACATACATTTCCATGTTGATTTATATATACTTACTTTTCCCATAATTTAATAGCTTTGCACGGAATACAGGAACACGTGAAAGTAAGTAAGTGTAGTGACAGGTTAGATGATAATTCCATAGGACAATTTAAATATGTGTGTGAGTATTGTTTAAATATCATATATGTTTTTACATATATATTGAGTACCTCAGTTATACTTTTAAGATTCGTAAGCACACATTTTAGCATGTACCTTAAGGCTGCTTATATTATAGTTTCATGGAGGCTTTCCTATATATCTAAAGGCAGTATCATGGATATTTCTGCAAGTGTTGGAAATGTTACAGCCAAAACATTGCAGAAAAATATCCAAATATATATTTATGAGATTACTTTTTAAAATTTAATAATTATATTGCAGTACCATCTAGTGGCTCCATTTTGATATCAGGGTGCCATTACACTATGAGCCCTAGACACACACATAATATAAGTAAAGCTTATCCTATGTGATGCATAGTCCCAGCATGTGATTCTGTGAGAATGAGAGGTGGAAACCAAAAAATAGTAACTGCTGTGAGACTCCAAAACAGTGTTATATCTTTGGAATTCTTCATGAAGTCTGGATTTTCAAAACTTTCTTGTCCTATTTTCCCCATGTTTCTCATCTCTGTGAGGATTGATAGTCGAGTGACACAAATCCCTAGTTTTGCAGCACTTCTTGGTCCATTTTGGTAAGGAAAACACTTCTGTATGCTGTAGTGCACCATTGATAGCATTTCACCAGTTGTTTAAGACATTGGAGGAAAAAATGTAGATTTTGCTTAAAATGAAAGATCAGAAGCTAAATTTATTTCTAGTCAGGCAGATGCTCAGAAGATCAGAGCTACAGAAAGCACATTTGCTATGACAGCTCCTCTGGGTGTTGTCTATGCCTCTCATATACAGTACCTTTACTGTGGCTGTACAAATCAGCTATGGACCAGGGCCAAAGGGGATTTACCACAGTTGAAAGTAGGGTGGTCTGCCAGAGCAACTACTCATCTTTTGTGGAACTATAAAAGCATACAAAAATATGCCCTGCTTTTTAATTTCTGTTGTCTCGTGGTGGCAGCCTTGTGTTTCATTATTTATTCTTTTAGGGTACAGATGCAATACTTTAACATTGTCTCCAGCAATTTTTTGTTCTAAATATGGATGCAGTAAGTAGAATAGACTTTCCCCATGTCTACTTTTTCCTCTAAATATAAGTATATAATTGATCTTCTAATTAGAATCTATCAAATAAACTCCATCTTATGAAACAGGAGTCTAAGAGAAATTTCAAGGCAGCCTTAAACCTATACATTTTCTGAGGAGCTTTGTATTGGAATTTCTGAAGGAAACCATTCTGATCTTTATGTCACTTAAAATTATGCCAGTGTTAATCCAGTAGGAAATAGAAATTCTGTATTGCCTTCAGCATCTTTTTATGTATGAATAAGCATTTATTGAACCTGGGAAAGCAATGTGAGCTGTGAAGTACTCTCCTTTTAAGATCCTGTTTAATATTGAAACCCCGTACGCCTGTCTCACCGCTGCAGTGGTAGCAACGGTCTCCTAGTCCATGCACTGAAAATGGCTGTGATGACTGATCACCTCTTACAGTGGTTCATCATCTTATAACACTCCATATTTGCAGTTGCCCCTCTGCTGGAAGCTCCCACTCCCATGGTCTGCCACTTGAACACTCATGATCTATCTCTGAGCTAAAATACACAGGTGTGTCTTAAGGCACTTTGAGCAGCCACATAAAATATGTTCTTACACAGACACAGCTTTGCAGTGAAGCAGGTGAGTAGTTCCTACAAAAGGCACTAATAGAAAGCTAAGGAGACAGTAATGTGTTTAAACTGTCACAAATGTTTCAAATTGAATGTCTGCCCTAGTCAAAGAGTCATGCTATGCTTTCTGCACTGCAGAAGAATTTACACTCACTAGATAAATTTCCTTAAACATTTAAACAGGTATTTCAATAAGCATGTTGCAATGTAACTATTCAAGACAAAACAGAAATTATTTTTTCCTCCTGTAAGCTGTAGCTTAGCTCCTCAAAGCTGTAGAATTATTTTAAATATTAGTAATTTTTTTCATGTCATTTTCTTTCTTCGTCATTCCAATGGAAAGAATGTTTCCAAAACTGGTAGTGAAAGGCAGGGATCTGTGGTATATGGATAAATGAATTAACTAATGTCAGCTTCAATAACAGTGTAGGACTAGATGATGATTTTTCATTAATTGTCCATAATAAACAGAAAAAATTTTCTCTCTCATTAACTTCAGTGCTGTCACATTGCATTTGACAGCACACTCACAGCTGGTTTTATTTTGTTGATTCTGTATGCTCAGAAGGAAGCATTAGCTATGAAAAATATTTGATATCCTTTTCTAATAACCCATTAAACTCAATGATTACCTCAGTGAATTTACCCCCAGAGGATAAGTTTACTCTAGTGTTGTTTTCAAAACTTGCTGCTGCTACTTCAATGATAGTAATTTTAAAGGGCAGCCTATCTATTCAGTGTGTAGTATGGTGCCACATCCCACTTATCAGACTACCACAAATACCTGTTTGTGTAGAAATTGGATTCCGTGCTTTGGGGGTAGGATTTGATTGATTGAGTAACCTTATGAACTGAACTAAAGTGTGCTTTATTGTGGGTTTCATGCTAAAAGCCTGTTCTTCAGCAGGCCACAGTGTAACTCAGGCTATTTTTCTTCCACTCTACAACAGTTGGGTAATTCAGCAATAATGAGGTGATCAGTAATGTGCTGTGTCTAAGTATCTCACTGGTATCTTTAAACTGCCAATGAATCCTTTTATAGAAAAACTGTTGTTTGCAATGCAGAGGGAGAATAAGATCAGAGTGCTCGAATCTCCTCTACGGATAATTTGAGCTATACCTCACTACTCAAATGGGAAAATAAAAGGGGTTAGATTTGTCAATCTTTTGACCATATCTTAAAAGTGAAGGGCTCTCCTTTCACAGGGAGCCTCATAGAAGGGGGCCCTTCTGTGACTTCCAGTCAGATGCACAAAGCAATTCCTCTCTTTCTCTCTTTTCTTGGCAATTTTATACTTATCAGTCCTCTCTTTTCCTCCCTCAGCTTATTAAAGCTGAACACTTTTTTTAATCTTGGCTTTGCTCACCTTTGGCACGTTGCTTTGATGCTTAGCACATCCAAAAGTATTCTAGATTGATTTGGCTCAACTGGCCAGGGATGTTTTTATTTGGGAGGACAGGGAAACACTGTGTTTGAGTGCATGTTCATTTAGGTATTTCTCTTTAATCGTCATTTACAAAATACTCTAATTTTCGTTGTTCTTGACTGCCCCTTGTAACCAAATGCACTTCATTCACTGTGTCCCACTAATGCTCTTAAATCACAAGTACAAGGCATTTGTCCTGCAGCTGCAATGATGGAGATTGATTTGCATTAGGTGGAGACATTAAGCAGTTGCAAGATATTTACCTTAAAGTTTGACTTAAAGACATCTTTTTTTCCTCTTTGGAATGCCAATATGAAGTTAATGTAGGCATAGTTGTTCTTTCATACGCTGTGTATGACATCAAAATATAAATTGTAACAAAACGTTGTTAATTATATTGCTGGTATAAGCTAAGTAAAATACAGAATAAAAACTATATGCACAAGTATTCACATAAGAATTATGTAAAAATTGATACTGAGGGTTGTGCAAATATTATCTGTGAGTATTATCATCTACCCAGTTGCACTTATCCTAGGTGTTCAAAGGGCCGTGTGAGAAACACTGCCAAGGGCAATACTGAAAGAGATTCCTCCACTGGAAAAGCTTCTGCTTAAGCCCAGGGAACTAGCCACTCGCTTTATTGAAAAACAGGCCTGTACATATATACATACATACATGCATATATACATAACAGATCCATGTTTTCCACTTCCTTTAAAGTATTTCAATCAAAAATCTAGTTCCAGCTCAGCACAAGGATATACAACGTAGCGCAATTTGCATAGAATCAGAAAGCTTTGGAGCTTCTAATTGTGCATTTCCCATGGCTGACAAACAATGATGGGGTTAAAAGCATGAGATGTTTTCTAAAACTACAATTGCTGGCTGTTTTGTTTGCCTTCCTGAATTCTGTGGTTTTAATTTTTAATAAAGGAAAAAGTCAAGAGCTCAGACAGCTGTTTGGAAGAAGAGGCTACAGGAGAGCTTAGTAACAGCAGACTATGATACTATATAATTATGTTTTTTTCTCTTCATTAGCATATACAACCTGCTACAGGAATGAGTATATAATGATAATTGCCAGGCTCTTGGGTTTTCACACTTGGAAATAGTGTAAAGTACAAATATAAAGTAATGGGGATTCCTTCAAGAAATGTCTCTGTCTGCATAGTGAAAGCAGTAGGTTTTAGCAGACTGTGGAGACTTAATTTTGATGTTAAATTTCTGGCAAAACATCTCCAGTAGATAATAGCATTTATTCTCATTCTGGTCTCAAAATGAAGATGAGTGTAGCACTCATTCTGTAACGTGCCATTAAAGGATGTTTGTCTGTGACACAGCAGGTAGTATTAATGATAGATTCTGCAGAGAAGAGTTGCTGCTCTATGAAAAGTCACGGAAGACTAAAGTTTATTGAAAAAACTTACATGGAAAATTTCTTAGATTCCTGTACACATTCTGTTTATCTTTAGGCAATATTTTCATTTTTTCACAAGCACAGTAATGTCCCTGTTAAAAAGAATTTATAAAAAATAATACATTTTTTTACACTGATGTCATTGTGTGCTGTATAAGACAGATCTCCTCTGTTTCATCTCATAAAGAATCATAGTTTCAAAGTTGGTAAGTGTCAAGTACCATCTCATAGAGGCAGTGCAAAATACTAGAAGGGTATGTTGGAAACTGGTAATAAGTAGAGTGTTTTTTCACATATAACTTAGGTCTTTGGTAATCCGAAGACTAGGAATTATTTTCAAATAGTCAAATAATCTTCCTTCTCAGCAGGACATGTCCTGCTGTGCTGCTGTCCTCCCATGCCTATACGACAAGCCCCTTTCCCATGTGTAATCCTTCAGTCTCCCTTACTCCTTTTTACACTTCCTCTGTTTTCCTGGACACCTACCTGATGCAGGTGGTGCTGGGCTGAAACAATCTTTGCAGATTTCTACTTCTCTGCCTAGACTGCCAACATAGCTCAGAGGAGATACCTGACTTCCAGACATCTGAAGTTAAATGAGCTGAATCCAACCCTAAGTGCTTATCACCCACTGAATTCATGGTACTTAGGCACTAACAGGATATCTGCCTTCGACTCTGAGCTCCTAATATATTTAAAAATCTGGTGGCATGAAGCCTAAATTGCATTTAAATAGGAATTTGAGTGTTTAGTCTGTTAGTAATTTCTGAAAATGAGGTTTGAGTTCTAACAAAAAATCCTTATCCTTCCCTGAAAATCCTGCATTAATTGATTTGTCTTCAAGAAAAGGAGAAAGAATGGCAACGGTGGAGTTTTCATGTATAGACATACTGAAAAACTGCTTCTTGTTTTCAAGTTACATATTTTGTTTTATTCTCCTCCTTCATTGAGTATAATTTTGTTTCAGAGTAAGGCAGTGATGCTGCACGTGAAATAAATTAAAAACCTGCCTACCATGTCTATGAAACAATGGGAGTCGGTTTTGAAAACCTAATAGAAAACCTCATACTGACATGCAAATGAATAATAAGCTTTCAGTTCAGAACATGGGATAGTTGAATTTCAAAAACTGAAATCCTTAAAGAGGCAAATGAAGTAAAGTGCATGCTTCAAAGCAAAGAGCAATGTCAAGAATCTGCAGCTCTGTATTGATTGGTACTATAGAAGACACTTATAACAAGAAAAATGGAAAGACTGCATGAAAAATTCAAGGCAAAAGATCTGATATGAAGATTTCCAATACTGAGAAAGGGATATATATTCAGCCTACTGAAAAATTTAAGGCTAAATTTTTATTAATGGCTGTTTCTTTTCTATAGTATTTCCTTTGTGGTGGGCTACATGGTACATGTGACATCCGATAAAATGGAGAAAGAGGCAAACTTTTGAATATGTAAGTCCTTGAGCGGATAAATATTAAATATTTTATTTTACTTTTTAGAATTAAATATCAAACTGCAGGAATGTGGAACTCCTGTATTTTTATACAGGGAAAGTCACATGGGACTATGTTAAGTATAAACTCCTTTGGCATTATTTACTTTATTTAGAATGAAAAAGAAAAAAAAAAAAAAACCAACAAAACAAACAGACAACCAAATGGCATATTCATGTGTTGTTGATATGTTTAGAAAAAACACCTATAAGCCCAGGGTGTCCTGTCTCTTTTTCTCCTCTATTATGGTGATGTTAAATTGCCCAAAATAGAATTAGAGAAACATGAAGATGAAAGACATCTGCTTATAATATCTATATTTCTTGGACGTAGAAATGTATATTTAACCTTTCTTTAACACTTGGTTAACTAAGTGCTTTCTTATAAACTAATAAAATTAATTTTATATCATTACTAAATAACCTGGTTTTGCATGCATGTAGTCCTTCCTAGTATCCAACAAAAATGATTTTACTGACTATCTTGGCCTTTTCCTGAATAAGCAAGACAATGATTCCCTTTATTGTCTATATTTTAAAAGGTATTTATCATGCTGATTCTTCATTTTTCTTCTCTTCTGTTAACAAAGTGGTTTTTTTCTTTCACATTTTCTTATTGCTCATATTTTCTACATCTTTTATTCTTATTGTAGTCCTCTGAATTCTTCCCATATAATTTGCATTCTTTTTAGTATTAAGTATTAAAAAAAAAAAAATACTATTTCAGTTAAGACTTCAACAGCACCAAGTAAAACTGACCTAGAGTACCTTTAATATCTTATTATAAAACTGCCATTCAGTGTTACTGAATGAGATTTTTCTGGGTTTTGCCCAATGCTACAGTGTTGGTTTTCATTTCTGAGTCAGTATTACAATCTCCTGCAGTTCTCTTTGCCATATTTTACTACCTTTCGAAATGTTGCTTGCTCTCATTCTGTCTGATTCCTCCTGCCTACAGGAAGCCCTTTGCTCTTTCCTTTATTTAATTCACCTTGCTGTTCTTCAGTTTGCTGAGATGTTTGGATTGCAAATCCGCCCTCTGTAGCACTCGCTATCCTTTTTCTGCACAATATCACCCAAATCATTAATGAAAATACTAATTGAGTTGAATATGTAGTAGACACCCGCCTTCCCCTTCAAACCTTTTCTCAGTTTAACACCCAAACACTGGTGAATACTTTTTTGTGAACAGTTTTTAAACAAGCTATGGAAGTTGTTCTGATGATTTACATGCACTATGCACTTTCTTGGTATATAAGGGACATCACACAGCCCGATATCATAATCTGAAATAAATTATGTCCTATCTTCTGTTCTGCCTATCCAAAGCCACCACAGACAACTTGTCACAGAAGGACATTGATTTTAATACAAATTTTGCTCAAAAACTCATATTTATTTTTAGTATTTCATAGGTGCAAAGGGATTGATGGATTAACAATTTTGTTACAGAACCTCAGGATCAATTACCAACTCCCTTTTCTAGACTGTAAAAACAAAGGCTGTCTTTCTGATACTCTGCAGTTGCTCTATCATCTTTCTCTTTTTTTTTTTTTTAAATTAGTTCTCCTTTTTTTTCTCCTTTTTTTTTTTTTTAATTTAGTCAGAAAACTTCAGGTGAGATCATGTCCCTGTTGAAATCTATACATGGGGATTTTTTTTATTCTGTTTACTACAATGAGGCCAGGAACTGACATACACTCTTCAAGGGCTTCTCAAAGTGTCAAGTTTCATCCCTAAAAAGCATGCAGATGTCTTGAGAATTCTGCACATCAAAAACAATTTCATAATAGAAGGGTTTAGTTTCATTGATATGGAAATCATGTTAAGGAGCATGCATCATGAAAGCATTCAGTGTCTAAACTGACATCATGTAAGGCATGCATAGATAATTTCCATCATCACCAAAATGTTGTTCATTTAGATTTAGTGAAAAAGATGTACTTATCATCACAAAACACAGATAGACATATGACTAATAGTATGAGTTCTGTTTTGGTTTTTTGATTTCATATTTCAGTGCAATTGGAATATAAAAGATGTGCAAATTTTCGGGGATCTGAATATGTACATGAAGAAGTAAACATTTATTAATCTATTAAATATCATCTGCTCACCAAATAAGCCAGTTATTTAACTGTGAAACAGGAACATGACTTTGTTGTTCAAATCACTTTACTGAACCTTGGGAGATTTAAGTCCACTTTTCAGCTCTGACTCAGATTTCTTGCAATTCACAGCTTTTACCTCAGCTTTTGCTGTCAGTTCTTGCTACTTCAAAACAAAGATGCTTGCAGCTGCCTGCATGAGAAGGACATCACCATAATGAGGTTAAATTAGTATTCTTCAAGTGCCTCACAGTATAAGTGGAGACACCCCTCTCTGTTGGTTCACCATGTCTAGTCCTGTTCACATTGTGGAATTACTTGAAGCCTTGATCATAGAAACAGGTCCCATTAAATTTTCTCATGTATGAATTTTTCCCTTCATCAGTACATCTTCAGCCTACTGCTCATGAAACAACCAGCCAAGAATATATTTAATATTTCTCGTCCTAATGTTTGTAATGACTTTGATTATCATACTTGTATATTCAAATTATTTATTGAACTTTATGGGAAAAAAAAATCTTTTTATTAGAAACTCTTCACTGAACGACTGACAGTATGTTCCAAATATACATGTATATATATATTTTTTTTACTGATTTGATTATTATAATTGGATTAGGTGAGTCTATTTGGCATATTGGATTTACAAGAATTACAGTCATGAAACAATATTGGCAGTAAATGTGTGTCAGGGTCCTTGAAATGGTCTTTAATCTTTTGCCTGGGAAACTTTTGCCTGGGCAAAAGTTTTGGGTGATCAGATCTGGCAAACAGACTCAGAGAACAGACCAACATTTCAGTCTATTTTGTATTAAGTGCATACAGGTGTAACAGCACCATTTTTTCTTGTTACACTTGTGTTTGATGTTATAGAAGTGATATGAACAATATTTCTCTGGAAACAGTATACTTATCCACTTAAGATAAAAACTGGTTTACAATGCAGTCTGCTGGCTTAAATGAATCTTTATATCTATGTTTCATTTCTTTTTTTGTGGCACGGAGGAAATGGGGGAAAAAGAGGATGATAAACTGAAAAAGATTCTTTTAGAATTTCAGTGGCAATTGCATAAGGGTATTAAATTACATTTACTTTAGGGATTATGCAAGCTAAACATTTTTAAAATATTCCAAGTTCCTAAAACAAATATTCTGTCTTAAATCATGAAGATCAATTTAAATGAATACTGATTCACTGAAAGTTTCTGTTTGTAATTTTTTAAGGTGTCATATTTCCTATGGAAAATGTGATTTTCCCTGCTAAATACTATGGAAAATCATTTTGAGTAAAGAAAGTTTAGCAGTCATTTCTATGGTTTGAAGTGAACTACAGCTGATTTTTTTAATAAGAATCTCAGGGGGAAAAAATTCTAAATTATGTTTAGGCATAACTTTGTATTTTGAAGTATTGGAAATAAATTTTTAAAAACAGATGCAGAAATCACATCATCTATAGCTGAACCATAGCAGTAACTGAAGGCAGAGATATGAACAATCATATTCAGATTAAAGAAGAAGTGGGTTATCATCAGAAAAAGAATTTAGATATGCAGAATATGTTTAAATCCTTCTGGGCATCTACCTTAATGCAGAGGCCAATGCTTCTTTACAAAAATATTTTGCGACATTTACCAATTACAAACACTTAAGTATTAGACAATTCATCAGAACCATCAGTAGAGGGAAATCTGTCAGAAAAGTGATTATTTTTCAGCCCAGTGTGTCCTCCACCTACAGCTGCTCTTCCAGGAGGATTGACAGTTTTCCATGGGAAAAAAACACATAGAGATCAATGTCATTTCAGTGGTGCAAATGTTATATAGACAGAAAGCTGGGGATTTTGCTGTAATATTTTCCAAGGGGAATTCTGCTTATTTCCCTTTTTAATTATTTTTTTTAAATTAAAGTATTATTTTATAACCAATAAGCAGATAGGATACAAAAAATAGGAAACAAAGAAGAGAATTTCTGCAAGGGAAGAACTGGCCAATGTATCCTAGCAAGATTTGTGCTTACCTTTTATCCAGCAGAATATTCAGCACTAGTTAAGCAAAAATGATGAGTAAAATAAGATGACAGAAATACTTGAGTATATCAAGAACTTCAGGCTTGCCAAAGTTAAGAGTCAAGGTAGAATTGCAGAACAATCTCACAGTCCTTGTATTTTGCAAAGTTGCTGATAAGACAAGTTGGCCCTGATGATAAATATGTCTAAATTCCCTGTCACCACTTACAAAGTAGATCTATCATGTGACTAGTTCTTTGAATTCATCAATTCAACACTGAAAAAAAAAAATGTTAAAACATGCTAGGAAAGGAACAGAGCACCAGGCAAGTAATGTCATACTACTGACTTAAACCACAGCAAACTCCAGTATTACCTAGTGCTGTGAGTTCTGTTCATTTGTAAAAGAAATAATATATGAAATTAGGAAGGAATAGGGATCCTAGATTGGTTTTATGATGGATGAATGACTGTCACAACTTCTTGGAGTAAGGAATATTTTCCTGGAGTATCTTTTTTACACTTACAATGTCAGGGCTATAGTTTCAGCTTAGGCTATGGTTCCCATTTGTTTTGATTTTCAGGAAATAGGATGTGTTTTCATTTGTTGCTTGTAAATATTTTCCTCTTAAAAGAACAAGAAAAAAATCCATCATAAAAAGATAGAGGCATAAAGACAACTGGACCAAATTACTTAGGAATTTTCTAGTAACTGGATTTTTGTTTGTAGCTGATGAATTATACTTGAATGATACTGCCTCCCCTCCCTCTCCTCTTCTGCTCCAGTAAAGCAGAGAGGAAGACAGTGGTGATAATCCTTCTGGACTGAAATATTTTACACTTGTTTGGTAGGTGATAAATGCTTCATTCCAAGGGGATTAGTACAGTGAAGCTTCACTAAAGGAGTGAACATTTCACTAAAGGAGTTAGCATGCACGCTAAACAATTCAGAGCCTTGTTGAATCAACAGTAATAATACTTATTCTGAAGGAACAGCTAATACAGGAGCAACAACCTCATGAAGTTATTTTTTCTAAAAAAATTTATTATTATCATGCAGCTACTCTGTTGTGAATTTGTTTAATTGTTGTGGGGATTTTTCTTTCACTAGTTCACACTAATCATTTCAGTTAAATCTTAACAGAGTTGGTAATAAGTATTGCATTTTCTCAGGCAAGGAAGGCAATTTTAGGCAACTTAATGTTTTAAGCCAGATGAAGCATTTATAATGATCAGCATTACAGCCACTATAAGATGTTAATAAATGCATATCCTAATAAATGCAAAGGGTATAATATTCCAAGTGAAACATATCTATTTTTTGTGTATTCCTTTAATTTCTTTAAACATTACAGTTTCATTAAAACCTGTCATTGAAAGAACATCCTTTATTTTCAAGAAAGGCAACTGTAAAAGTGTTCTGCACTTCTTACCCAAATCTATGCACATTCAAAAATACTGTTGAGAGCATTCAGATTTTTTCTTACCTTAATTAAAATACTGTAATAAGTACTGCATGCATAAAACGAGAAACTGATTTGATGATTATAAGCTGTTTAAACTCCCTTCTTCCAGATATGTCAAATTTATGCTTAAAAAATTCTGTTGCTTGGCATTTCTTCAGTCTTGATAGATTAACAAGGCAAATAACCTATCCTAACATGGAATCCAAACAATATGAGATTTAAAGTATGATATTAAAGGAGTAAATTGAATTTCTTTTCTAATTTCTTGATTTTTAAGCACAGAATATAGTCAAAATTCTTATGAACAATATTAATTTATGGACTTCTGTATTTTACTTTGTTTTTCCTGTTCTGTCATGTACTATCCATAGTTATGTCTTAACGCACATTCAGAAGGCTACAGTGGAACACCAGGAAAAAAAAAGAACCTATTAACCCTTCTAATGCTAGATATTTCTACTACCAGATGGGATCACGTGGACGATTTCAAATTGTGAGCTTTGTGCCAGAGCTGAGTGCTCCACCTGTGACAGATTAGCTCCCCAAGGTGGAAATACTGCTTTCAGTCCATTTCCCTACAAGAGACTGAATTACCTTTAAAAGAGCTATGCTTTGAGCACAATTATGTTTACTTTAGAGAACCATTGTTAGATTGTGTCCGGTGAGTTGATGTCAACAGATTGAGCCATGCTTGTTTCACTGGAAGATTTCTTGTCTTGGTAGTCATTTTACAGGTTATTGCCATTAATGATCTCAGTGTTGAAAGTGTTTGGGGAGGGGGGGATTTACACAATTGTATTTTATTTCCCTTCCTTTTAAAATGTGGTTTATGCAGCTCTGCCTTCAACTCCATAGGAGTGCAGGCTACAAAAATGGAGCCACCTTGCTGGTATGTGATGTAGTAGAGAAGATGAAGGAATGATAGGCCAGATAGAGACCATCAGTTTGGATGTGAAATGATTGCTAGGAGTCTTGATATATTTTCCCTTCAATATTGAGATACCTTCCCTTCACCAGTACCTTTTGTAAGTTTTGTCTCTAATGACTTACAGTGTACAAAGCACAGAAACTATATATACACTGTAGCCTGGTTTAGGTGGAATGTTAAAAAATGTTAAAAAAAAAAATAGCTAATGAAGGTAGAAGTCTGAAAACATTGAATTAAGAGTCTTTTCTGCCTTCAGTACCTTGACATTAATTGCACAGCTTAAATGATACACAATGTGTTTAAAATAAGAATTAAGCTAAGAGAAGAAAATCCTAGTAAGTCACAGTACTGTATTTTTCTGAAGAACGTCATTTTTACTATTTGAAAAAAGTAACAGTGTTGACTAATTAGTTATTGAATTTAATGGTAAAATGTAATTTTTTTTAAACCATCATGTATAAAAAGCCATCAAAAACTGCATTTACAGTGCTTGATTTATAATCGGTCATTTCATGGCTTTGTTTAGGCTTTCCAATATGCAATGCATTTATGATGGCAGAAGATAAAACCATGCCTCCTCTGCTGATTTAGGCTATAGCATTTAAATGCTGCAGTAACTGGAAAAACTATCTGCTTCTTTCTGGTAAATGTTAGTAATTTGTTGGACTGCTAAAAATCTTTTTGACTTATGCAAAATAGAAGAATAAAATTATTGTACTCTAATGGTGCAACATTAACAATATCTAAATATTGTCAGAGAACTGATTTGGTGGTTGACACCAAAATTTTTCTTTTTCATGGAATGTAAGATTTTATCACTTTAGACATAAATAATACTTGTGGCAATAAAAATGCACAGTATTGGAGAGTCCATTGAATATATTTTCATGCAGATGAAATATTATGTGAATTTTTACTTTCAGATTTCTGCTCCTAAAATTGCAATAAATTTTTTAAACATAGGATGATATCTCAGGCCAAAAGTAGAACTTAATCATCAGCCTCAAGAGTGGGGGAAATGTCTGGTGGAATTAGTCAAAATCTTCTTAAACAAGTCATGTAATAAAGAAGTTTGCACATTTTTTCTCTTTGCTTGAGATATATTCCTAAGTACTTCAAATAATGGATATATGATTCTGAATATGTGTTGTTTGCTTGTGTGAGAATGGTGAGGGTTGTGCATGGGGTGACTTGTGCAGTTCACATACTAGCACAAGAAGAATGTAGGGGGCAGGCTCAAGATAAAAACTGGTGTATAAAATATTATATGCAGAAAAACAAAAATAAAAATAATATTTTTCTTTAACAGGTCTGATATTTTGGGGTATTCTTGTTTAATTGACAAAACTGGGTTGTGCTCTTTTGTTGTTGCATCATTGCACTGTTGGTACAAATAGATGAACAGGTAGCGGGGAGTTAAGTATTTTCCTCGTCTAATGGTTGGCATTATTTAGTGAATTATATTTTTAAAATTCTGTGAACATTATTAGACAGCAGTCTGAAGACACATTTACTGACAATTGGGAGCTGTAAAGAACATAAATTACCTCAACAAATCTTTGCCTGGGTAGTGGCATGATAAAAGAAGGCACTGTTTCTCTTCAGATTCTGTACTGAAATTTGTCTTCTTTTACATAGAAAAAAAATTAGAAAAATTAAAATTGGAGCCATGTATTTAGTCTTTTGTAGTTCTAGGATCATGTCTTGGGAGTTGTTGTAGATATGTACAGATCTGTTGTAGCACATCTTTTTGTTGAAATACATTAGTGTTCTCTTTTTGCCTTGAGGACCATAGAAAACAATGAGGTTTTTGTAAGAATATGAGGTAAAGGTTCTACTGCTGAGGACAAAAATTGTGATTATTAAGAAAGTTTGTTAAAAACCACTTTTTTCTTTTTATACTTTTCAAAGGTTGCAATCTTAAATTTGAATTGAGAGCATTCTCAGTAATTATAATGTATTAAGTGTAACAATACTGCAAGCAGTCACCTGCTTTTGAAAATTTAAATATGTGAAAAAAAAGGAAGTTAAGGAAAAAAGGGAGTTGGAAAATGTTACAAGAGGCTGCACAATAAGAGCTATAAAATTATTTTAAATGGGGGGGAAATAGATTTTTATTGTTACTGTAAAGATAATATATTTAAGTAACCCAGTTTAAAAATAATGTGACTTATCTTAACAAAATTATTATATATATGAATTTGTGGTGCTTTTTTAATGGGAAAATCTTTTCCTTTGCCCTGCTTTCCATCATCAGATATATTGTCTGTCAGAAAAAGTCATTCGAATGGTAACTCCTACTGAGGAAGAAAATAGACCCATATTTTGTGAAGAAATAGTAAAAGGGTCAAAGGTATTTCTTGAAATGTTATGGCAATTTTGCTTTTACACTTACTATGTACTCTTCTGTTTAAAATTACATAATTGTAAGTGGAGCTGTAAGTAGTCCATTTTAAGACTGTGAGAGCCTGTTATGATACTCTAGTTTGATCTTTTGAATAATACAGTCTTTTGAATTTCACTGAGTAATTTTTCACATTCTGATGGAGCTTCTCTTACCTTATAGAAAGAAACTCATTGTAGTCTAAAAAGATTTTAAAGTGATGGAAAATCCATTGTTCTCTGTTTTACTGAGTAGGTATCTCTGGGGTTAAAACAGTCCTCCTATCTCATCTGAATTTATTTACCTTCTACTTTTATCCTGGGCATCTTGTTATACCTTTGTCTGCTAAATTTAGTGTCTTTTCAGAAATTTTCTGTTCATATTTATATTGTCTTCCTCCTCGTACCACTTGTCCTGTATCATCTTTACCAAGTTTCAGCTATAAAATTACTGCTATTACACAACCAAGCTAAGTTATATAGATTAAAATCCTTAAATTTCTCATGTTAATTCAGACTTCCCAGATCCAGAGTAACTTTTTTAAGCTCTTCACCAAAATCTTTTTGCTTTTTTCCATTTCCATTTGAAAGCGAGACTTGAGAGCTGTTTTCCCACAACAGTCTCAGCAATGTAAAGAATGGGTTAAATAAAAATTCCAGTTCAAACATACACATCCTACATATTTGTTCAGGGATTTCTATTTTCTTCTTCATTATTTGATTCTGGAATTTTAGTTCATTGATCTCAAGGTCTTGCCTGAGAATGATTTTCCTTCTCTCTGTATTGGAGAAAGATGGATTCTATGGGTGGACTGTTAGACAGATAAGAAAATGGTTGGATGTTGCATCTGGAGGGTAGTGATGCATGGCTCAGATTCCTAACGGACATCACTGACAAGTGGTGTCCCTCAGGGGCCTATACTGGGACCAGTGCTAATTGATATCTTTATCAAGGACTTAGATGAAGGGATTGAGTGCAACCTCAACAAATCTGCAGATGACACCAGCAGAGCAGTGTTGTTGACACACCTGGAGGACAGGGTGCCATCCAGAGGGACCTGGATACTCTCAAGAAGTGGGTCCATGGGAATCTCATAGTTTAATGAGACCAAGTGCAAGGTGCTGCACTTGGGTTGAGGCAACCCTGGGTATCAACATAGGCTGGGGGATGAACAGATGGAGAGCAGCCCTGCTGAGAAGTACTGGGGGTACTGATGGACGAGAAGCTAGACATGGCCCAGCATTGTGTGCTCTCAGCCCAGAAAACCAGTGCTGTCCTGGGCTGCATCCAAAGCAGCGTCTCCAGCAGGAGGAGGGAGGGGTTTCTGGCCCTCTGATCTGGTGAGACCCCACCTGGAGTGCTGCATCCATCTCTGGGATCCCTGGCACAGGAAGAACATGGACCTGTTGGAGTGAGTCCGCAGTAGGAACACCAAGTTGATTGGAGGGATGGAGCACCTCTCCTAGGAGGAAAAGCTGAGAGAATTGGGTTTGTTCAGCCTGGAAAAGAGATGGCTTTGGGATGACTATATAGCAGCCATCCAGTTCCTGAGGGGAGCTGACAAGAAAGATGAGATAGACTATTTGCAAGAGCATGTAGTGACAGGAAAACAGGAAATGGTTTCAAACTGAAAGACCACAAGTTAAATTTAATTTTAGGAAAAAATTCTTTTCTGTGAGGGTGATGAGACACTGGAACATGTTGCCTAGAGAGGTTGTGGATGCCTCGTCCCTGGAAATGTTCAAGGTCAGGGTGGATGGAGCTCTGAGCAATCTGTAGAAGCAGTCTAGTAGAATGTGTCACTGCCAATGGGAGAGTTACTGGAACTGGGTGATCTTTAAAGTCCCTTTCAACTCCAACCATTCGATGACTTATGGTTCTATGATTCCAAAATTCAGGCATCCATCAGAAAATCTGTGATGTGTGTTCCTTCTTCCTCTAAGATATTAATCTAAGGTATTAAAATGTATTATTTTGAAAATCTGCTTTACTCTGTAATGCAGGTATATGTGTAACAATGTCTACTCCTTATGAGTATTTATCATTCCACTTTTTTATTTATCACTGTGAGTTTTTGCTAACATGAATGTGCACATTCTGGAATAATTAATGTTATATAGATCAAGATCTTTGCACAAGCCCATTAAAAATTTCTTTTTGCATCATGGTTCCCAATTAACAGCTGTTTTCTGAGATTAGCCAGTGAACAAGTTTTTCAAAGGATTATTATGTGCTAAAGGGAATTTTGCGTAGTGCTAATTTTTAATCTGAATGTTGTGCAGACAACTGCCCTTAATAGAAGTCATATTATGTCAACACACTTTCCTCTATGAACTGAACTTGTCACCTCATCAAAAGTTCTGATGAGATCTGTTTTCCATAAAACTGTGCTGATTGGCACTAATTATGCCCCCATCGTCTATTTCTTTAGTACTTTTATGTTGCATCAGCTTTTCTGCGACTTTACCAAGAACAGAAGTTCATCTAAGCAGACTATAATTACTTGGGTCATCTCATCTACCCTTAACAAATATGCTACAATGGAAAATAATAGCTCTTTTTCCTTTCCATTATGTTTTACAAATATAACCTAAGATTTCCATACAGAATGGAAAGAACAGTTTTGTGTAGTATGTCCTTAAAAAGGACTCAGATTGCAGGCCATGGAACAGCCTGTCCGACACAGGGCAGAACACCTGCAATATATATGCAAAGGCTGAATATCACTTACTTTTCTCATGACAGAATGCATACTGACGATGCTACTGGAAAGGTTACAGCCTCCTTAAACTCTTCTCTGCTCCATTAAGTTGTTCCATATCTCAGATAATCTCTGTCAGTGGTATGTTTGCAAAGCCTTTGTCATTGTTCAGTATCGCTGCCTTGTCTGCTATGGCAGGACATCACAGAATACATGTCCCAGAGACACCATGAAGATGGATCAAGATGACTACATAGCATGTGTTGCTTTCAGTGATGATGGTTCACACAGATTTATTTGTATTTATAAAATAGAATATTTATCAATTATGTATCTATCGTTCTCAATCTCATGATCTTTATGTAGTTATAATCTCAGGGCCAGATGCTCAACCAGGCTAAAGCAGTGTCAAGAGGCAATGCTCTTTTAAATGCTGTGATGTCACTATGATTTCTACAGCAGCTGAGCTGTAGGCATCTTTATTCTGAAATGGCATTAACACAATATGTTGCTTTTTACTTCTGTAGAATAGTTACAAGAGTGGCATGGCATTACGAAAAACCTTTCTGATGACTTAAGTATTTAATATGCTTTTGGACTATTTCCAATTTTTTTCAGATTAATACATCAAAAGGTTCTCTGTGAAGTCATACCAAAGAATAAAACCCAGAAAAGTAGCTCAATCAGAAAAATATCACTTTGGAAAAAAAAAAAAATCTACTATTTTCAAGCCTGCTCTTGCCCTTTCAGAGGTGCACTTTTAGGGAAAAAAGTTTAATTTTTCCACTTTAAAAACCCGATCTTCTCTTGTGCAATAAATGAGGTTGGCATATACAAAGGAAGTAGCTATGATTTGTAGTGTTATTTTACTAGCTAATCAGACACACATTTTGTTGCCATTTTGATCTTGGAAAATAGTTGGGGGACTGAGTGTTTTTGAAATGTGCCAGCAAAAAATAGTATGTTGGAAGTCCTTTTATTTTGAGGTGGCACTGCAATCCATCAAGCATCAGCAAAACTCTAGAGGGATTGAAAATAGAGTACAATAACCCTAGCTGCTGTGTGGAAGAAAAAAAGTGTAAACAAAATCTATTTGATTATACATATTTATAAAAAAGTATATTAAAATGTATAAGAAGCATAAATAAATTTTGGAGAAGGTAAAAAATGATCTGCATACTATGCTACAGTTGAGGATTCATAGCAGATGTCACCTTGAGCAGCTGCTAACAAATGTTCATGCACATGTACATGTACAAAGCCTAATCAAGATATTTTTGCAGACAAAAACACTGCCAATTAAAACTTTTCTTTGCAGTTATATGAAATAACATGGAATAGCTTATATTTTTTTATGTGGTTCACATTGCACTGCAAGGAGTGTATGAAACATTTCTGATTCAGAATTCTCTGAAGGAGATTTTATCTTTGGAGATTTCTAATGCCTATTGCCATTAGAAATCAAGCAGATTATTTTCTTTGGATGTTTACGTAAGATTGCTTCCAAGAAGCAAAAAAAAAAAAACCACAAAAAACAAAAACTCCCACTTTTTCTGGAGGCAATATATCTGCGTTTGATTCCATGACCATGGAAAGGCTCAGATATCGTCCTTTCAAAAGTGGCACTGCAATTGGTTTGAAAATTCCTCAAAATAGGGTTGAAGTCTTTTTTTTTTAAAGTGATTTCACTAAATATTAATTTAGTATTTTTTCTACTTACCTGTCATATTTTTATATGTATATAACTGTCTGGTCTTGAACAGCATTGATTTATGTATGACTTATCTGTGATCTGTAAAGAATGTAGGTATTATCTGTGTATTATATTAGTATCTGTGAAAAGCATATCTGCTATCTGTGGTCTGGGCCAAAGTTTAATCAAGACTGATAAATTTGAAGTGTCATGCATCTCCTTCCAAGGTATTAAAATTTATGATTAAAAAATCCAGCTCAGTTTCCTGGATCTGAGACACAAATTTTCTTCAGCCTGTTCATTATAAAACATCTGTAGTGGTTTAGTGGTTAACACAGGTGATAGAGAAATTCAGTTTCTAAATTATAAAATGCCTAATAATCCATGAATTTCACCTTTTTAAAAGTAAGTGTATTATACTGGTCAGTCTTTGGAGAAGTTCTAATTAACTCCCACCTTTAGCTGAGACCTACTTGCAGTTACTCTGTTTATAGGTTATGTTTGCCTACTTCCACCTAGAATTAGTCTATACTTAGTAGTGCTTATTTGTGGCCAGAGGCTTTTGCGAGTCCTTAGTAGCAGACCTCAGTGTTGTGTCTGACTTCCTGTAAGTGTGCTTTGCATTTCAATGGAGAGTTTCATGTTTTGAAGACAACTATTTAACCTGGAAAGGCAAACACAGTCTCATCCTGGATTCATCACCTGAAATTCTACCTCTCCTTTCTCCATGGAAACTGCATGCCATAAAACTCTGCTTTTATATCAGTACTATTAACATATTATCTTTTAATTATAATCTTATGAAGATGATAGAGATTTGTCTGCAAATAGCATCAAAGAACCATGTGTTCATATGGTGATGAGGTGATCTATGGATTTTGGGAGGCTTTTTTTTTTTTTTTTTTACCTTATTTTACTCAGCTTTCTTTTACTATTTTTTGATTTGATTGTGCTGCAAGCTTTGGGGGTTATTTTCCTGGTGTTGGCTAGGATGGAGCTAATCTTCTTCTTAACAGCTGGAACAGTCTGTAGTTTGGTTTTAACATGAGAATAATGTTAATAACACACTGGTGGTGTGGTTGTTGCTGTGTAGCCCTTACTCTAAATTGAGGACTTTTCAGTTTCCCAGTGACTAGCCAGGGCAGCTGACCCAGACTGTCAAAAGAGTTATTCTACATCATGGAATGTCGTTTCCAGGCTATAAAATGATGGTAGGGCAGGTAGGACTGTCATGGCTTAACCCCAGCAGGCAGCTAAGTACAAAGAAGCCACTTACTCTTCCCAGCAGAATGAGAAGAATCAGAAAAAAAGTAAAATTCATTGGTTGAGGTAAAGACAGTTTAGTAATTGAAACAAAACTGTGCTACTACCATTACTCCTACTACTAATGATAATAATAATGATGATGATGAAAATGAGAGAGGGAGAGAACAATAAACCCCCGAAAACACAAGTGATGCACAAAGCAATTTCTCACCACCCACTGTCTGATGCCCCGCCCAGCGCCAAGCAGTCAGCCCCTCCCAAACAACTTCCCCCAGCCAAACAGAAAATTCAACATGAGTTAAGTATTGTCTGTCAGTGCAGAAAAGAGACAGAAGACTCTTGCATATTTTCCATTCATCTCTGTAAGACTAGTTTCTCTTAAATAGACCAGTTTTTCTTAAGTCTCATTTATTTTCATTAGTGGTGGTTGGAAAAACTGATAAAAAGCTTCATTAACAAAACTAATGGTATAAAAATTGCCCCCAAAAGATTAAAAAGAAGGCCTATAAGTGGACTAATTTCCATAAACTACCATGCTCGTATATTTTAAAATAATTAGCCCAGTTTTTATAGTTATAGTTTTTGAAGAGGAAAAAGGTTAGTATGTTTTCTTTTTTATTGATAAAAAAAGGAGTGCTTTTCCTCCCTATTTTCCTTTCTGTAGAAATCCAGTGTTTAGAAAGTATTTTAGAGATTTGACAGCACTACAACATAGTAGGTGTGGAGGAATTGAAACCTAATTAGTTAATATAACATGTTTTTTTCCATATTCAGATTTCAGTAATATCTGCTTAACAATTTCAGAGGAAAGACAAAGACTAATCATGCCCCTTGGCTTCATATCTAAGGATTGGAAAATATACAAGACAGTTTTGAGGGAAGAGAGAGTAAAAACATTATGAAATAAAAAAAAAAAAAGGATTGCAAATTGTTGAAAAAAATGGTAGATGAACAGGCAGTTTTTTCAGTGATACAAATTTAAGGATTTTTTTTCCTTTTATTCTTTCCCACATTTTATTATTTGGGATCAGTTTCTAGCTTTTGGAATGTGGTTTATCATATTTCATTATATTTTTGTGTCATAGATTCAATAATTTTCACTTTTGGGAGGCAAAAAGGGGACATGCAGGGAAAGCAGGAGAAACACTCTCAGTGCTCATTTTCAGTGAGAGGTCTTTATTCCTGAGCTCTTCTGGGTTTCAGTTTCTGAAGAAAATTTACAGGAATGGATGGAGACTTGTTACTTTTATTGAGTCTCGTGTAGAATTGAGAGGACTTCAGCTGCCTTCAGTTTTTTATGTTCACTGGAAAGCAGGAGTAAAGAGAAAGGACAGTCATTTCAGGGCAGGACTCCTCTTTTATGGGGTGTCTCCCCATTTTTCATCTTTTGAGATATAGTTGCTCAAATATGAAATTACATGATGGAACTTAATGACTTGAAAATGTTATAGTTCCAAATAGTTGTGGTACTGAGGAAAGTGTAATTTTTTTTTCTCTGCCCTTTTTCTTTGATTTTAATAAGATGAAAAACATTAATTTTTATTTCTTTTTCTGAGAGACAAGAATACTGCTATTTTTAACAATAAAGAAACAATGGAAGGATTAGAATGAGCTTCTTGAGGAACAGTCACAAACCCCACCAACTCTTCCTGTAATGGTATTTCACACTTTGTTCTTTCTTAATATAAATACAGAGCAACACCTATTTTGAGGAAATGCACTATAACAATAATTTTCAAATATAATAGCAATAATACTGACAAAAAATTATACACCACTGCACATTTATCTCTCATTTTTCTCTGCCTTAGGTCAAGGTGATTAGAGAAACACATGGGGTAGCTGTTAGTTGCATGACTTAGAGTATACCCAGAGTAAGAATCAAAAAGTATTGAAGGCTAAAATTATGTTCAATTTGCTTCCCCCTGCACAAATATTTCTATGATGCATGCATGTGATTTTCTCTCAAGAAAATTAAATCCAGGGAAGTGGTGGACTTATGAGGCTAATGTTAATTGATGTTTTAAATACCTGTCTTTTCTATGGGTCACCTTTTCATGCAGAAAACATGAACTCTTCGTTTTCAGTCTGTCCTTAAGAGTTGTGCTCACTGCTATCAAGTAAATGGTCTATTAAATATCAACTCCAGGATAAATTACAATCCACAACTGCATTCAAAATTTTCAATTCCTTGTAGGTTTGTGTAGATATCCAGAAAGGAAAAAGGATGGCCCTACCATATTGCAATTCATGTTATTGAATTATGAAGACCAGTATTCAGGCATTTGGACAGGGAAGCTGTTATTTATTGTCCTTCTGTGAAGGTAATGCTACACAGAATATTAATAAATAGTTATACACAACTTTTACATTAGGACTATTGTTACATTGTGTACAAAGTGCACTTTGCAATGCAGAACAGAACCATGTTATTTCTGTTTGTGATACAACTTATTTGTTACACATTTTGCACTGGATATGCCTTTGATATGCATTCGCATATTATACCCGTGGCACTGCAATGGGCTGACCAAGGGGGGTGATGGAGTCACCATTACCAGAAGTTTCCCAAAAAATCACTAGGTGTACTCCTGTGGTTTGGTTGGCATGAGGGTGCTGCCAGTCAAAGGTTGGACTTGATGATCTTGGAGATTTTTCCAACTTAACTGATTCTCTGGTTTTCCATTCTCTGCACAGAGTAATAACAATGTTCTCTTGAAGGCTGCGTTTATAAATACAAAATTTTCTTGTCAAATAGAAATATGAATATTTTTTTTGTTATCAAAGGGCAGAACAGTCAGTCCTTTCATAAGAAGGGTATGTATAGTGCTTAGCCATAATAAGGAGACTTTTTTTTTTCCCTGACAAACTTTTATTTGCAAGCAATATAGTAACTATTAATTAAAGTTCATTCTATATCAGAAACTAATGTATGCAAAGGTACCCATTGAAGCATCACATGCATAGATTAAAAATAGTTATGCAAACTGCATCCTGATAAGGCAGTCCAGTTTTCTGTGCAAATGGTTTGCCACAGGCACACTATTAACAGAATAGGAACACAAATCAGGCATTTCAGCTCCCTGGCTACTCCTTGATCTGATGGGAAGTGTTCCTTTTATCTAAATTACTTATTTTAAGGGTGCCTAATAATCCAATTACACTACATCTAAAAACTCTGGCCTGTCTTTCTAGGAAGAATGCCAACAGTAGTAACTAGGAACTAATGCCAACAATAGTCCAGAGTAGTTTTCATTAATTGTCCCCAGATAGTTCACGGAAGTTTGTGTGTTAATGTTGTTCATTCAGTGCTCTAAAACAGACTTTGCAATGGCATGTACCAAATCCTCCTAGCCAGTTTAGCAGTTTACTGCACAAGCAAATCTTTGGTTTATATCCAAAAATGCTATTTTTCTGTTCATATTGCAAGAAATACCCTAGATATTTTCTAATTGCAAGTCTTGTCTGCACTGATTGTGTCTCCCCTGGAAGCTGGCACACTGAGTTACCAAATGGTTTCTCAATATTATGCTGAGACAGTGGTCTGCTACTGAACAGAGGAAAAAGTGCCAAATATTGAATCATCAGTGCTACTTTCCTTGGCACCTGGGATTTTCTTTGGAAAGTTCCCAACCAATTATAATGCAGGCCAGAATCTGCTTGCCTTATGAGATCTGACGAGATCACAACCTGAAGAGACACAGATGGTGAGGCATTCCCATCATTATCAGCACCCACAAGCAAATGAACTACATTTTGTTTAGATCTGCTTCCAAGAAAACTTAGTAGTTGATGGATATAATTAGGTTAAGTGAGCCCAAATCCAGGACTGGATATGGAACTATATTTGCAGTGCATAGACAGTATATCTCAGTTATGGACACATGACAGTTCTAATATCTATAATTTGTATACACAGCAGAGGGATGTATAAGAACACAGTAACTCATTATTTGATTGGCCATTGATTATAGGGAAAAAAAGATCAAACCAGCTAGAGGAAAATAAATCCTACAGTCCTATTAAATGAAAATAAAATACCAAAACAACTTTGTTTGTGAAAGAATTTCCATACTTTTCAGGGAATATGGAAAGAAGAGCACATATATATGTATGCAAATGTATACATATTAAACATATTAAATCAAAGGCTGCAGACCTGAAAGAGTCATGGGAGAGATACAGGTCTCAATATCAGAAAAAAAACCCTTAAGTCTCCCCTCTGAAACAACTGAACTGACAGTGAACCCCACAGGAGTGATTCCACTCAGAAGGCAAAGGAGAGATAAGAATAGATACACACTACAATAACATGGGAAGCCTAATAACAGGGTCATAGCAGTTATTCCCACTTTGTGACTCTGTGAATGCCTTATCATTTTACAAATTCTAATAGCTCCCAAATAGAATAGTTTCCAGCTTTGAACTTAAAAGGAGGTATTGCTGTTAGATTCACCTGAAATTTCAGCCATCAAGGCTGAGACACTTGTATTTCAACACCCATTATAGTTGATGAGAGATTCTATTTATCTGAGTGATGGGACAGTCTAAAACAAGTCAAGGGGATTTCACATTGATTTTAAATCTTCTAATCATTGTACTATCAAATACAGAAAAAGAGGCAAAAAACCTCTTCAATTTTGCATGTGATATATCGTAAGAGAACACTTTGTTGGGCAATGCTGGAGTCAGTTGTTTAAACATGCTCCTCATTTGGTGTCCCACACATACGGATTCTTCAATTCTGCACAAAAGATAAAATACAACAAAAAAAAAAAAAAAAACAAAATTGTAGAAATATAATATGCTACAAGTGAAATGTTACTGTCCAACTTGCATATACATAAAGACAAGGATTTGTACCATCTGCCTCCTCTGGTTTTTTGAGCTCCAGAAATTCCCATCTTTTCTGACAGTTGTTGCTTTGCAGTCTTTTAATCTATCCAAAATCTCTCTTGATTTTGCTGTTTTTGAAAGATGTATTTTTTCTTTCATGGGAGTCATTTTGTGATTCTTGTCTCCCACCATATCAGAATGCCTTTCTCATATAGTTGAATTGCAGTGCTTTGGCTCAGAAATGTTACAATCATTTTCATTGATCTCAACTCACAGCCCTCATGGAACACCTACAATTCATCTACATCAACAAAAATGAGTCTGCCTTGATACCATTTACCTGCCTCCTTTTTTCGGTAGTTTTGTTGTGTTTCAGGACTATCATTTCAGCAGCAGTGAAGCTTTGCTTAGAATATACATTTTTCTATCTGGAATGTAGATGAAAGTAAAATCAGTCTGATTAATATGCTAAGAAATGTTATCTTTCTGACTCACTTTAGGGTGGGAGCAGACAAGTGTCTGAAGAAACAGGCTTTTTGTTTCTCTTGTGTGTTCTCCAATCCATAAATAAATACAGAACGGAGTAAGCTACCCATAGGAAGAAAACATTCCCATGAAATACTAAGACAGACTTGCTTGTATACCATTGTGTGATAGCCAACATCTCAATCCTCTCTGCAATTATGATAACATTTTACTTTACAAAACTGCTATAATTAGCATATTTAAACACAGTAATTTCAAAGTATGCTGTTTAGCTCAAATTTATCAGAATTTTCATTGCATAAAATTTTGTCTTAATAATCCATGAAGGTCAAGCTATTAGCAAGGCACTCTCAAGCTCCCAAAAACATGCCTGAAGCACAGTGGAAAATTCATGACACTTAAGTGACTTGGCTATAATTCCTTTTCATCTCAACAGCCTTTAAAACTCTCCACATGAAAACAGCAATAGCCTTATGACATTTGCAGGGCAGGGCAGTGTGTTTTCTGAACATTTACTTTACTTTTTTTACCCTAAGAATAATGAACAATGTCAGCATATTTGCAGAAGTTAAAGGCAGAAACAGAATTCAAAACTGTAGTAATTTTTCATAAGAGCCTTACAATATTTTTTAAAAAGGTACACCTGTGTAAATGCACTAAATTTGCATTTGCACAGTATTTTCTGTGACAGCCTGGATTTTTATGACCAGAAAAGAAAATCCATTTCAGTTTGTAAGTCCTTTTTTTATGCCCCACAATATTATTTCTTATAAATATTTGTTCTGTTGATTTTCTGAAATTGTTTCAGTGAAGTCTGCATGAGGCTGTGAACTTTATACATTAATTTATCTAAGAGGAGAAGGATTATTATTAATTCTGTCAGGATTATTTTGAAAATTTGTGCTTCAATAATAAGATCAGAAAATTAAAGCATTTGACCACTAGGGTTCCCTGTGTTTTGATTTCTGCAGTGTAAAACAAGTAAACACCCCTCCCCCACCAAACATTCAGCACTTTTATAGATGCTCCTCTTCTTCTACAAATACCACCATTGAGGATCCAATTGCATTCAAATTTCACCCAATCTTGGTTTAGGTTCATGTCATGGATATAAACTGCCTTCTCAATGCCTTTGGCATTGTATTAAATAAGAAACTTTTGAAACATTTCATGATGTTTTATTTATGGCCCTAATTTTGATCTCACAGGGATCTGCTTTTTTTTTTTACTTTACATTTAATTCAGATTAATCTCAGATGTTTTGCTGAATACTGTGTGCACAGTTTTTCTACCTTACTGATCCATCAACTGTGCAAAATTCCATGTCATTAGTAGAGTTAATGGGGCAATCAAATGTCCATTGTCTAATGATAGATGCAACCTGATACAAAAGCACATGAAGCAACATTTAGTAGAGTTTAGTAAAGAAAGGTGGGGATGCTTCTGCTGCACAAGTGTTAAGAAGGACAGTAGTCAGTGCTAAGGGAGTAGAAAACAGGCAGCTGATGTCAATATTGAACAATTTATAATAATTAAGACACATGCTCATTACTTGCTGTGTTACAAGTATCATAGAATCATTTAGGTCGGAAAAGTCCCCTAAGATCATTGAGTCCAACCATTGACCTGACACTGACAAGTCGGCCAAATTCAAATACTTTTTCCCTTGACACTTACTGACATTAACATGCCTTCTAAGGGGAATGGATTGGTGTTGAATGAAGATTTTTCTCTTGTTGAACCAATTTTAAGCTCATCTTAGGAATGCATTACACTTTGGCCTAAATATTAAAAACTAAATTATTTCAGTTTTGAGTTGTATCCTTTACTGTGGTGACTTCAGTTTATTATTTGATAAAACATGCATTCTACTGTGAATTTTTCCACAGTAAGTGTAGCTGGAAAGCAGGAAGAGCTACATTTTAACAAAATAAATAGAGGGATAAATAATAAATAAATAAATATTTAAATAAATAAATAAATTCAGGGAACATGTTAGATTGCACAGCTTCATTATATCACCCATCTGTAGAAATTATTACCTCCTGTCCTGTCACTTATATAGAACAATTTACTTTCTTGACTACCTACCCTCAGAGATCAAAAAAATAAAATTTTATGTATTACTTCTAAAGCTAAAGATGATCAGTTGGAGGAATTCATTCATCCTAGAGCCCAAAAGAAACCAAAATTCAGCTATTTCATCTTAGGTCATCATCTGCTCTACTTCCAGGGGTGCAAGGAAACAAGTTTTAGTTTAACATAATCAAACAAAAAAAATCTGACTCCAAATAATAACTCGTGTTCCTAGAGATTACTTATGATTATGATTTGTGTTCCTTTGGTCATCAAATCTCCAAGTTTCCTTGAAGTTACAATGACCAAAGTCATAAGTCATTATATTTTATATGCTTATATACGTTTCTAAGTGTCTTTGTTCTCTGATGCTTCATGTAGAGAGTCTGGGCCTAGCTTGGTGTCTCTTACCTTTTTAAGAGAGATAGATATTTGATTACATACAGCAAGTTCTTTAGTGCTAGAGTTAATGAATAATATTTATATAGTACATATAAACTCACAGAGGATTTTTGAAAGAAGAGAAATTATTAACTTGAATGGTTTTCTTGTGCTAATATCTTTGACTTTATGTAATTCTTATCCATGGTTATTGTCTTTCATTTTTTCTAAATAACAAATTACTAAATAAAGTTTCTATATTAGAGCGGAAATCTACATTTACCTTTAGTTTACCCATCCTATTCTATTTTGTACCTTACCGAGAATGAAAGAAAATAAGAAGATAAAGTTTCTTTTCCAGTGAAGTAGTACTGAAGGATTTTATGATTTTGTTGGTTAGGGAATATATCAGAAGACTTACAAGTCAAAATGAGGAATTAACTTACCAAGAACTGAAAGTGATTGTAAATTTTAAATTCACATGAGTCATAAGCTTAGATTATTTGCCCAGCAGAAGAGACCCTGATTAGCTTTCCTTCTCTTTCACATGTCACGTGTACGCATGCGTCTCGTTAGTGGAAGTCAAATTGCAATTTTTCATGGGAATGTTAAACCTTGCAAAACGCAGTGCCCTCCAACAACAAGATCGATTGTAAGTCTTATTTCTACCACCAGCCTCTATGACTTCATATAAAGCTCCAGAATTCTGATAAACTGTCATGAGGAAAAATGATAAAGTGATTTATACTTAATTTCGCTGGAAGGGAGAAATGCAGAGGCTGTCAGTCTGGGTCTTCAGAACAAATGAGTTACAGTTCATGAGGCAGCTCAATAAGGCTATCATTTCCCATCAACTCCTATCACTGACAGCCACAGATTTACTGGATGGAGAAAGAGAAAATGGCTGAGTTTTTGTGCCAGGCGAGTCGACGCTATTACTCCATCAACCAGACTTGTGTAGACAAGAGGCTACCATGAATATTTGATGGTAGCTTCTTCCCATAAGTGCCTGTAGAAAGTAGTAAAGCTGTTCTTTCATTTGTATAAAATAGCTCTCCATCTCTCTGTTTGGATCTAGTTGAAAATGTCCATTTGTAAGCCGCTAAGATTTTTGTGATTTATTTTGTGAGTGTGCCTTTGTTTCATTCAGCAGTCTGTTTTGTGCCACATGCCTTATTTATAGCCCTTGCCTAATAAAACAAAAAATCCTCAGTCTTCTGGGATTTCATATACAATGTGTTTGTCACTATCCGTCTCACAAGACTGCATTATAAACACAGCCTCAGAGCCACCTGTCCAGGCCCATAGGAAAGAGGACTTTCACCTGCCACAATTACAAATTGTTAGAAATATCTGTGTTCCAGTTCCAGGAAGAAAAAGATTCAGGTCAGAGCTGAAGTACTTGCTCTGTATGTGCTCATGTTAAAATAGATCAGCATAAATGACTTGTATATTATCCCAGGTATCTCTTGCGCCAAACTTTCCTGGCAATTGTTGGTGTGTGTACTAAAAGCTACTATGGATGCTACCTGCATTTTTTATGAAGGTGTTTGCACAGCCAGATTTCTTAACAGAAATCCAGTTTTGCTTTACTGATACATGCTAAAATAATAGATTTTCTTTTATCTTTATTATCAGCAATGGATTTATTCCCTAGATGTCAGCATTAAACATTCTCTTAGGCTGGACTGTTGTGCTACAAGAGTGAAATAATAGAATAATAGAATCATAGAATAGCCTAAGTCAGAAGAGACCAGTAAGGATCATTGAATCCAACTCTTAGCTCTGTGCAGCACCATCCCCAAGAGTCACACCATCTGTTTGAGAGCATTGTCCAAACATTTCTTGAACTCTGACAGGCTTGGTACTGTGACCATTTCCCTGGGGAGCCTGTTCCAGTGCCCAACTACCCTCTAGGTGAAGGACCTTTTCCTGATATCCAATCTAAACCTTCCCTGACACAACTCCAGGCCATTCCCTCGGGTCCTGTCACTGGACACCAGACAGCACAGATCAGTACCTGCCCCTCCTCTTCTCCTCACGAGGAAGTTGTAACTGCAATGAGGTCTCCTCTCAGTCTCCTCTTCTGCAGACTAAACAGGCCAAGTGACCTCAGCTGCTCCTCATACGGTTTCCACTCCAGACCCTTTTCCTTCCTAGTGGCTCTCTTTTGGATGCTCTCTAATGTCTTTTCTTGTATTGTGGCACCCAAAACTTGCAGATGTTATTGCCAGACTGCTTTTTAAGATAGAGATATACTCCCAAAGGAGAATTTAATATGATAATTAGAAACAAGGTTGTTCTCACTCTCACTGATATCTTGTTTACCTGATGCTATGTGCAAGTCTGTGTTGTGAATCAATCACTACTACACCTGTATCAGTCAACAGAACTATATCTCCATGCCTTAGTTATCTACAGAACTGAGAGAGACTCCAAGTCTTTGCTTGTGTCCATAGCTTAGACAAAATATTGTTTAAATATCTGGTTAGTTACAGAAACGCCTTCCATTATATACCCACTGAAAATAAAAGTTGAAGAGTTCACACACACACACACACACACACAAAATTCAAATTATTATCAAATATATCTTTCATTATGTATTGGGTCTGGCTGAGATGGTGTTTCATTTTACAATCTAAGACGACCAAGCCTATCCAGGCATTGCAGGTATGACTAACCTAGTGCCAAAAGAGTTAATGATGGTAGACTGTGTTTGATTTCTTTTTAACTTGCTGTGAAGATTTAGAATAGCATTAAACCTTTCTACATTTATGGAAAAGTACAGATAAGACAAATACTGCTAATATTAAAATCATGGGTTCTTACCCGAATTTTTAAACCACTGCTAGCTGTTTTGTTTTGCCTAGGTTATTTTCCCATGTTCTTGAGCCATTCCTGTCATTACTAATAGGTACCGTTTCTTTTTTCAAATACTGCTCTGCTTTCATTTGCTTAAATGACTGAAAGCTGTGTACCAGTTCTATCTTTAATCTTTTTCTCTTAAGCTTTGAGAATCTCAGTAAATACACTTTTGAAAATAGAAAAAAAAAATTCAAAGTCAGATCAGATTAACAGGTTTGTCATTTCATAGACCATTTTTCATCTAGGAATAATAAATATAAAGAAGCATTTTCTGATTTGTATTCCTCTCTCCTGGAGTTGGAGAGGGCTGAAAGGCAAAGTGTGTCATAAACAGATCAAACTCTGTGTAGACAAAGTATGAAAAGTACAGGACAATTACAGTCATAGGGTCATCATGTTTCATGTCAGTCATCCGTCCTCTTAAACTCTAGAGAACATAGGGAAATACACATTAATCTAGTCTTGAGGAATCCTAACCATCATATCACCACATTTTTCCACTCCTATTTCCTCATTTAGCTGAACATGGGACATAGTGATCCTATGGCAGAGCCTTAAAACGCTCTATGAAAGGAGCAGGAGCTCATAGGGATCCCTGCATCACTTCGGTTTTTGTCTTCTTTATGTTCATGTAACTGACCAATAAAAGGGATAGCAAATTAGGATACCAAGGCTCCATGAGTATTATCTCACTGCAACTGTTCCCTGATATCTCCAGTGACTGAAGCACAGAGCATGAACTGCAAGAACTGCACCTTTTCAGAATATCAGATGATTTTTCACATTGTGGAACACCCTGTATCTCTGTGTGTGAATATTATGGCTGAAAGGCAAGGCAAGGAAATGGAGAAGGATATGAGGAAAGAAAGCAAAAATGGAAAAAGCAGGAGGAAAGAACAGGAAGGGAAAAGGTGGAAAAATAAGGGGAAATGGAAAGACAAAACCATTCATGTCAGGTTTCTCAGCTAGCAGACAGTCCAAGAAGAATCTTTAATTATAACTTAAGTTGAGGTTATTGTTCGAGTGACTTCTCTTTGAATTTCCTTCAAATTTCAAATTGATTTGTGTTTCTCATAGCCTCAGCTATGAAGCATGAACTACGAATCATAAATTTATGAAGACTTCCAAAATTTGAGGTGGCATAAATTTCTCATTTGAGCCAAGATTTTGTCTAATTTTATCCTGTTTTCCACTTCCCTAAAGAAGTGTCCATCTTCACTAAGAGTGCTAATGAAGTATTTTCCCATCTTGCCTAAATATAACTATCAGACAAATCTGATATATTGTTCTGAAATGTTCTGAATCAACATTTGAATTTGAAGAATGTTCTGAAATATTCTTTAAAAAGCTCTGATGGTAGCTGGCACACTTTTAATTTTTGTCATATTTCTCAAATGAACTATATCCTTTTTGAGACTCTGGATCTCAAATGAGATTTGAGATCTACAATGGAAGACAAAATGAATTTTCAGTTTTAGTCCATAGTTCACATTTGAAAGATATTTGTGTCACAGAACCACTTTGAAAGCTGGCAAGACTAACAGCAGAAGAAAACCAGAACTGAGATAATCAGGCAGAATGAGTGTTTAGCTGAGGAGTATCACATGGGCATTTCCAAATTGTTTGCCTGAGTGCCTGCTCACAATTTCTGGCACTGGTTCTAGTATTTTTTTAACATCCTGTTGCATGAGAGTCTTATTCTTTGCCTCTGATTTTGCACTCTCAAGGACAAAAATACCCAAATATATGAGGTTTTAACCAAAGTCTGTGGAGAACCAAAGGATTTGAAGGCAGTGCAACAATGCCATGCCTTCTGTACTTGAATCATCCCTTCTGTACAAATATTACATATTAAAGTTATCTTCAGGAAGAAGAAAATATCTTGTGATTTGCTCAGTTACAGTATTTCATGTGAATATGTGCATGATTATATGACATTATCTCCATTTTATTTTCTAGTAAAACTTTAAGAGCTGTTGCAGGTAGAGAGCCTGTGGAAAAAAAAGATAAGAACTTACTAGAAGGTATTAATTGCTGTCACAGTTATTCATGGACTAATTATATAAATTCTACTGTAAAACTTGGCTTGTAAGAATGCAGCTGCTGAGCTATTTTCAATCTCCATGCAGTTGTACCACTAGTGATAGGGGAATCTGTCATCAGATTGCATCACTCCACTTTTCTCACATAGACTAACATGAAAGTCCTTTACAGGGTGAGAAAGAGCAAATGTCTTGCTCAGGGATCAAATAATTTACTTTCTAGTAGTTGAATCACTGCTCAGATTCCGTTATTGTATTCTCTGTTTTCTAGTAATAGGGTGCTCTTTCTCTACAACAATTCAAGGTGTAATATATCAGCTTCTCCATTTCTTGAAGTAAAATCATAATGGATAATATATAAAGAAGAAAATTGGACCCAATACATGGTCCAGCTAGATAAGAACCACAGTAGGTATGCTGACACTTTGTTTATTTGATCCTTAATAATCTAGATTTTTCAATAGTGTTCAAGAGTTAGAATAGAATCAACAGTGAGAAAAGACTAAAGTGTTTATAATAAAGTTGAGGAACTCCTTAGACAGTACTATCCTGGTTACAGCACAAGCCTTGAATATTAACTATCTAGTGATACTGTGTTTATTCTCCTAACTTAAAAGAAGCCTATGAAAGTTACTTTCTTTTAATCCATAAGAAAATAAAAAAAAATGAGGCCACAACTAACAACAGGTAAACATTTAAGGCAAAGGCACGTCTTAACATAGTTGATTTCTGTAAGGGTTCCATCATGCTTATGACAGAGAAAATTCCAGAGAAAGGATAATAACTTTTGTCCTGTCTTTTCCATATCACCTGATAAACAAACAGTAAGGAAATTACACAGAGCTAGATTTATTGAATTTGTATTATACGAGACCTAGTAATACATATACATCACTCCTCTGGCACAGTTCTGGCAATAACTGGATGGTGCAAACCACTATGAAATACCCGTCTGTGAGGTGTAATTCACTTGAACGTTGCAATGGCATACGCACTACAAAGCCTAATAAATAAGAGTCAGGGCCCAAAGTGGAGTCCATATCTCTCAGCTACATTTGCGGCTTAGGCTAACATATTTCTGGAGATAAAATAAAGGATGCTGATCATCAGCACGAGGTGAGGGACAATTCCAGCTATTCCAGTTTGTTTTAGCTACTTTCAGAGATGCAGGTATAATAGGTGCAGATGTAACAGCATTGCCTCCTGTCTCCAAACCCATAGCCCACAGTACCCTGTGGGCTGTGTCCCCATTGTCCCCATTGTATGGCTCCACCATGTCTTCTTTCTTGTCCACAAGAACTTCTGCTCATTCAAACATTCAGGTTGACTCAATGACCATCAGTAGTCTGCTTGGGGAAAAGATGTGAAATGCCTGGCAGTCCTATGCAACTCCTGTTAGTAGGCTTCTCAGAGCATGATCCAGACACCATCCAGGGGAGAAGCAAGGAGGATAACTGCTGTAACACTGCTGATGTACAGGAGGGAAGGCAACATGACACTACAGCCTTAGTGTCATCTGCTGATATGAAGCATGTGCTACCCTGGGCAGTTCTCACCAGTTCAGGCAGAGAGCCAGTCCACAGGAGCATTGGCTCTTCCTTCAGCGCAGTAGCACTGGGGTTACAGGGTGATATGGCAGTCATCTGCCATGGGGGATATGTTAGATTTTACTTCTGTCTTGGGAAAGTCAACCCTAAACCTCCAGCCATACTAGAAAGTGATTTGGCAGCAATATTCTCTTTTGAAATAGTAATACTCTATCCTTCAGCATAACCTCATACACCATAGAATTCTTGATCATTTAGACTTAAGAGATTGAAGGTATAGCCCTATAATTCAGAATGTGGAAACAAAGAGTGGATGCCCACAGGGATCTGAGGAGCACTTTCTCCTTCCCTATCTTCAAAAGTCTTAGTAGAAATTGGCAGTTTTGCATGAAATATTTTAATTTCTTCAATTTGATGTTTGCCAGTGGCAAAAATTTCATTTGGTGGATTTGCATCCAGCTCCCTTTTGAAAGATGTTGAGAAAAATCTGACAAGAGACCAAAATCATGTCAAACTTCTTTTGTAAATGGAAATCTGTCACTTCTGTTGGCAACAAGATCTAATGGTTTGATTGTCACATAGAATTTGTAACAATCCAGCTCCAACAAGCTGGAAAATTCACTGACATGCAAGAATTCTTTTCTGCCTAAACATACAGATATATCCAGAAATCACTGATGCACATTATATACCACTATTTTGGTTTGGCCAAAATATGCGTTTAAAAATTAAGAGGGATTGAGGGTTCCCCTTATTCCTCAAAATGACAGGTGCTGGCCACATCTTTTAATTCTTCACTGACTGACTGGTATTTAGCATGACTGATTTCCTTCCCACTTGTATCTAGAAATAAGTCTTTAACCCTAACCAAACTACTCTTTTGAGAATCATTTTTAGGCTGTCTTAATCACTTTGATTTCAACAGCACCATAATGCTTCTGCACATGCTTGGCCATACTAATATAAACTATCAAGTCTATTGAAGGTCTTACCTGAAACACTCACAACTGTTCTTCTTTGTAGCTTTTAACTATTTTAAAAAAAATCCTTTTGGTCTTTGCCAATGGGTCATGGGTTCTTTAGTAGGTATGTCTGTTCTTTCTTAGAAATCTTGCTGTGGGTAGTGTATATTACCAGAGCTGTGAAGGATACAGATTTTTCACTTCTTTCATAAATACTACATGATTAAGAGTTTGTTTATCTGGAAATAGACTAAGAGCACTAAGAATCTTCTTTTCAGTTGAAAATTTTGTTTTCTAATTCAACTTTTACATTTTGTGTTCATGATTTACGGTAGAAAACATCATCTATATTTCAAATCAACTAAAAATAAAGTTATTTTTATTTCTGTCTAAAACAAGCTTGCCTAAATCTGCCAGTGCTTCTCATGGAGCATTTTTATCATAGCAAGTGAGTATATTTGTAGCATAAAATGCTTCCAAAATCATCGTATATTTTTAATTGCCTTTGTGTATTTGTGACTGTGTTATGGCATTTTGTGAAGTTTCTCCACCGTTCTCTGAGCTTTTGATGATCTCTTTATATTCTGTTTAGACTATATTATGCTACACTGTGAAGAAATGAGTAAGGTAGAATTACACTCTTCCTTACACTGAGTTAATTCTGTGCACTTTCTACTGATATTTGTCTGCTGACTTTGCAGCAGATAATTTGTGTCATTGTACTAAACTTATGTAGTTTCTTTGTGAGATGTCTTTTGCTTTTGTATTTTTATGTTCATAGTGGCTTTACTATTCTTTACTACCCTCGCTAGTTTTTCTTTCTTTAGCTTTGCTTTTCTATCTCCAATCATCATACTTTTAGAAAAAGAAATTGTACATATCTTTTATGATATGTCATTCATTAATTTTCTTTAACTTTATTATTCTAGATGTTTCACTTTTCCTAATTCATGACACTTCTCATTGAAGGATAAAACTTGACTACTAATACTTGACAAGACAATTAATTCAGTGCTTTTTGGGAAGATAAACTCTGCTTGTTTAATATGCTTGGCTTGTAGTAGTTGGAATTTTATTTCTCTGATTACATTGGCAGTGGAAAAAATTGAGTATTAAATCTTCAGTGGAATGTCAGATTTTACTTATCTTTTTATGATCTATATCTTGCTCTGCCCCTTATATAAGAAAAAAACAAACCTCACTGAAGTGCATGTTATTGGACTGTGTTAAATTTTGAGGGCTTAGGCTTTTTCCTTTGGAGTGATTTAAGCTCTCAGTGTAGGTGGTCTAGTTGCTCAGCTTACTATTCTCTGACTCACATAGCAAGTGATTGACTGAAATGTTATGAATTTTCATCCCAGTACTTACAGACTATTTCAACAGTGGTATAAAAAGGGCCTGTCTTCTCAGAGGAGACCCAGGAGTTATTTTTTCCCACACAAGAAGCTCAAATAAAGCTCATCCTTTTTTATTTTCTTGATTCATGTTACTTTCTTCCCAATGGGCTGGAATAATTAATTTTGTTCTTTTCTTTAGGGGAGAAAATTGTTTTGATTTCCCAGTTGGAAATTAAGACCTCCATGAATGCCCAAGCTTGTATGGGGCTGTGAATCTTATTCTGAGAAACCTATTTCCCTGTTTTGATTTGGCTTCGGGGAAAGGCATCAGAATTCCAAGATTTTTTTTCAGTGCCCTTGAAGTCAGAATCTGGATCATCCTGTTTTTTAGAACTGGGTGACTTCAACTCATGGAATCACAGTATCACAGAAGACGTGAAGTTGGGAGGGAATTCTGGAAGTCATCTAGTCCACACATCCCACACACCACACTCACCCTCCCCATTCAGGCAGGGTCAGCTGTAGCAGGATGTCCAGGATGATGCTGTTCCTGAGGCACCCCAGGACACAGTTGGCCCTCCTGGCTGCCACGACCCTGCTGACTCATGTTCACCTTTACATCGGCCAGGTCCTGGCGCTGCTCTCCAGCATCTCACCCCCCAGTCTGTCCGTACATCCAGCTTTGCCCCATCCCAGGTACAGAATCTGTCACTTCCCGTTGTTGAATGTTGTAATTCAGGTCCATTGCATCTTCGTCTTTCACTTGATCCTGCAGAAGACTCTGGCTCTCTCATCTTCAATCCTTTCCATAGGTAATTTCCTTTCCTTGCTTGGTTGATGAGAAGTCTTTTCCTCCCTCATTTCTTAGGACTGCTGTGGAGAGGATGGGTCTCCACGAGTGCCTAAGTTCATCTGGCACCATTAATCAGACTTTAGACAATGGTTAATGCGTTGTGGGTAATTAAGAAGCACCAGTCTCATAACAGACAGTGTCTTTTGGAAAGAAACTGGAAAGACAAAGGTAACACAATAATCCTTTTATCTGAAATATAAGCAGGTTATAAATATTCTTAGTGTGCCATTGCTCTGTAACTCAGAAATTATGAACATTAGTAGAAAGTAGATTTAAAGAAACTGTGATAGCATCTGCTTGTACTTGACTCATTCTAAACTACTAGTATTAAGTTCCTGTTCTTTAAATTTAGTTTCAAATCACAAACCCAAAAACATGCCCTGAGCTTAAGAGACTGGAACTTCTCTTAAAAGTAGGTCACAGAAAAAAGGATCTGAGTCATTAAATTATGCTATCCATATCAGAAAAGGAAAATCAGAATGTTATTATGTACTCTTCCAGACTTTTAAGTGCTGAAACCTGAAGCTGAATTTTAGTTAACTGAAAACACCTTTTAAATTTGAAGAAAAAAAAAAAAAGTCTATCAGCAAAAATATAAGAATCTTTGATAAACTCATCTTTCAATCTCAATCATACTCCACACCCAATGCATACATAATCTTATAAGACTTTCCCACAAATATTAAGGGAATAATAAAAATATAAATTTCTTTTATGTCACTGAGTCTAATGCTTCAAATGCTGAATATTCTGATGCATGTTTAGGATAAAGCATTTTATCAGAAAATATTCATCTGGGTGGTAAAATAAGCTGAGAGATATACTAGTAGAGGCACAACATGCATTTTGTGATACAAAATGCTTTGGAGAAAACATTGGAGGTTTGTTAACAAATAAGAAGGGAATGGGGAATGCATAGCAGAATGAAGAAATAATTGTTCAAAGACATTAAAAGTTGTTTTTATAGAACAGATTGTTAGAGAAAATAAAATATTCGTGCTATTTATTTGGTAATTTGCTAATTTCCAAAATTGCATCCAGCCTTTTGCATAATGTAAAGGTATTTACAGCAAAAGGTTGTTTGGTTTTTTTTAATTTATTCTTGCAATTCTTAGCAAGATCACTGTACTTCTTAAATGGCTTTATGGTATTTGAGAACTTCAGGTGTATATGTTTCAAATTGCTTAAGGATTGGAAATCTGCCATTTAGGAGCAGTGTAGGAGTTTGTAGTGATGCATGAAAAATAGATGTAGCCCAGCTGTGAAGCAATAGAGAGGGCCTTTAAAATATGTCAGCAAAACTGTCAGTGAAAAAGCCAGCAAAAATCATAAAACCTCACTGCAACCTGAATTGTTCTGTGTAGCAGCTTTATTGGGATTTTTCAAGTTCCCTCTACATATGTATAGTCATTGAAATATAATCCAGTTATGTTCAAAATTAGAACACTTCTGTTTAGAGTTTTCCACAAATTAACAATACAATAATGTATCTTCCTTTATGTAGATAAATTCTTTTCATTAACACATATGCAATCTAAGGGAACGAAGCTCTCTATTCTTTTTACCATTTTGCTGCTTCTTGACTCTGGGAAACCATTTAACACTTTGGATGAAAATTTTGAAGAAAAGGTCTCTGAAGTTTGACTCCTACATATTAGAGTGCTGGTGACATGTTTTTGGAGCTACTGAATACCTGGTTATTGTAGTATCATTTTTATCTCAATGGATAATTTTGACATAACCAATCTGTTTTCTGAAATTCATAGAGGTATGTCCATCTTCACAGTGAAAGACTGGCAATATGGTTTTTAGAAACACTGGGTTTGGTTGAAAATTGGGAAATATATCGAAGGAATAATTTTATGGGTACATTTAATTTATATGTTTGCCTAAAAGAAATTATTTTTCCAATTAGAAGTGTTTGGGGCATTCTTTTGCCATTGTCTGTGTTTTGATCAGTCGAGGAATGATTCGTCTTTCTTGGTTAGGTTTTTCTCTCATATGGAGGAAAGTTTATACTTGAACATTTTCAAAATTCTTGCACATTTTAGAATGCTGTTTGCTTCAGGGCCTGTCTTAAGGAAAGAAAAGGAGGACGTAATGCAGAGATGAAAAAGAATTTCCTACCTCTCCATCTTTCTTATTGTAGATTCAGGTAGAATTCAAATGTAAATAGAGTTCAAATGAAAACTCAAATGAAAACTCACATTGTAGTAGAAAGTCTAGACTTATGGCAAATAACGTCTAACATTGTGCCAAAATTAATTGAATATGTAAATGAGAATAATGTAATAATGGTCTAGTTGATGGAGCACTGGCATGTCACATCTATGGTCATTTAAATCTAACCTGAGGTTTTAACCACAATTAGAAGAGTGGTTTAGGGTTATTACCTGTTAGACAGTAGTCCCCCATTATCCTTAATAAAGAGAACATAATTTATCACAATTAGGATTCAATGGCAATTCTCAATCTGTGTTCAGCAGGGTATCAGGACTAAGACAGGATAGAGAATCACTTTATTCCCTTCATCCTCAAAGGTGGTGTGCCTCAGCTCAGTGATAAAAAGGATGAGGATCTCATGTTAAAAAATAAAAATTATAAATTCTGAATCAGTATCTATCACATATTTCATTCTTCAAGTTAGGCATTTGATGCAGTTCAGTTAGGAGAGGATATCTCAAAGATATTATATATTTGAAGATATCTCAAAGTGTATTACATTAGATATATTGAGAAGTTATCATTTCTTCTCAGGGTTAAACACAGTATTCACCTGCAGGTGCTGTTTTCACCAACAATCCATTTCCATTTCACCAGCATCACCTCTTTCAGCCTCTGTAAGGACATTTGTTAAACATCAGAATCTTATACTCAATCCCTAAGAAAAGTAAAAATAGATGCTGAATGAAGCCACTTATTTTGATAAGCATTATTTATGCCAGATTGTACTGTTTTGTAAATTTATGGAATGAGAAAGGAGTAATCTCCCTCAAAGCACATGAATGCAACCTAGTGCAGTAGCTGAAGAAATTTATATAACAAAGAATCAATATTTTACTCTTTCACTGAAGACATAAGATCTGTGTCTCAAAATGTGCTGGTTTTGACCCATGAGCAATGGAGAATTTAAACAGTCTCTTCAGTGCAGTAACAATGCAATACATTTATACAGCATCTTCCCTGAAAGAGTCGCAAGGGGCCTATCTGTGATCTTTCAACATGTCAAGCATACTGGATCTGACTAATTTCTTATGTGCTGAAAGGAAAAATGAATGTTGTTTAGGTCTCCTACAGAACAGACAATGCTTCAAAAACAAACTATGCAATAGGTATTATCTGATTCAAATCTAAAATTCAATTTAGGAATGAAATAACATGAGCATCTGGCATTGCTTTACTGGGCTGCTTCAGATGGACAAATAATACTCAGCCAGGCTTCAGGACTATTCAGTTCAAATGGCATTTTTAAAAGAGATATCTCAACAGAAATATCTCTCCTTGATTTTCCTTACAGAAAAAATAATTCCATTAATTTTAGTGTATTGGTTGTTCTTATAATAGTGATTTTGCATTTTGTAAATTATATTTTCCAAATGGGCAAAAGCTTACTATAAACCAACAACTAGTAATGTATTCATCTGTGGCGCTTTAAATATTATTATCTAAAAAAATATATTATTCCTCTTTTAGACTTTTACGAATAGTTTTACTTTGCCAATAAATATCTGCTATTCTCAGTTGCCAACTCAGGTAGCAGAGTAAAATGAATTAGACTGAAACTTTTGTAACCGGTGACAGAAAGGGAAATATTATTCACAGGAATTAAAAAAGAAGTAATTAAATCATCAGCTCTTTCCTATACACTGATGATGACATCTTTAGAATAACAATTATGAAAAAACCTCTGTGTGATTTCTAGCACATATGTTATCATATCTAAATATGTTTTGTGGTGTTGATTTGAGTAAAATCACATGGATTAAATAACTAATTGAACTGATTTTTAGCCACATCTGATTTCAGGTGAAAATCCAATTAGTAGAGGCAAAATTAGCTTAACTTTTTTCCAGGACTACTTTTTTGAGGAAAGAGGGGAAAAAAAAAAAAAAAAAAGAATGAAAATGCTCTGAATTATAAACAATGCAGACAATTCTATAATAGTATTTTATCCTAAAGAAATCAATTTTCTATGTGAATTGTTGAATTCTGGCATTGGAAACTCGTTCAGAGGCTCCATTCTGCCTATTACATAATGCTAAAGTAACATTAAAAAAATTGGTTTCTCTGAAAATTAATGTTTGAGGTCCCCCAGATTAGGAAAAACATTTTATAATTTGCCTCCCAAGTAATATTGCTTCTTCTCCATCAGAAAAAATAATGAGTTTTCTTCTTAATTCATTAATTGCTTTTAAAATTTGTCATAGGCACAACCTCTAAAGTTTAAAAATATTTATTCAAGAATCCATAAAATTTAAATTATATCTTTATAAAATTAGATTGACTTGCCAAGTAACTTTAATTTAATACACTATATGTGAATATATAAGTAGATATGCTGTTTTGTAAATTAAAATGTAACACAGATGGGCATTTTAGCAAGTAATCTGAATAGAAAACAGATCTCTTTTTACTGCCAGTTCTTATTTTCAGAAGCAAATACTTGCCATATTTACATGTCTGAGACAATTCTGATACAAAATAATTAGATAATTGTAATTAACAGGTATCTTTTTCCTCTCATTAAATTACTTGACATATCTTTTTAGAGCAGCTGTTTGGCTGTCAAAATTGGCCGTGTACCTTTTTCCTGTTAAGAAGTGTTTGCAAGAATCTTTTTACTGAAAAGTAAATAAATAAAGCTGAAAATAGTTTGAAAGTTTTTTCAGCTGTTTCATCTCAATGTTAACTGCACTGCAGTTATCTATAGGAAATAAATGTAAATTACTCGGTTTATATCATTTTAATTGAAAATTATGTGCACTTTAAGATGAGAAATGAAAGATAAAGTCAGAATAAGAGATAAAATTTAAGCCAAGTAATCTTGCAACTATAAATTGTTAGTAACTTTTTAGATGAGATTGCTTTGAGATATACATATAAAAATGGACATTTTTTTCTTCCCTCATGCTGATTTTCATAGTGATGTAATTCTGTAGTATTTGAAGGATTTTTATATCTCAAGCTTCTGTGCCATAAACCCACAACAAGATGAAAAGAAAACACACATAGCTTCAGTGGGACGCTCTCGTGGTATTCTGATATGGGACTGCATTTGTGTGGGAAGGGGTGGGGAAGGGTAGGATGGGGGATCGGTGTCTAAGTAAGGAGACCCCAGTGAGTTGAGGATTGCAAAGGAAGACAGACTGTCAAGTCCCTCCCTGACAGTTGCCCCCACCTGTTATGATGCGATTATTAAAAGAGGCCTCTACTCAAATTAAGGTGCAAGCAAGATCATATGCTGAAGTCAATAGTGTGAATTTTATTTGACAGCAAACGTGAGGTAGAGAGACAGAAAGAAACAGGAAAAAAAGGGGGCCAGAGGGGTGGGGGAGGGAGAGAAAGAGAGAGAGGAGAGAAAGGCAGGGATCAGGCAGAAGATAGTTACCTCCCTCAGATCCTATGGCATGCTGCTGGTCCTCCACCCTGGTCTTCTCAGCGGTGGGAGTCCCAGAGTCCTTCTTCTGGCAGTAATATCTTTATACATTTCATGTTCTGGGTTTCCACAGGGTGTTTGCAGATGTTCCTACAACATGGGCTCAGGGGGGCACAAGCACTTGTTTCCTCACTCAGAGTCTACACACCGGGAATTTTTGTCCAGTATGCTAACCAAATCTTCACCTCCCTTAGGGCAGGAATTAGAACTTTCCCGATGCCATCTGTGCTTCTCTCAAGTTTCTGCTGTGGTAGCTTATCTTAGCTTCTTCTGTGACCTTGACAGTGCTTTGAGACAGGCAACTGCCTGCTTTAAATCCTTACACCACCCCATGGAATAGCTGTTGCTTAACCTGGACTGTAAAAATGCTCTACATTCTTATGCAGTTTTCCATGTTTCACAGCTGTGTATGAGAGGCTCTTGATGAACAAGAGCAGATCAGTCTGTAACCTACTAAGTGTTCAAAGCTGGAAGAATGTGCCAGACAATGGCTGGATGGATATGTGTGTGCACATGTTCTCCTGTAAAGCTTCTGATACTGCTCTATGTCATAAAAAGAGACATCAGATGCTCTTTCTATTGAGTTTGGTATGGATGAACAGAATTTGTTTGCACTCACTGGAAACTGAGACCTCAGAGCTATAAGCTATAAGGTTGCCCAAATGCTATTAAAGGCTTTTTCAAGCTAAAAGGCTTTTGAAGTAGCACAGTCTTCATCTCATATTGGCACGACAGTTGTGTCAGTTTATACTTAATGACAGACTGTTAGAAGAACTTCAGAGTACACATGGTTTAAGTACTGACATTTGGCCACAGATGCCACTGTGAGATCCCAAATTGCTGTTGCAAATATCTAGAGTATTAATGAGGACTTAAATCTCTATACCAGTAAAAGATGGAGAGAGCATCTTTTTTTATGCTTCCCTACCCTATCTGAAGTACTTCTCTTTTATAATGGCTGCATTTCTGCCAACTGCCTCTTCTTTCCGGCAAGGAGCTATAAAAGCAAACTGTCCTTGCCCTTTAGAGAAGATGTTGACAGGAGGTAGATGCAGCCATCCCCTGCATGCTTATGGCATCAATTCTTTCCCATCAGCATCACACATGAATAAGTGTTTAACTACCAAACACCATTCTCCAAAATGGATATATTTGGACAGTGCTGGAGAGTCTAGTCTGGATCCCTAAAACAACAAAACTCAGTGTCTCATCTCTGTATAAGAATGAGCTTGAATATTATTAAACCCAAATTTATTTCTAAACAAAGTAAACGGGCTTAAATAAGGTGTAATGCTTGCACTTTACAGGTGAACTTCTATCATAGATCTTCCTGTCCCTAAGTAAAACAGATGTGTAGACCCTGATAAATAGCATCTACCAAGTGAAAGCTGTGTTTTCTCAGTGCTAAATTTAGGTAAGAGATGTGTATGTAACCATATTGCTTGGCACCCCAAGCAGGTGGCCAAACAAAGCTCTGCAGGTGTCAGTATATGAAATATACAATGGTGGTTGATCTAAACAGCTGAGAACTCCTGCAACACACAGGCAGTGAAGCAGCACCTGAGTTCTGCAGGCCACTGGACTTTAAATGCTGTAGTATGTTTTCAGATTAATAATAAACTGCTTTACATGAATGAGAATAATGTGAATGATAGGAGCTGAAAAGCTATATTGTGATGTAGGTACAGTTTCCATGGAAGTTTCCATGCTATTTACTAGGAGTTGTTACACAGCACGTGCCAGACAGTGCTATGTCGCCATTAGGCACTTCAAATGACACCACAGAGACAGCTATTGGAGAGAAAAAATGACAGTATCCTTAGGCTGCACAAAGTGAAATGGTGGCTGTCCACCAGAAGCAAAGTCACTCTCCTTACAGGAATTTACAAAACTTCTGTTTTGGCATACAGCATCACAAGGTGTAAAAGCTAAAGCTCCTTCCTAATCTCACTTTCTGTGTAGCCTGTGTTGCCTCTTAAACAACTGTAACTTTTCAATGATGAGAGAAACAACTCCTTAGAAGATGGGGTTTAGAAATAAAAATGGCAAACATTTCACACTGTGCAGAGGTGTGATATGTTACAAGTAATCTTGGAAGAAATGCAGTAGTGGGCAGAGTGCAGGTGGAGTGTTCCGAGCTGTATGTGTAATTCACACTTAGTGAAGTGGGTGCTATAAAAAAAGATCAACACATAAACTGGGAGGCAGATGGAATTCTTCACATATCTCTGTCATTTGTCCCCTGAATATCACCAGGATGTATAGAATGCATCTGTATAACTTAATCTTATTCTCCTTCTAAAAACACACATGCTAAATGTATAATAATTTCTATGCACAGAACTCGAAGTGTTTTGTGTAAAATATGGTGGGAAGTTTTAACTGGAGATAACATGCACAGTGCCAGAACAAAATGCATCTTTTCCAGGATAATGTTGACTCCTCCTCAAGAGATCTGTCACATCAGTGCTTCATTCGGGGTAGCTCATTCGGTTGAAATGTACAATAATGACCTAACCTGTAATAAAAAAAAAAAAAAAAAAATCACAAGACGGCAAAATAATTAGTAGTAGCAATCATTATGATAACCTTGTTAAATATAGTAGGCTTCCTTTCCATAGCTAGGCCAAATGATAAGCCATCTAATATGACCCAGTTTAAGCAAAAAAAAAAAAAAAAAAAAAAGAAGAGATCGGTTCCTTACTTCAGAGTCCTACTGAATTACAAATGACAAACAACTTTTGATTGTACTCCTCTCCACTGTGGCTTCTGTGAAGGTTTCAATTCACCTGAATAGTAACCATTTTAATCAATGCAGTGAAGATAGTGGATTCATATCATCACTTCACTAGCTGCTTTTCTTTTCTGACAGGCTTCAGTCACTTCATTTTCTCACATTTCTGGCTCAACAGCTCAGAATGAAACTGGGCTGATGTTGCAGTAGGAATTGTTCAAGGTTTTCTCTATAAATTTATTTTATTTATACTCTGCAGGCTTCATATTTATAAGCATCAATGGTTATTTTTCTCCCTGCTTTTCTGAAGCCATACTATTAATACACAGGATTTTGCTTTTGAGGCTTCAAGGCAAGCATATTAAAGTGACTGCTGCACAGTAAATATTACATCAATTTCCACTGGATTTTCAGATGTTTACAATTTAAACTAGCAGAAAGGTGCCTCTCAGAAAACTGAAAATTCTATATTGCAATTCAAATTCTTACTGTTCCCCTTTAATAGGTCATTTTTCAATATCATATCAAAGGCCTGAAGGGCACTTTTTATTTATCATAGCAAGAACATACATAGATACCTCAATCATTCCTCATCCTTTTAGGACTCCACTGCAGATGTCAATCAAATTGCAAAACCATGTCAAAAAAAAATAAATAAATGAAAAATTTGTTAAGGATTTTAAACTTTGTGGTTTTGTTGGTGTTCAGGCTTCTTGATTTGTTTTTTTACAGTTCTTTGGGCTTGGGTTTTTTTTTTGTGAAAAGACAGCAATTTTTATTAAGCCTTCATTTTCATAGCATTTCACAGCTTGTGGACAGATTAAGTGATCAAAGTCAGAAACTTTACCCCTGGGAAACTCCTGAGGTGCAGATGACTGCTGGGGGGAGGCATTTACATGGAGCTTTTTTCCTGACTCAGAGCTGAGTACTTAATCTGGGTCTCCCACATTTCAGTCACACCTCCTACAGACACAGTCGCTTGGTGCTTGTGGGTAGGTCTTCCCAACAACTTGAGCAGGAACTTCTCAATTTCAAATAGATAATTCAGGGAAGTTATTTCAAAAGTTAGATTTTTCCTGGTCTGTCTTCATTACAATGGAGATACTATTGCCATAAAAATCTTGTTGTTATAACATTATTAAATGTATTACTCATGGCAGGCCAAGACCTGTAAATATCAGGCACATGGAAAATGCTCAAACAGACTAAAAGAATTATCCGAAATTGGAGACTTGTCAGGAATCTGACAGACATTTAAGTGAGATTCAGTAAAACCCTATAAAAAAAACTTCCTACTCCTTTAATATGAAATAAGGCCTGTAGTTTACAACATTCCACAAAGAATGACTTGGATATACTCTCAGGAACAGAGAAAACCTCTGCTCTGCCACTCATGTATGCATAGTAGCAGATTCACTGAAGCTTAAGTGTAAAATAATTATTTCTTCCAACAGTTCTTGAGTTGACACTATTTCAAATTCATGAAGTTAAATTAATTCAGAAACCTTTCTGTCTCTCAGTCAGTTATGAAACAAAATATAGATTTTATTCCTTATGCCTTGAAAAATATGAAAGTGAACAAAAACCACCTTCTAGTTTATGTGAAGCTTATTTGAAATGTGACTTGGAGTAGTAGAATTTGACAAAGTATCCTCAGCCTGAGGAAATCAACAAAACCATTGTATTCTGCTATGTGACTGTCTTGTTTCTACTGAAAAGCTTTCACAAACTGAGGGAGAAATCCCCGCTGATTTTTTGAGGTAAAGTCTCTTTAGCAGTAGGGAACTCAATTTTTTCTCTATGTTTTAGCCTCTCTGAGTACCCTGTTGGCATCACTGCAGAGGAGACATTAAAATTTTGGGAGATAGTTATTAAATTATTAGAATATGAACTGTGTTTTGAGTTTGCAATATGATGTTAAAAATGTCAGTAATTTTTCAGGGCTTTGGATGGAAGGAGTTTTTATTTCAAATGGCATCAGTTAACAGTACCATGTGATTTCAGTACGTAATGTCTATGGAATAAGAATGTGAGTAACTCAGGATTCTCTGATATACGTTTAATTAAATATGATTTAGAATTTATTAACTTATTATTAAGAAAGGTCTCTCTAGCATTTTTTAGATTGTTGATAGTTTCTTTCTTTTACTGTTTAAAATTGTTTGCATCATTGCAGTTAACTCTACCCATCCTTACACAAAACTTTTCAAGAATAGCAGAAAAATGTCAGTCCTACTAAGGGAAATTCATATATCAGACATAAAGCCAAAACAAACTAGCTGTTGCACGTTTGTAGTTTATACCTGCTGCACCTGAATGTAATTAAATGCAAATTGCTAGTTAAAACCAAGTTACTGATGAAAGAATTTCCCTTCAAAATGGTTTCCTTAGTCACAAAATTTAGCAGGTTTTTGCATGACCTTAAAGACAAAAAATAGCCCAAAAGAAAGCCTGCTCAGGAACTTGAGTCCTGTTGATTCTTTCCTCAAGAGCTGACCTTGCCTCAGCAAGGTAAGAAACTCATTCCCACAATGAGTTATTCCCATGGTAGCAACAGGTAACAAACTGTATTGCTCTCCTTCACAGACTGTGGAATGTCACTCATATACTTCAGTGGTGCTGTTTCTTTTCTAACAAATACTGGTTAACTTCAGGGGAAATTCAAGGTGTTTGTACATAGCCCTAACTGTTCATCACCTCATTTCCTGCAAGACAGCTTTTCAGTCTCTGCATTGCCACTTTTCCTGTGTTTAGTTACCCGTCCCTTGGCTCGTGAGGCTGAAGTCACATGCTATTCATACTGCTTGCCTCGCATTTCTGGAATCAATCCTCCATGGATAAGTGTGACTACTTTTAGAACCTGACATAAGATGTGAGCTATGTCAAGTTATTTACTTGATATCACTTGCCATTTAGATTCCTGAATTTTTTTTTTTTTTTCAACACTTTGATCCTTTCAGGATGTAGGTCTGGCTGTAAGGGATTTCACAATAAAGTATTCCCTATTGCAGCAATACAGCACTTCTGTATAACAAATTATTATGATTACACAGAAGCTTTAAAATTCTCTAAAACATGCATCACCTCTTTAGGCATCATACAGGAACTCACACATCTTCCAACTTTGACATAATACCTTTCTTGCATATTTTTCTAACTTATGTGTTCTACCTACTTTTACATAACACACTACTTATACATTTTACTTACTTATCTTACAGTGCTGATACATGTTATTCTGCTTATGCACTTTATTTTTACCTAACACAGTACATACCCATTTTTCTTACTTATGCTTTTCACTTACTTAACACAGTACTTCTACATTTTACCAACTTATCCATAATGCAACACATATACATTATGCAACTGCTGTGCATAAGATTACTCCTCGCTTGATTGGTCCCTCTACTTTGCCCAAGAGCTCCACAGACACTTTTCAGAAAATAAGATTGGTTTTAGTCCTGAGCAGCACAGTCCATTTTATCTATTCTTCGTTGTCTTGGTACTTAGTTACTCAGGTTCTTCTTTCCCAATTCTTTTTCAATTTAACACAATTTATCTTTCAGTATCTTTCAGTCTTTAAAGCTCCAAATCCAGGCAAGCAGAGTCAAGATGAGGGCAGCAACAAAACCCATCCAGTGATCAGCAGCCAAGTTAGTCCAGGAAAGCCAAACAACGCAGAAAAGGACGGGGAGGAAATGCACACCTACCTTACCCCTATCTCTCCTTCTTCCTCTTCTCTCCTGACTGATGCTTCTGGATGGGCTTAAAAACCCTCCAGGAGCTGATCTGCTACAGCTGAAGGTGGAAGAGCAGGTGAAGCTGGTGAGCCTGGTCTCACTCTGAAGGCTCTGATAGGCACAACTAAAGATGGTTTGGCTGGGGCATACTATGATGTTTCAAAACACCTTAAAACACCCTATCATAAAAAAATAAAGCCTGTTGTAATTTTCTTAATGATTAAATTCTTTAAGGGTCCCAGATAATGGAATGGGAGTTTTATAAATATGGATTTAAATAATTAAAATTAATTATAATCTGTTCTGCTGTATAAGTTTAGCATGAAAATTCTTAGTGCATGCAAAGCAAGAAGAAAGAACAATGAGTCAGTAACAACAAAGATCATGGGGAAAATGGAAGTTTCATTCAGAGAAACGTCAATATTTGATTTGATCTGAAGCAATTGCTAATGGCTTTTGAGAGAAATGCTTCTTATTAGTAAGCCTGCCCCAACCACTTGTACCAGTGTATATGATACCTTCCAATAGATCAAGTGCATTAGAGTTGAGTGGAGAGAGCGGAACCTGTCTTCCAAATCTGAATTTCTTATCACCTATGTTTGGAGATGGTATTCATCTTCTTTATTTTTATCTACCTCCTGTAAGATATAAGAATGAAAAAATCTTGGCAAATGCACATTTTGTCTGTGTCTGGGGTTAGGCAATACCTATTATAGCAGAAGAGGCAGACATTTCTCCCTATGTATCCTCATGGATTCAGCTAATCACTCTTTTAAGAAGAGTCTGAACAAGAATTTGCTTTCATTCTCTTTTGTTTGGTAGCCTATAACAAATATTTCTTCTGTAAGAGTTTCTGTGGTAGCTTTTCTAGTCCATTGAAAATTCTAGCATTCAAAGAACCTCATAGCAATGAAGTCCACAGATTAAATGTGTGGAGTAAAAAGAAACTGGATTTTTTTGTTGGGGTTTTTTTTGTTTGGTTTTTGGTTTGGTTTGGTTTTGGTTTTTTGTTTTGTTTTTTCCTTTGGTTTCAAATTCATTTAGAATTCCTAGTAGAAGAAATAAGAAAAAAAATAATTTCCTATTCCCTCCTTCATCCTCTTTCACTGTGTACAACTTTCTTGCCCCATTTTCTCCATGCGGTAGAGTCACAGCCTATCAACTTCTCCTGCCACAGTTATAGCTTCTTCTCTTATGGAAGCCATTCCACTTGTTTGATCAGCCTGATCCCATTTTCTGCATTTTTTCAAGGTCTTCTTTCAGCTTCATATACTTGAAGATCAGCTAAGTAGAGCTGTGCATATTATCCATAGTAAGGCTATGGATTTAAAGTGACATAGTGACATTTTGGGTTGTTCTCTGTTCTAATACATTCTAGCACTTCATTTTGTCTTTTAAGCACCTTTGTCTTTTAAGTCTTTTGAGTGCTGAGATTTGAAAAAATATCCCCCAAGTCCTCTTTCTAGACCAGAAGAACTAGAAATACATAGATTAAAAGCTACTGTCAGGTTTTACCAACACTGAATTTAATCTGTCATTTCATTGTTCAGTTATTCAGCATTGCAGTGTTTTGCAACTCTGTTGCCTGTGTCTGTTCCAGTTCTGACTGTCCTGATTTTTTTTCTAGTGTAGAAATCATGAAAAGTTTAGAAGTGTCAAACATGCACATATACTACTTGTGCTCAATCTTCAGCGAATGTAATAAAGTTCAGGTGAGTTGTTTCTAGTTTATCATGTATAGATTTACTTTATCACTTTATCCTAAAAGCTATTCTATTGGCTTTTCAGTCTGACATTTTATAGTCATACCCAAAAAAAAAAAAAAGGGAAATTAGGAAAGAAAAAGAATCCTAATCATCATTAGAAAGAAAAGATTAGTCTTGTTTTTCTGCTGTGATCTTGTCTTCTCTAGGTGCTCGTACAACACACTGACATCTATAGGCACTGAAGGTATTTGTCTGGTTAAACTCTTCTAATGAATCTGAAAAAAAATGGGTTTTTTAGAGTTTAATGCATTTACAAAGTACTTCCTCACACTCTCTTTCTGGCCTTGTTGCCATGCTTTTGCTTTTAAATTCCCAGTTATTATATTCTTTCTGTTCTTCTAGTCTGGACATAAATTACAATTTCTTAATGATATCTTTTACTGCAGATAACTTCTACTTTTTTTTTTTTTTGGTTTGTTTAAAATCTTAATGATGAGTGTTCTTACAATAATACTCTTCGAGGCCATACAAAGTCACTCAAATTCATGGACAGCAGAGAGCAAGCCAAGAATAACTCACACCACAGGCCCTGGATTGATGCACCACACCACTACCTAATGGCTAATGTAGACATACTCGTTTACTTTGAATCTCCCTCCTGTGATTTGAACACTTCCCATGAAAACAGCAAGCATTTTGTGTCTTAAGTTTTACCTTTTCCTTTGCTTTTATAAAATATCCTTACTGTCTCTTTTAGACATTCTTACCCTCTAGGTTTTACATTTTTGATGTTTTCCTTCAAGGATGTGGGTAATGAATATTTTACCATGACTATTATAGAAATGGCTCTTATAGCCATTATGCCTTAAATCAGATTCTTCACACCTGTACCATTTAGCACAAAAAGCTAAATAGAGTGTATATATGTGTGTATATCTCTCTATCTAGATATATATGTACAGATGTATAGCTATAAAATAAGAATTTAATTAATTGAAAAAAATAATTTACCTAGTAATGGAATATATCAAAGACTGAAGATTTCACATTAAAAATTAGGTATAAAATCTGCTAAAATGGTAGAACACCTTCAAAGGAAAAACAATTTTAATAAAAGCAGTTACACATTCATCTACTACAGGAAAAACCCTAAATCCATCATAAATATAACTGCTATTATTATATGATGGAACAGTGAAAAGCAGATGGACCTTATTTGCAATAATGTAGCTGGGCTGAAGTTATTTTTCTGCCTCTCTTCCTGCATTAATAATGACAGGTGGTGTTGAAGATAATTTTAACCAGATTATGATGAGCTGTAGTTCAAATTCAAAGGCTTTTTTCCCCAGCTTCTCAGACTTGGTATGCGACTGAACATACTTTTAAATGCAATTCTTCAAAAACAGCATTTGAAGATTTGTGTGTGTGGGAGCTGATGAGGTGCTTGCCTTTTCGGAAAAGAATTCTTTGAAAAATTTAAAAAGGACATATTTCAAAAAAAGGTTTTTCTGACTTTCATGTGAAGATATCTATTTTGATATGAAAATGCTTGTAAATGGAATTTCCAAATAGCAGAGTCTCTCCTTCTAAAAAAGGATCACAAACTGGGTGGAGAACAAAAAAGAACCCTGTGCTTAGTTTAGACCTTGCAAGCTGACAAGGTAGTGTATTAATTGCAATCTGTTTGCAAGGCAGTGTTTCTTCTTTTTAAGAAGAAAAAAAGTTTATACATTTACATGGTTTACCTCACAGCTCAGTGAGATACCTTCAAAGCTACCACAGCCCTTGAAGAGAATTTCAGTTTCTTTCTCACATTGTTTGAGTTTCATCTTCTACGTTATGTGTATTTATGCATATGAATGTATGCAGATATATGCAAATGACTGCATATGTTCAAACTTTCTGTAGTTGTTTAACTGTATGTAGTGGGGAAACAAAGTACTATGGTGCTTATTTTATAACTTAAGTAGGCAAAGAAATGCTTTGTGAAAGGGTTAATACTCATAGCAGCCCTATTCAGCTGAATGAAAACATATATTAGTAAAATTTTAAATAGAGAATTTGTGCTTTCTGTCATTTCTTTCTGATGAAAAGTTTCATTTTATGAAAAGCAGTGTGTTTTCAAACTGCAGATATAAATAAAACAAAAAAAATGTATTGAGTACAGTCATAAATTTGTTTTGAATGACATCTGAATTACCAGGCTTCAGTAGTTGAAAAAATGGTAGCTACAGGTATTTATTTGATCATTTCAAAAGATTGCTTGGGAAAAACAGTATAAAGAACTTTGGCAATTAACCATGTATCCACTCGTAGAGTCTGAATAATTATAACTTCTGTGAATGTTTATTTATTCTGCCTGTTTAAGCTAAAATTTGATGCAATTTGATTCTGGCATCTGATATACCTCTGCAAAAGTTTGTATCTCTGCGAATACATTAGAGTAATAACAAGGTGCTGCCTCAGCATGTACTTGAATTCATTTTCATCATCAAGGACCTGAGAGAAAGCTGGTGGCAGATTCCACTGGAGCCCAGATTCCAGGGAGCCCAAAGCTGAAGTTAAGGTCAAAGGCTCCTCCTTTCTCCTGTTTGTAATCAGCTGACTTTCTTTGCTGTTTTGCTCAGCCAAATTCTCACCCATACTTTCAGCAAGCTTTCAATCTGTTTAAAAATACAGTTTAAGCAACAACGAGTCACATCAGTAGTGAGTTTTTATCATCTGGGCAAGGGTTATACATAACCATGATTTTAGAAAATTCATAGAAGGCTTGTAGTAATGTTCTCTCTTTTCCATGGGAGCTCACTGAGACCAATGAAAAATGATTCATAAAACAAAGATGTTTCTCCCAAATCAATTCCTTGTCATAAAGAGGATCTGCATAAGAATTAGTTTTTTATTTAAAAAATCTCGTAGCACTTGAGGATTGTTCAAATCCAGTATTTCAACTTGATATGAAGAATTTGGTAGATCTTTGTAACATGCTGTTAGGTCTCACATGCACAGTGCAATTGCTTTGCACAGTAACCATTTTCAGACTTGGGCTTTGTTAGTTACTGCCCAAGGTAGAAAGATAATTAGCAATAGTGGCAGATATCTGCTGCTGAAATTGAAAAATTTGTCAGATGACATGCTGCATGTTAGATTAAAATTTCATCCTTGATTCTATGACACTGTTATCTTGGTTCAATCAAATGTGATAAATCCAACTAATTTAACTAAATCACTAAATGAAGTTGTGCAGCTACTTTTATTGCAGTTTAAATGAGGCATTTTTCAATGTAACATTAATTGACATCTGTTTAAACTAAGCTGAAACAAACTGCTTTTAAACTGAGTTATGCATACACAATGGACTTTAATTCACTTTAAGAAAAAAGCTTAAGTTAATAACCCATGAATATCTTATGTGAACAAAATTTTATTCTTCCTATACAAAACTGATAAAAGATTATTAAATAAGGTTTACACATCTTAATAGAAAAATGCAAAAGAAGTAATGTTTGACACATGGTAATCAGAGGCCATACCTACTTCACTGAAATATATCAGATAGAAAGTAAAGGTATGAAATAAACATTTGGTTTTGCTAGAATACCATAGCAAGTGTAAACACTAGGAAAATATTTTGTGAGAAAACATAAATAAACTGATCAACTCTCTGAAAAGCAAGTGATTCTATCATTAGGGAGAGGTAAGAATAAAATGTACAAAATAAGTTGGTTCAGGTGATATGTAGGGTCTGACAAGCCCCTGTCCTGGCAGGAAGCCATAGATTTTTCACTATAATGAAGATGGTGGAACTGCAATGACTTATTTATGTTATCTTATGATCTATCTTCTTCTAACATACTACTTAAGTGTGATTTCTTTCAAACACAAACCTGAATACAGACTAACAAAGCTTTTAAGACAAACGTTAAAAATAAACTGTTAATGTTCTTCAAGTATGTGCCTCACTTCTATCAAACTCCTGAGTAAAGAGAGATTTAAGCACATACTTATGGACTTCTTCCAACTGGGACTCTGCACCACTACTGTCTTTAACTATGTAAGTACAGGTTGTCCTGTGTTGCAGTGCATTATGACTGAAAAATGAAATTGCTTTTGACTTCAGAATAACAGAGTACCTTGAAAATATTTTTACTACAGCAACCAGAGGCCTATTTGTGGACAAGAGGCATTTGGAGTAGTATAGCTCTATGGCAAAAAAAAAGAAGATTTTAATTAAGATGGGGAAATTGCAGGATTGCATGGGAATTTTCTACTGATATAGATACCATTTTTGGATCATATTTACAGGGAAATTGTATTGAAGATCACTTTCATGGATCTAGAGATTATACCAAGGCAGGTAAAAGCGGGACTGTAGCTGTATGTTATGATAGCCCTGTAAGACTATATCAGATATTAGGGACGAAAGGGTATGAGGCCATAAGTCAGATCACCAAGAAATTTTAGTTGATTAGTGATGAGAAAACATAAAAAAAAGTCAAGATCCATCTTAAGTAGGCACTGTGTTTTCATTGCAGAGGGCTGACATGGAATGTCTAACTCTTTTTTAACTGTGTGTTTTATTCAGGATAAAATGTTGCCAGAATTCAGTTATTTAAAAATAAATAAGCAGGAGCTTGAATGCAGATAAAGGTACCCAACTCAATTAGGAAGGATTTTTTTTCTCCAAGTCTGAAAGCAGGCATTATCCTTCTTTGATAGAAAAACACAGCTGTGCAGTGCTGAGATACTAATGCGTTCTGCATTCAGCAGATTGTAGGGAAAACAGACATTCTTATTTTGGATACAATTCAAACTTTTGGCAATGTCTTCCAGCTTCTGAGGTCATTTGCATCACTTCATTACAATGCACACACATTGTTCATACCTTGTTATATGCCAATTGAGTATAAGTAAGTATTTGCATATTATTGCTCCACAGCTTATTGAGAGGCATTTCATTTCAGAATTTTAAATATTTAGTGACCAGGTGTTTAACTGCCAAATAAAAATAATCACGTCTGTTTCTTGTGAGGAAAAAGTCCAACTAATCTAGTAAGACATTCTCAGTACCAAACCAGTGAAGTGTGTGAAAATGTAGTGAACTAAATTCTTTTCTCATTTAAAACAGCATAAATGTGCAATTATTCCACTGAAGCAAAATTTACACCACCAGATATATTTGATTTTAATTAAAATTAGAATGTGGACTCTAGTAATCAGTATGTTAGTGCTGTTTTATGTTAAAACACAAATACAATGGATGAAATCATTAGTCATGCAAACAATAAAAAAAAAAACAAACAGAAGAGAAAACATACTTAAAGCTTCTTCTCAAATTTTATTTTAATCTTTTTCCGATTATTCACATTCAAATTTTTTCTGCATTGTTTTCAATGAGTTTTGTTTGTTTGTTTGTTTTTAATTGATGGCTGACTTTTAGACACTTTAACAAGTAACTAAATGAAAATAGATTGATTTTCAAAGTCATAAAGCATCTTCTGCACTCCTTGATTCAGTAGCTTTCATTATTTGACCATGGAATGACTATTAAGAAGAATATAGTGGGATCATAAAAAAGACAGATGTTGCACTGGGTTATGTCAGGTAAGGTTTTTTCACTAGAAGTAGGGACGTATTGAAGCTGTTTTATAAGTCATGTCTGAATTTTTATACAAAATACTGGATATAGTCCTAGTGTCTGCATCCAAGAACCAAATTTTCAGAAACAAAAGATGTAAATAGAAGCTTCTAAGATGATCAGAGGTTTGGAGAGCTTGCAAGAAATGACTGTGAGAATTCAAATTATTCAGTTGAATACAGAATAAATGTAAGAAAGAGGGTGAGAGGAGGGCATTATTTTCCTGATATCTCTTCATGCCTCTGTGACTTACGGTATTAGAAACCTCCTAAGCTATAGAAAGCTATTCCATACTACCAGTCATCCTCATCACTTTATGGGTACTTTGAATAGTGTCATAACCTCGTGTCTGAGATAAGTGGCCTGACGTGTGCACACAGTAATTGAGATTTCCATGCATTATGTATTTGTACAGTGGCATAATTATGTTTTCTAATTTGTCCTCTTTTGTTTGGTTTCCTACTTTGTATATTAGAAAATAATTCAAATTTGCTGTCTGTCTTTCCATTGTTATTGACTTTTTTAGGTCTGCAATCATTCCAAAGTCTCTTTTCTGAATAGTAACACCTAATTGAGACATCAATGAGTTTGTATAAGTCAAGATTTATTTTTTTTTTCTTTATATGCTTTACTTTGGAGCAGTGAGTACTGAATTTCTTTCACATGCTACTTATTCAAAAATGTAACTAGTTCTGGTCCTGGTATGCAGCCCACGTCTATATTACTAGACCTAAAAGAACTCAGACAGGGACTGAATCACTGGCTCAAGTCCATATCCTGTCATTGTTTAGCTGGGTCCCTGGCATATTTTTGTCCTGTGCCATCAAATCATTGCCTAGACAATTGACAAGCACCATTTTGGCCCCCAAAACAGGGCTTTTCAAATGCAACTATACCGTAGGAAATAATGTAAGCAAGTTTATTTTCCAATTTATGACTGCACAGCTTAGCTTTACAATCAATTAAAAGGTGTTTATCATATTAAAGGAAAATCTTCTACTTAAACCTACTGGGTTTGTCCTATTTTTACATAGAGGCAATAGACCAATTGCTTAGCAGCAATTTTTGCTCTGCCCCCACTCATGTTTACCTTCATGTTGCTGAAAGTCTTGAACTTTCTCCTCAGATTTTCATGATTGCAGCTCTTCATCTCTGCTCTGTCAAGGGCATCTCTGCCAGCTCATGACTTTTTGTGGAACTGTTGCTTAGAACAACTGCTTACAATGCACTATTTGTGTCATCCCCAGTTCTGAGATGAGAAAAGCGTTGCCTTGAATGTCCAACAGAAACTCTTTTTGTTCCTTCATATGGCATTTTCTACTTCTACAGCTGTGTAAGGAAAATCTTTTCTATTGGTCTCATGGTTCTGAGATCTCCAGCAAAAGTAACATATGTTTTGTTTGCTTCCTTTAAATATCCCAACCATTTAAAAGAGATTTTCTGGGTGCCAAGACTATAATTTGTTTTAAATATCTTATCAGATGCCAATATTTCCTTGCAGTGTATAGATACTCCTTCTTTATTCATGGACTTTGAAAGAGAATGATTGATGAATGGAATTACTCCATCAGAGGTAATGACTAAAGCTTTGGCTTTTAATACTTACTCTCGATTATTTCTTTTACTATTTTAGGTTAAAGCACTGAAGTCATAAATGTTCATTAGACAAGCTTAGAGTCTTCAAATTAGGAACGCATTCTGTTAGGTCAGAAGACAGGTAAAAGTTAGAAAAATTTCTGGTGGAAGTGCTGAGGGCAGGTTTATCATCCTTTTGCATTATGATACCTTATTTTGGGCCCATTTTTCAGCAAAAATAAAAAATGTACTTTGGTCTGATAAAATGCACATTTTTTTTCCTTTTCTCTAAATCATTGAGGAAAATAGGAGAATGTGTGCATAAAGGAGGAATGGAGTTCTCTGTAAAATAATCAACCCCTCTATGAATTCACAGCCTAATAATAATGACCCCTAAGGTTCTCCTAAATCTTCCAAAAATAAGTGAGTAGATATTTTGTTATTATTAAAATAACTTTTCTACAGTGTTTTAATCTTTTTTTTTTTTTTTTTTTTTTCTGCATTTGATGCTCTTCTGCTTGAAAAAATATACCATCTAAAAATCTTCATCTGCTGACAAGCCATGACCTGGTTTGATATATTGGCTCTAGCTTGCATAGAGAGGATTACCAGTTGTTTCTTGCTGGTTTAGTTATATCTGTTTGGGGTTTTTTTATTATCACTATCACATTTAGAACTCTAAGTGTTCTGTGCTTTTTCACACCTGTAGTGTCAAAACATTTTAACACTTTTAATGTTTTGATTTTTTAATTCAGAATTAATCTTAAAGGCTAACATCTTGATCTTTGTTTAAGAGCAAAACAAACCTAAAACAGTCCAGCTACAGGCAACTATAATTAGATTTTAAGATAAGCTTGATAAAGGATTCATAAGAAAGGCTGTAAAGCTTTTGAGCACTAAGATGCTATAACTAAGCACATGCTGATAATTACTATTTTCAACATTTTCCCTGAGTTTCCTGTAGAAATTAATTGCTTTTCTAAATTTTGCTTGTCTAATTTTCTTTGTTTTTCAAATTCACAGTTAATATTCTAAAAATAGATGCGACTGGATTCATCTTCATACGTCCTGTTTTCCATACATTTAGAAACTTGTCATGTGTATACTGTTACACACAACACAGAGAGAGCAGCTCACTGGCCAAAGGCAGTTTATTTGAACTTCCAAAAAGTTTTCGCCTCTTCTGTAACAAATCATTCAGAAATTCAAATGAAAACGCTGCCTAAAGCTTGCTTCTTACCTTTTAAATTTTAAATTCCAGGATTCCATCATTCTTTGGCCTCACAGGCAAAATTGAGGTCCCTTCTAAACTAAAACTATTAGAATGCAGTACTGTAAATATCAGACTGTCAAAAGCATAATTATGTCCATGCTAAGCCTTTAACTGGTCTTGATTAAAGTTATAACTTCTGTAAAATTATAATTTCTGTATATTCTGTTATTGTATCTAAATTACTGTATAGTATCCCACCTTCCAGCAGAGTTACAAAAAAAGTGCTCAGAAAGTTTTCCTGTGGCCACAGATACTGCTCTTACCTGTTGGACTTAATACAAGTCCTTCTTTGATATATTTGAAGTTTGAGGGCCAGCAACCCCTGATGTCCACAGACCGTTAGAATATTGATTTGAAGAAACAGAAATAGATGTTCACATTATCTTTTTTTTTTTTTTTTAATTTCTCTCTCTACAAGGGAAAAGAACCAAGGAAAAAATAGAAATGTCAGCAGGTATGCCTGGGCCTCTGGTAATTAATTTGCCATGTTGTGCTATTATTTATGTCTATTTGATTGCCAAAATAAAGAGGAGGCCCAGGTTAGGTTATGCTTTATTTTTATGTTATTAACTCCAGCCTTGGTCTCTTATTCCCTTTTTCTTGCTTAGTGCCATTACAGACATTTCATTTATGAGTACTATCAGCAGTTATGAAAGAGCAATAAAAGTGATTGAGGGTCGGGAAGGGACTGATTTATGAGGAAAGGAGAAGAGCTAAATATGGAGTGCCTGTCTAAATAATGATTCATGAATGGCATGCTAAATATCTGTAAGTGTTTTAAGAGGGTAAATGAGAGAGGAATCAGGTAGGGTAACTGAAAGAGAAGTTACCAGGAGTGACTGAATGGAAGTAAAGGAAGGATTTAGGTACATTTTCTTTTATATCAATATTTTTCTACAAATAAAACCACATGCAACAAGAAAAAAATCTGCCAGGGGTGCTTAAAGCAGCACTGCCACTTGACTGGATCAAGTGCAGCATCAGGATGCTTTAGAAAAACAGTCTTTGGATCGGTCATAATTGTAAGAGTTGCTTTTTAATGTGTATTTCAAGATGTTCTGCAGTAAGTACTTAATACCTTGGGACACCTTTTGGGTCAGGTGATGAGAGCTGAGGAGCAAAATCAATGTAGATACAGATGTTTACAAATTATGACATAAATCACACCTTTAATCTTAAATGCTTTAGTTTGAGTCACAAACACGTGAAGAAAGAAATGCTTTGCCTCGCAGTCTAGTTACAGGGATCAGGAAGTCTCAGTCCCTGCTTCCATTCTCTCCTTTATTTATGGCTATTTGATACTATGTCCATTATCTCCTAAAGGAAGACCTAGTCACCCACATTTAGAGGTAATGACTATGAAGTTTTTGAGGTTCATGATTCCATTTTCAGCTAATTAGGTTATCATGTTTCTTAGAAAATTCTTCTGCATGAACTGCAGAAAAGCACTGAGAATGATTCTGTAGCATGGTAGCCCTGGCAGTCCTTTGGAAGTTGGCCTTATGTGTGGACTTATAGTTGGACTTGTTTCAAGCTCCCCTGAGCAGAGCAGAAAAGGAAACTTCCAAAACCTGGTAAGTCATCTGATACTGGCGATTCTTGTCATATTACATACATATTACATATTAAATTGTGTAAAAGAAGGCAAGAGAAATAAAAAATTTCATTCATTCCCAAAGACATTTTAGCTTCTGTTTTGCACAAAAAATTTTATTCACTTTCATTTTCAATTTCATTTTTTAACTTTGTCAGTTCAGCTCCCAAAGAAGGATCTGACAGACAGGTGCCAATCACTTGAAAAACTGCTTCCATTAATTTTAAGTCCCAAATATCCACCTACCTGCAAAGCTGGATGACTTAGAAACATTCACAGTACTAAGAGTAGGGAGAAAAAGCTGACCACCAAATATCTCACAAGAATAATTGTGACACAAGTGGGAGAGGAGGACTTTGAATTCTAGGGAAGTTACTCTCCTCTTTTTAGAAGATACAGCATTCTCTTATTATTACTATGTAGAGTTAGAAAGACAAAGATTAGTGACGGTATTTTCTCTAGTCTGACATTTTATAACGGTATTTCTCTGTTAGAACTTCCCACTGGATTTTTAATGATCAAAAAATGTAGTTCTGTTTCAGTTCCTTCATAAGATCCATTCCTTAGGAGGTGACCAAATGGTACAGGATGATGCCTCTGTAAAAGGATATGAAACAGAATTGTAGAAACACAGAGGAGCTAAGGCTGAAAGAGGATTCTAAAGTTGTCTGATCTACCCACCCTGCTCAAGCAGGTTCACTTACAGCCAATTGCCCAGGACTCTGTCTAGACAGCTTAAGAATATCTCCAGGGATGGGGACTCCACAACCTGCCTGCACAACCTGTACCAGTGCTTGGTCACCCTCTTAGGGGAAAAGTATTTCCTGATGCTCAGAAGGAACCCCCTGTGTTTTGCTGTGGGCCCATTGCCTCTGTTCCTGTCACTGAGCACCACTGAAAAGACCTTGACTTTTTTCACCCTCCCTTCAAGTATTTACATACATTAGTAAGATCTTCCAGAGCCTTCTCTTCCCTAGGATGAAGAGTCACAGTTTCTCAGCCTCTCCTAATTTGATAGCTCACTCCTGATCACATTTTTGTCCCTTCTCTAGAATCTCTCCATTGTGTCCACTTTTGCCTTGTACAGGGAAACTGAAAACTCCGCACTGCAGGAGTGACTTTACCAGTGCAGAGCAGAGGGGAAGGATCATCCCACTTCACCTGCTGACAGTGCTTTTCCTAATGTAGTCTAATACTGGTACCTAGTACTGTCAGCCAGCTTTGCCATGGGGATATAGTGATGGTTCAGATTCAGCTTTATATCCACCATGGTCCCTCTTTTCTTAAAAGAAGCCTTCCAGATAGTCATCCTCCTGCATATGCACTGGTACGTGGAGTTATTCTTCCCCAGGTTCAGGAGCTTGCATCTTGTTTAACTGTGAGGAAGTCAGAGTAACTATGCTCAATTTTTAAAAGACAGATACCTTTTCTTCCCCTTAATTTTTTTTTATAGACATCTTCTCCTCAGTTTGCACTTTAAGTTTGGTCCTGCACTATTAACAAGGAAGTTCTCTTTTTGCAATTGGCCTCCTAACATACACCCATTTAAATCAAATTTAAATGGATCCTGCCAATTTGGACTAGAAAAGATGAAGTCAAGACCTGTGCACCAATCAGGAATCACTTCATTTGGTGTGATTTTTAATTTCTTCAGAGAAAGCTGATAACTAAAGGTCTTTGGATTCTTAGCATGCAAAGACTATTAACTTTTCTTTATGACTGCTAATTTTGTGTCTTGCAGAAAAGACTCCATTAGTTTTCATATTTTTCTTCTTTTACATCATAGTTATTATATGAACTAGATGAATTGTTATTACCATAATAAATTATGTTTATCAGTATCCATGAAACAACTTTGATGATAAGATTTTTTTTTTTTTTTTTAATCATCCAATACTGAATCCTGAAAGCTATTTTGGACTTGTATGGGTATATGTACTAGTGTTAATTACAGAACCAAGTAATATATTAATATTTTTTTTCTAAAATACATCAGGAGGTGTAGAGGATGCACCATATATAATCTGTGTTCATAGATAAGTGTGACTAATGCAGTGTACATTAAAAAGAAATCTATCCTAAGGCACTATGCATGAGTCACAGAAACCATAGTATTTTATTCAGAGTAATAACCAGACAAGAAATAACAGACTCCTAAAACTTAATGAGGTCATTTAGTTAAAAACTGTATTCTTAGTTTGTGTTAAGCTACAGACTGGTGCTGAATGTCCTTGGTTCTTTTTCTTTCTTTTAAATTCTATTAAACAACCACATGCAATGGAGCTATAGATTACCATAACGTTAGTCCATAACCTCAATGAGGTAATAGGAGATCTCTGCAGTTTTTGTTTTGTAGTCACATTGCCTGCATAATATAGGAATCATTGTGGTGAAAATAAACATCTCTGTCGCAGACTGCCTGCCTTATAGGTGAATAATCCTTATTGTATCACTGTAAGTGATAGAGACAACCTGGGAAAAAAAAAAACAACCCACTGCTTCAAAGGTGGCCAAGTCCATATACTCAAATACAAACAGGTAGGAGATTTTAAGAAAGGTCAGGAGTCAGCAAACCTGCATCACTTCTTTCTTCTGCTTGTTAAGGAAGGGATAATACAGGAGCTGCTGTCATAGGTTCCTCACAAATCACAAGGGTGTCTTTTTCCTTTTCTTTCTGGAGTAGCATAGCTTCTGAAGAAATGGTGTTTCAAATTAGTGGCTTCTTTTTTGTGCTGTCCCTCAAATGAATACAGTTTTTTTACTATAAACTGCAGTGGCATGTTTTTTCAGTTTGGTTTGTACCTACCTCAAATGCACAGGAAAAGCAACTACTGCAAAATCCTGATATTTTGAACTATTAGTGAAATTTTATATGGGAAGGAAGTCTAGCTTTGTTCAAGAAGATGCTTACTCAAACAAAAATAATCCACTATAAAATTAAAGATCTCTAAAAGTTAATGCCATTATTCCTTTATACATCCCATAAACTTGAGAATTGTCAGGCAAGAGTCTCTCCTACCCAAATATAAAGATCTTTCAACACAAGTTTTGAAGTAGTAATGGGGAATCTTTTTCCACTTGTCTTGCTTTTTGATTTTCTGAGATCTCTTTTATCTATTAATAGCATAACCATATACAGGGCAACATAAATTAACGATCCCAATATTTCAGTTGCAAACTATATTCTTCACTGATCCAGTCCCAGATCCAGCAGCCAGTCCTGACTTAATTGACATTGTTGGCTATTATTGACACTACAGAGATGGACAAATTGCTTTAAAAACAAAACAGCAACTTAAGCAAAACAAACATCCTATAAGTTTAAAAAAAAAAAAAAAAAGTTTTTTTCCAGAAAGATTTTCTGTTTAGGCCATAATTACCTCCTAAAATAAATCTTAATTCTTTGTGATGTGGTGTTTGGCTATCCTTGACACTGGACATGCAAAACAGGAGGTTAATTTGAAGATGTTTTGTATGGGATGTCTGTACTTTGCACAGTATAGTAGATACACAGAATCTGATTTTATTCTGCAGCAGAAAATAAAATGCATTAACATTAACAAAGTACTTTGTTGATACTTATCTTACTGAGGAAGAGAACTTAGGACTGATGCCAGCAGGTTTGGTAATTAACTATGGTCAAAAACCACAATGCTGTCAAAGACTCAATTTCTTTATAATGCTGGTGTCTTTTTATACCCCACAGAGATAATGACTGGGTTGCTAGGAAACTTACTTGAGTTTAACAAAGGGTAATGTAGGCATCTCTTCTATGGAAATGATGCATGAGCCAAAAGCTGTGTTGCTTAAAAACTACTTTCTGTAAAATGCTTTTATTTTGTTTTACAATGAGTGGACAGGTGCACTTGTCTCTTCACAGAAACATTTTAATGTATTTTACTGTTGTTAGAGTATATAAATGTACTTCAATCAAACTCCAAAGAGGATATTTCCCTAAGACTTGATGAGATCAGTCTCTTATCAGAACACACAAGTGTAAGTATCAGTGGAAGAACCAAGGGACCTTACCTCTCTTGCCTGAGTCTATCTCTAACAAAGTAATTCTGCAAATCCAACATCGTGTAAGCAGGAAGTTGGAAGAGGAGAGTTATTCTTTGGTTTTGTCCTTAAGAAGAGGAGCCTTAGTTCCGAACCCCTTTTCCTGAAAACTAGATTACTTTTGTGAGTTTTTTGGTGCTGTCCTTTCACCTTTCCAGCCTTTCCTCTACAGCTTAAAAATAGAATAGGCAGCTTCAAAAATGTTCTTATGCCTTTTCTCACTGAACTACCACAATACCCAGGATCATTCAGACTGCTCCAGGGGTCAGTGGCTCACCTCAGTGATGGGGTCTCTTAGATGCTGCCCTATTTCAGCACCACCCTTGCACAGGGTTTAGAAAGAGTTTCTGTGCAGGGATTAACCTATACAAAGGCAGTGAAGACACTGATATGACTTTTTTCTTATTTTAGGGACATTTCCCACCAGGCCACAGCTTTACTCTGATTCATATCTATTGCCCACAAATTTAGGCAGACAGAGTCTGACTTTGTAACATTTTGTAAAAATATTCTAAATAGACATTCTATGTCTTGGTTGAATGCTATTGGTTTTATCATTTTTGAATTCTATTAAAATTTGCTGTGAGCTTTCTCTTCTCAGAGTAACCATGGCAGCATAATTACCTTACCTGCTATTTCCTTCTTCCCCCATTATCAATGTTTTTTCTAGGGGATCATAAGTATATATGAAAATAAACCCCCCTCATTGAAATAATATTAGGAGGATTTGCTGACATTTTTTACCCTCACAGTTTTATGACCACTAAGAGTGGAATTGCTTTTGTCATTGGGAGTAGGGTAGCTATCACTTGCACTGTGCAGACATTGTTGAGATCATAGAAATAGCATCAAAACTGATATCTCATGCTCTTCAGCAGAACAATTTATCTCTATTTTTTTCTGTCTAAAGAATAATGAAATAAATTTAAAATAACAAGTCAAAGAGAAAATGAAAAAAGATCTTATGGGCTTCAACCTCTCATCAGGATTCCTGATTACAGTCAATATCAGAAACCATGGATATTTAGAATACTGAGCATGGCTTCCAAGTTTACTGATGAATACAAGTTTTAGTTTTAAGTATCATCTCAGAGGAAAAATTATTGCTTTAAATGTCAGTCATAATTTCTCACTTTACCTATCAAAAAGATTATCCTAAAGAATCTGAAAATTTCTCTGTAGAACTCAAATCACTTGCTTGTTTCTGGTTTATTTTGTGTGTGTGTTTGTGTAATTGCTGTCAGCAAACCTATGTTAAAGTCAGGAATAGCTCCTTTTAAAAAAATATTTATATTTTCCACAAAATTAATCTAAAACACTGGTAGGAAAGAAGTATTCCAGTCCTTGGGATCCCAGAAAAGGTAAATATAAGATTTAATCAGATTTTAATCTATATTAAAAAAAATCACCAGTTAAAACTATGAAAGCAATGAGTACAGCATTTTTATTGTTATGAAAGCAATTGCAGAACTCAGATTTGATTATGAAAATGAATGTAACTGTCCTGACTATAAGAGAAGAAAGTGAAAAGGTGAGAGAGGAAAGACTTGTGAAATTTTGGGAAATAAATCTCGTGAACCCAGAAAGGTCATCTGAAAAATAAGCAGTTTGTATCACGCCACCTGACACCACCTATAGATAATGTATGCTATGCTATTATTCAGATTTTATATGTAGGTATGTAACAGTTCAAACTGTAGAAGCAATAATCAATATTGTAAATGTGATTATCATAAAAATTAATTTTTGGATTTATTAAATTCTGCATTACTGAGTTTGAAAGATGGACAAAAAAGTAAGGGATTGTTTTAACAGAGAATTGAACTAAGAGAATTGAACTAAATCTTGAGACTGACTGAATTTGTTTTGAACTCAAAAAGCCCAGAAAATAGATTTCTTTGAATTCTGCAGGATCTAGTGTGCCACTGACTGAAATTTTGTCCAGTGATGAGCAAAAAATTGATGAGTCTGATGATCCTGCATACACTTTTATTTCATTGTCTCTGTTAAAATATAGTCACATGTTAATTAATGTTTCTTCTCAGAGCTTTCAGCAACATTTTAACATCTGCTGTATTTGGTGGTATTTTTCATTCATTTCTTGCATCCCAAACACTGCAGAGATCAATCTGTGCTGTATGACATAAAAGCAACTAAAAGGAAAAAGCTTCAGCTTGATCAAAAAGTTAAAATTTTCTTTTATAATAATGAAATTGCCTTCAACTGAACAAAATCAACATTAAAAATAGTGACTGGAAGGCTTACACTTACACATTTGCTAACAGATTTGGCAAACAGAAAAGATGTAGGCAGCAATAAAGGAAGAACTGAAGCTTAGATCTTGTGAAAGTTGTGATGATCTACAACATGTATTGAGCAACAAAAGTACAAATCATGGCTTTAAACAAAATAACTATTATTCAGGTTCATCCAATCACGAAGGTATCATCAGATACATCACTGACTTAAAAACTCTTTAGTGCTCAGTGATCCTGCACATGTCCAGAACTGCTGTTATTTGAGGATCTGGCTTTCCACCTAAACTCTATGGTTTATTCTGTATTCTCCAAAGATCCTAATCTCTAACTTAATATAAACTGGTGGCAACCTGGTATCTAGATTACTTGTATAGAAAGTAGGTCATCTAGATTCAGTTCTTTCCTTCCTGTAATAACATTCAAAACCAAAGTCTCTAGAGGGTGCCTTAGTCAACAAACTAAAAAATCTCCACCATTTTAAAGGAGCGATTATGCAGTGAAGAATTCAAGAGAAGTAATGTGTAGAGGAGGGAGCACAAGCTACAGCTTTGCAAATTATGCATTCCTTTTATAAGAAAAATATACTAGTTCTGTTCTGTTTGTGCATTTTCTGTTTCAAAATATTTTCACTAAAATATTAAATAACATCTTTTAGAAAACATATCCAAACCCTGATCTCTCCTGATGATCATCTTATTACTGAACTTCCCAAAGCCCTGTGGATCCGCACTCTTTCCCGCAGTGACGCAACTTCAGAAAAATAGAAGGAACTTATCTCTAGCATAAATAGAAAATAGCATAATACCTGGTGCTTTTTATGGAAATGCAAATTTTAGGTTGGACTCCCTCTCACTTTTACATTCAAGACCTGACAGAAGGAGGTGGATATAAAAGAGAAAGAAATGCTTAACATAGGAAGAATATAAGATTAACATAAAGTGTTTTTTATATACTGACTTTTTTTTTCCTACATATGACCTAACTATGTTTGTTCATTTTGTGAGATTTTTAGGTTACAGTTCTACTACTTAACCCAGTAAGTCCAACTTTCATTTGTGACCAACATGTTTAAAATTGAAACTTTCCAACGCCCAACTTGTAGTCAGCCAGGTTGTTCATTAGAGTTATCACTACATAACTCAACAACTAAAGTAATGCCAGATGGTTAATCAGGCATGACATCTGATCTAAAAATCTGTACTATGATCCACAGAGTTAGCTGTTCTCACTCCTGAAATACCCCATGCAGAACTCCGTATCCAGGTTTCCTAGGACATGTTTTGTAAACCCAGAGGCAGCAAAATGAGCTCAGTGCTAATTTGGGACTACAACTCCATTAGCCACAAGTGCAGCCCAGTAGGAGATTTTCAGAGTAAAGCTTTTGGTGCTGAGGACCTGACTTGCGTAGTATGAAAGGTTCAGGGTCAGACTCCATGGCTTTAATGCCTGCAGCCCTGAGATGTCATTGGAATGCTTCTAGAGTACATCTGGGGTTTTTGCCCAAGAGGGCATCCTTGCAGTATTTCTAGGCCTGCTCTTCAGTGTCAACTGAGGCCAAAACTGAGGTGACCTGCAGTCCAGTCCCAAAACAAATCACTAAATTAGTCTCACCCTTGTGATGAGAAATACATGGAAAATTGGAGTATTTCAAATTGAAATCTAAAAGGATTCTTGGATCTTGAGCAAGCTACATGAAATCACGTGGCCTTAGAAATGCTCTGTGGTATCTGGTTACCTCGTGCTGGCCAGGCAGCTCTGACACAGGCTGTAAGGGGAGCACCCACCTCTGCAGCAGCAGGTGCACACAGACAGTGCAGCCCCAGCTGGGTCAGGAACACCCTACTATCCTCTGGACAAGGCCTTTAGTTCAATATAATAGCACCAGAATTTAGGCACCTTTTATACAGAGGTGTCTTGTATGCCATGTTATGCATCTATGCTGGTGATATTGTTAACAGTGTGGAGTCCCCTGTGGGATCAGAGCAAGGCTTTTCCTCCAGAAGCAGTTATTTCTCATCTGGTCATCTAAATCACTCCTTAGGCTCCACTGACTGTGTCTCCGTTGACTGTAGCAGAGCCTTATGGGCCAAATAGTGGGAAAGTAGATACTTATCATACATGAGACACAAAATTAGGTGTCTTAATATTGCACTGGATTTGTTTCTTGAAATCAGAACCTGGCCATGATGAATCACCCAAAGGGCTTCATAAGTATCAGCAGAATATTCTTGTTCAAATCATTCAATTCAGGATTATTCAGATCAATGGGAACCTTTATAAACTGATCTTTTAAGAGGGAGTATATTTTGAAAGGGCAAGTTACTTCAGCAAGTGAATGTCGGTGTCTCAAATTACACTCAAAAAGCTGGCTTCCCTTTCCAGAGAAACCAAATTACTTTAAACTGTATGTTACTTGCAGAATGGCAGGTTTTTCATTTACAACATGAATTTAGTTTTGATTCTGGAATAAATATGCTAATGGAGTAAATTTAGGATTTTGACTTCTACAAGATCTCAGTAAGATAGTAAATTTTAGAAATTATCAATTTTCAGGGAAATCTTGCAGCCAATGAATAATTCTCCCTCTCTTTGGCTGTTGTTATTAATTCCTCTCTTGCAGAAGAGCAGTAACTCATTTCTCCATGTGCTTGAGGGATAGATTTTTCCTCTTCTCATGCACAGACAGAGACAGTGCCTCACAGCTGAGGGTCTGGGGTCATCTTGCTGTACTTAAATCACTTCTGTTAGCTTTACAGCTCTCATTTTATTCTACTTCCTTTTGCCTCCTTCTGCATCACTTATCATGGAAATTGAAGGACAAGATCTACCTGCTTTACACAGACAGGAGTCCCTCTGTAAGAAGCAAAGAAAATATATAAAGCTACAGATGGGAAAGGCAGAAAGGCTGGAAGATCATAAGCAGGCACATCTGTGTTTTAAGAGAGAAGTTAAATGTAGGAGAATTAAAGGTCGTCATGAATGTACCCAGCCCTCTGAGCCAGAAGGCAGGGGTGGGGAGCAGGATGAATAATCCCATAATCCAAGGAAAAGTGGTCAGTGCCTGCTACACCACTTAGACACACACACAGGTCTATGGGGCTGGATGTGATTTGTCCAAGGGTACTGAGGGATCCAGCAGAAGTACTCAGTGAACCACTTTCAAACCAGGACATAACAAATTTTGAAGCATAAATTTTACCTGAATTACTACCTTAACACTTGAAGAAATGTTGAATATCTTTCAAAAGTTTTTGTTGCCCTCAAGCCCTGATATAATTCTATGATCTGATACTCAGAAATCATTTCTAATTTGTATGGAAAATCTGTATTGCTGGAATGAGGAGAATTCCTTGTAGTGCCATTGAGATCTTCGCAGTTTTAATGCAAAGAGTAATTTTGCAACTGAAAAGTGGACTTGTCATTTTGTTTCTCTGCTGTTTTTATGAATTATGCAAACCATAACCCATGTACAGGATTAAGAGAGAAAGGGCCTGCTCTGTTTTCCATTACTGATGATCCAGACTTTGATTTCTAGCAAATTTAAAACTAAAAACATCTGAGATAACTTTATGTTCAAATTGTTTGGATAACTGAACTAAATTAACTTTAGTACTGAGATTGTAGCTGACTAGTTTGGTATGTTTTCATTAATTCATATAAATTTGTGAAAAACTGCATTCCATGGTCCAGACATATTAAAAGATGGATCAAAATAAGCAAATTATTTTCATCAAAACATCATTTTTGAAGTAATGTTTTTAAGCAATACTTTTTTTTACTTTTTGATTTGAAAAAAGATTCCTAAGTATCTCTTTAGAAGTTTTAATCAACCTTTCAATATGAAACAAATGTTTTTGATTTGAATCACATTAATAAGTATAATAATAACAAAAGTTGATGGTTAATTCAATCTTTGGTGATAAAATTCAGATAAATTACTTTTGTACAGTTTCAACTATTTTTACATACTTCTTGGATGTTAATGTTTTGCCACTAATTTGAGAACTGCTTTTCAATTTATTTTTTCAAACTGATATCCATATGGAAAATCTGAATCTTTATTTTTCTAGATAAATATAGATAAAATATAATAGACTGGTTTCACTGGAAAAAAAAAAAAAAGTTGCTTTTCCAGAGTGCAATTACTTCAAGGTGTCATTTTTGCACTTTGCATATATAATAGGAATGGCTAACACCATTCTTGCTTTCAAACACTTCATCTGTGCTTGACATGGAGAAAATGTCATTCATTACATGGCTGCTAACACAGTTGCTGTTCATTGACCCCAATTATATGAGCTATCGCTGCTCAGGCTTAAGAAAGCACTTAGGCACACACTTGAGTTCCATTAAGGGGACTTGTTGAATGAGGAAAGGCAGACAGAGGCTTGAGTGCCTGGTTGAACGGGACCCATCTTATGCCCTGGCCCTGCCAGCATCAGTGTCTCACAGCACAACAAGAATCTCATTGATTCCAGCAGGGCAGCTCATACAAATAACAGCTCAAACCTAAGTACGTGTCTGAACACTGGAAAAACCAGAAGCTGGATGTCTTTGAAGTTAACTGCAGTTAACTGCGAGTAAGCCTCGTCCACAATGTGAACTGGCCTCATACACACTGTCTCAAATCCTGAGTGTTGTGTCAAACCTGGAAGGATACTGTTAGACTATTCCTTGAGCAGCCACTGTGTCTGTTGCTGTGGGCCATCCCACACCATTGCACAACTGTGATGGTCATCACAGATTTGGGGTTGGGATGCAGGATGGAGAGAAGCCCCGGCAGCAGAGGTGTCCCTGCCTCTGCGTTAAGCACCTGTGTCTCAGTCACAGTCTATGAAGAAAACAAATCAGTTAAAAATGTCGTTCACAACTGCACAGTTCACATAGAGCTGTCAGAGCTAAGGCATTGGGAACACCTCCCCAGATCACACAGTGGGCTGCCTTTCCCCAGTTCCCTGGAGGGGCCAGGGACATCAGGGTGCTTTCATATGAAGCAGAGAAATTGTGTCCAGGGGTGATTAGGGAAATTAAACAATTTTATTGACTTTTTTTCTTCCAGAGAAGAAAAGCTAAGAGGGAGCACCTATAGTAAAAGAAAACCAGCTTGTGCCTACATAGAGCACATAGTTTCCAGATGGGCGAGGGATTTATAGGGAGATAGTATCTGTAATTCTACATCAAACCATAAACCAAATTTACAGTATGTCACTCACTTCACTTTGATTATTCTATATGGTTTTTTCACTGAAGTGGTTTTTATTCTCACATGACAGTCCATTGAATTTAACAGAAACATCCAACTCCTGTCATTCTTGACAGACTTACATGTCCTTGTAGATCAGATTATGCAAAACAACCTTTCTGTCTATTATGTCACTAAGAAATCAATGCACTGATGCTTCAGCTGCAAAACTTCTTGTTAAAAATGCAGCCTGGCAACAAAGAAACAAATGTATAAATTACCTTTGGGCCAGCCATCATATGTAATTTTTTCCTAAACTGTATTACCTCCTAGGCACTTGCTGCCACACTCTCATATCAGAAGAGACAATACAACATCATGATTTTTCAGGACGAAGAAAGGAATTGTAATGAAAATGCCACTTTTAATAAGAAAGTTCAATAATATTCAGTCTTGGTTGTACCAGCTGATATATTAATGTCTTGCACTTCTTTCTGGAATTCAATAACTTGGTGAAAAAGGTAGAGACTGTGGGGTTTAAAAAATACTTGGCTGTGCTAAGCATATAAGGTCACTGGAATTATTGGTAGAATTGATCTAACAGCAGTTGCTCTTTAAACATTTTTTGTATGATTTTTCAAGTCAACTGGAAGGGAACTCCTTACCTGCCTAAAGCATAAAAATGATAACTCAGCTTTTCTGCAAGATAAAAGATGTATCACATGGAGACAAAAAGCATTCTGAAATACATGGAGTGAAATATCTTTGTACGACCGTTACCTGTACACAGGCCCAGTGACTGAATGCAACTGCACCTCAAAGTCATGGACTAGAACTGAGGAAGACCTGGAAGTCAGATATTGAAAAAAGAAGATTTTGCATTCACCAACTGTTTTCTGCTTTAAGATGCTCTATTTGGCCTAAAAAACACTGGAGAGAGACCCGCTGTCTTCTGACCTGTTCTGTGGAGTTGTGAGCCTAATGTAAAAAACACAAGTAGAAACAATCACTTTCATGAGACTGTCCTGTGCATAAAATGAAGAATGAGTGCTTTTATTCTCCAGGAGTTGAAATCTATTATTTTCATATATGTGTGGTCAATAGAGATATTTCAATTAGAGATTTAGGCAGGAATTAGGAGAGCCTGAGCTGAGGATGATGCTTCAGATGAAAGGAACGGACTCCTTTTCACTACTTTCTCCTCAGTCTAAAATTGCTGAAGTAAGATTGCTGCATGAGGAGCAAATCCTCACATATCAGAAAGAAATTATGGGGAGCAGCTGAAAGGTTTTTTGGTAAAAAAATTTATTATGCAGCCTTTGTAAATTTCTTTTTTTTTTCCACTGAAGTCATGGTAATTTTGGTTTCTTTTGTTTGTTTGTTTTTAAATGACCGTTTCAGACTACTTGGGAAGACCAATGTTTTGTTTATTTCAGTTTTTCCTTTTTAACTCTTGTTGTGGCATGAATTTTAATACTGAAATGAAGAAAAGAAAAAAGACAAAAAAAAGAATAAAGGAAAAGAAATGTTGACTGAAACATTTAATCTCAAGACATTTTCTTTTTCAGCAGAAGACAAATTTACAGCACTGCTATTTCTCATATATCACCTTGTTTACAGAAATGTATAAGTTTAAAAACAAGTCTTACATTTTAAAATGTACCTTTTATTTTTTGAGAATGAAAACCTCGAGTTTTTTCTTTTGATTTTTTTTTTTATATTATACCCTTCAATTTTAAAAGAAAAATTAAACAAACAGTACAAGGAAGCCTGAATGTTTCAAGTAATTTTATAATGCAAATTAATGTGTTTTTTTCCTAAGGCCAAGCAAAAACTTATACCAAAATTCATGGTAGAAAGTAAAAAAAAAAAATCTGTTGGAATGTAAGTTTCTAATTCAGGCCTAAAAAATTTATTCAAGCTAAAGTGTAGAGAATTTAAGTAAATGCCCAACAGGTCTTTACTCATTTTAAACAGTCAGCTGCTGGAAAAGGATATTTGGGTAATGATGATAGTCCTTATCTTTTACAAATAGTGTAATAATGAAAATATTTTCCTGTGTAAATCTGTGTAAAAGGTCTCTAATCAGATTTCAGGGTTTAAAATCCTCATCTGCTGCTTTCATGGAAAATTTATATAGTAGATGGGGTACAGAACAGCTGGGAAATAAATGGATAAACCAAGGCTGGGATACAGAGAAAAAAGTATACGAGATTTAAGAGTCAAAAAAGGAACGCAAAAGTATCAAACTCCTTAGTCAAAAGGTTAGCTTACACCCCTTGAGAGAGGAAGACCCAGTTCAAGTCCATGTCCCCAGGCCTTTTAGGTATTATTCACTAGGGAATTATCTCATGGAGAAGAAAAAAATACGATGCATAAATCACTGCAAGAAAGATAGGGTGCTTTGATAAAAAGCCTGCTATATTCAGTTTTGCTAAGGAAGGGAGAATATATGATTGTTTATTAGATTGGCATTGCAGGATGGCATGATGTCAATGTTGACGATGCACTTGATCTCATACTGTATTTCAAAGACTGTTACCCTTTGTCATTGTTTGGGCTTTATCAAAAGTTACACAATCAGAAAATTTGAATGGCCTAAGCACAGAATAACTTTGTCTGAAAGGGACCTCTTGGAAGTAATCTAGTTCATTCCCCTGGCCTAAAGTAGAATTAGCTATAGCACATTTCCCAGAATCATGCCTAATGGGTTTTAAATATCTCCAAGGGTAGAGATTCTACAAACTGGATGGTCACTGCCAGCACTCAGTAACCAATTCAGTAAAAATTGTTTCTTGATGTTCAAAGGGAACCTCAATATTTCAGCTTGTACTCATTGCCTCTGCTCTTGTAACTAAGCACCACTGAATAAAGCTTTTCTCAGTCCTATTGCACCTTCCCTGCAGGTATTTGTGCACCCTTTTCCCCCCGAGCCTATTCTTATCCAGCCTGACCAATCCCAGCTCTCTCAATCTCTCCTTATATCACAGATGTTCCAATCCCTTTGTCATCATAGTGACTGCATGTCCATGCCTCTCTTGTATAAGGGAGCCCAAAACTGGGCCCAGAACTCCAGATGTGACTCCACCATTGCTGAGTAGATGGGAAAGGATCACCTTCCTTGAATGGCTGGCAGTGCTCTACCTAATGCAGCCCAGGATTCCATTGGCCTTCTTTGCTGAGACTGTATTCATAGCAGGTCCTCAGGTCCTCTTCTGCAAAGATTCCTTCCCCGTGGTCCTCCTCCAGCTTGCACTGGTGCTTTAGTTTGTTCTTCCAGAGGTGCGGGACTTTGCCTTTCACCTGGTTGAACTTCATCAGGTCATCCCTTTTCTTAACCATATATGCAAAATATAATTATTCTCAAGTTATACCTCTCAATCTGATGTTATTGCAACTTTCCAAGTGTTTGAAATAGCAAGTTCTTTGGTAAATACCCTTACTGCAAAGTAAAAACTAGTGTTTATTTTTCTTATTCTGATCTCAAATGACTCAAAATAGAGAAAACAGAACCACTGAACTGTTTTGAGATTTTCAAGTACAGTATAGTGTTATGGATGTCTCCTGTTGGCTGATTTAGAATTCATATAAACAAAGAATATCTGCTGCTGCTTTTTTTTATTATTATTATTACCTCTCTGTTTTATCAAATGCAATAATAAATTGACTTGTCTGCAGCAGTGAAAATCAAGGATCAGGGTAGTCACTGAAGCAGAAATGTTCCCCTGCCCCTATGGAATTGTTTATACCTAAATAGCACTGTCACCCTCCTTGGGATTTCATATTCTAGTGCAAGTAGTGATCCAGCTATGGTGGCTTAATCATTCCCATTTTGACATCAGTCTAGTTTTATGAGCTCCAATAAATGAAGTTCAAAAACGGATTCCTCAGCTGTAAGATTCCTCAGCTTGTTATTCCCAACATCTAGGCCAGTGTCAGAAGTGTACATGAGCAGTAGGCTTGAAATTTGAGCGGAGAAACACTAACTGCAAAAAAGAGAGAGGTTTGGAAAAAGAGGCAGGACACCAGTCTGCGTGCACAGGGCTGGAATTCTTCATCTAATTCTACCACTTTTGTAAATAGTTCTTATAAATAAAGAAACAATTCAGACTTATAAAGAACAGGTCTTCTAATGTAATTACATAGTGCACAATGCATGAAGTGGAAGCTCTCACAGCAAGGAAGAGAGGGTGATTAATAGGAAAATAAAGCAACATATTGGAACAGAGCAGGAGGCATCCAGGAAAGACTCAGACTACCTGTAATCCTTGTTTCCAGGAAAATAAAGCCATCTTGCATAAACAGGAAAGTGGTGGTAACAAAAATTAAATCTGTGTTTGTAGCAAGTATGGTGGATGAGGATAAAAAATGAGAATATGAAGGTGAAGTTCATTACTACCCCTTTTAAAGGACAGATCAGGAAGTCAGTGAGACAGTGCGGCTAGACGTAACTTTCTAACTATCAAATTGCTGGCAAACATGGGAGTGTTGCCACACAGGAGAAAATATATTGGATATGAGCTGTCTTTTAGGGAAAATTGATCTGCTGTCAATATCAGGTGCCCAGTCTAAATGTAAATCCCTGCAGACTCCCTCTGCAGGGACTAGAGAGAAACAAAACTTCTTTCCAGAATCAATTAATTCCATAATAAAAAAAAAGTCAAAGATTATTTGTCTCTTAAAGAAATCTTCATTTAGTTCAGTGTTAGTGAAACTAAAAGGTTGGGTGGAAGTGATTTCATCAATATAGGCTGAAATGATAACATTTTAAAAAAAAATTGTCTTACTTTTGAACCAGAAACTACAGCTGCCACAAGGGTGTACCTAAGAAATTTCTAACATGTTTGTCAAAGCTGTTTCTTAGTTTTTCAAGTACCTGAATAGCTCTAGATATTTTATCCTAATAATCATTACCTTAAATGCAAAAAAAAAAAATTATTATGGGGAATAAATTCTGTAAAGATTATTGAACATATATAATCTACTGTGCTGTAAGAGTATTTTAGAAATTAAAGAAATTAAAGAAAATATGCTTACCCCTTCTTATCTGCCTCCCTAGGCATCTGATTCTGGCCATTGACAGAGACAGGACCCCAATCCAGATGCAATTTCTGTCTGACTCATTATAGCCATTCTATCTTTCTAATGTTGCTGCTTAATATTCTTTTCTTAGTTAGGATGCACTGCACTAGTCACTTCAGAAGAATATAAAGTTTTCAAAAAGTCAAAATCAGATGTAAGATTTGTAACACCAATTTCGAGGAGGCATTATTTCAGAGAAATCACTTTACCTACACTAAAGTGACTCCCAAACAAGAGTGACCAAGCTACCAAGGGTGAAAGTTAAAAGGTGACGATCCCTGCTGGAGAACAAGAGCTTCTGGCTAAGCTTCAAGAGCTCTAACAGCAGGACAGAAACTTTGAGTGTTTAGTCCTACAGTGTCCACTACAGATGTCATTAAGATCAGTGTGACTGGAAGGAAAACATTCACTTGCTCTCCAGTGGTGGGAAGAGAGTGAGAAATAATCCTAGACATCCCTTCAAGGCTTCTTGTATTCTGATTATCCCAGCAGGGCTGTGTGAGACCAGTACCAACTGGGGTGCTCCTTCTCAGGCAGTGTCAAAGTTGGTCAGGGATGGCCAGGCTTTTAGAGCACAGTACATTTTTTTTTTTCACAGTGAAAGAAGAGAGGAAATAGATCACAGAGCAATAAGCAGCTTACAGTCACACATTACCTTCCTAACACTGCTTATTGCACTGTCTATTTTCTTTAGTCTGCAATTTTTTTGTTCTGATTTAATGTCCCCTATCCTACCAAAGCAATATGTATTATGCTAATCTCTGTGGAAGTTATGGATATAGGAACAGGTAACGTGCTGCAATGCACATACCTGCACAGAAATACATATAACTCTTGTAGTACACTGATGTAATAGTTTTTGAATATTTCATCATGTGTCCTAGCATTTATGTCAATAGAATATTTATTATTGCATTCTTCCAAAACATCTCATCCATTACAAAGGATGACATCCTTTCAACTGCTGCGTTTTGCAGCTATGCTATTAGATCAGTGAAAAATTGCATTCCAGCTGATTTGTGGAGGCAGATGCATTGTAACCCCTGCCACACTGAAAAGCAGAAGTATTGTGCAGAGGGAGAATGACCAAATCATAGTGGATTGGAATAAGAAAATATTATGAGGCCAGTGGCAATATGCAGTAATTTGATAAGAAATTCCTGAGAAAGTCAAGATTTATAGATGTTTGCAAACATCAGTGCTACCAAGTGCTGGGGAGCTGGACAGAGAAATCCATTTATTTAATTTCAATGCAGCACCAAAATATTGTCAAACTGAAACAGTTATACGGGGCTTGTAAAGCTTGCAAATAGAAAAGCATAGTCCTAGGAAATAACCACTAAGACAGTAAGAAAAATATTAAATAGATCCCACAGTGCAGCACAAGAGACTACAATATGCAGTGCTTTATTGATTTTAATGCACCTCAGAGAAAAGAAAATGGCAAATCAGTGAAGAAAAGGCAATGCTGGCCATGCTGGAACTTCTACAACCTTCTACGAAACAGTAAAGGACTCACATAAAGTGGAGTTCTGCACTGCACATAAACAGTTTCTCAAAAGGGGTAGAAGATATCAATGTGAGTCCAGTGATCCTGTTCACACCTGTCATCTCATTCTGGAGAAAGTGGTTTCTGTATATGAACAAACAAGCTTAGCTGGGTAGGTAGAGTGCTCCAGGAAGGAGGAGAGTGCCCCATAAACACATAAAGAACAATATGGGAAAAATTCAGCAATGGCTGTCCGGAATGACCAAAAGGGCAAAACATTTTCTCATGCCAAAGAGTATTACGCAATTTCCATTAGAGGAATCACAAACACTGCAGAGAAGCTGTTGAGATAATGTCAGGCTAAGGAGGCATCCCTTAATAACAAAGGAGGTGAGGTTTTGACACTTAAGAATCCTGATTGGTTCAGCCACACTTGAGCTAAAATGAGTGAGAGACAACAGGTTGAGCCTCAAAGCCTTCTGATTATGTTATGCCACCATACACTAAAGCATTAAAATAGGGAAAACTGTCCTAGATTGGCAGCAGTCTCTCCTTAGTGGCAATAACATAAAAAGAATATTATTTTGCTCATCACAGCTAAAGAATGGTCTTGGTTATTAAAGGAAAAAAAAAATTGAGAATTAAAATAATTTTGCTAAATTTCTTCTTTAGTTGTATATCTAGTACCAGCAAGTTAGTTCAGAAGTTTCAGAGCAGAAGTCATTTTCAGGAGGCAAGAGAAGCAGAAGATAGGAAAAAGGATTGACGCAGGTACCCGGAAAACAGACTATGTGTGTAAGGAGCTGTAATGTTAGGCAACTGCAGTATCCTTTTAGATAGGTTTTATTTTATGAAACTTGTAATTTAGTCTTGTACATTCTTGTACAATGCAAGCAAGAAACATCAAGATGAAGCTGAAAGCTTTCAAAACATGAAAATAGAAGACATTCAGAACTTCTGTCAATCCATGGCTTTCCCTTAGGCAGGCTGTGCTGTCCAAACTGTCATCTGGTACAGGCTGCAAAAGCAGGGCTACCCTGGCATGGGAGGATGAGCTGAGGGGATCTAGCTGACCACAATACAAGCAGTGCCCTCAAGGACCTGGGCACAGCTCCAAGCAAGATCCACATGGCACCAGTGAAAGGTCTTGTTGGCAGACAAGAGGTAATGGGTCATGTCCAAGGTCCCTCCAGGTGAACAGAACATGGCCAGAGCCAGGGCTGAGGGCAAGGATTTCTAGTTCATTTTCCTGCAAGCCAAAGGTTTAGATGTGGTCTGCCCTGCTCCCATGTGTGGATCCAGTTTCTTGCACCTTAAGGTATTTTGCAATAGGGCTATATTCATTACTCTAGAAATGTTTAGTTAAATACTAGCAGTGCTTGGTTTTCTAAATGTACAGGACCACACATTTCAGATTCGAGCTAGTGGCAGATGGTTCTACCATGCTTTACTGAATTTCTTGAACTGATGAGGATACATTATTTAGAAAAATGTAGTCAATAATTTATCACAAGTCATATGGCATTAAAAGGCCGGTGTTTCAACAGTGCACCAGAAAGCTTTGCTTTCCCTGGGTTAAAGTACACGAAAAGTGTGTTTTATCAATATTTAAGGACTGTCCTGGAACTGGCTAGACTGAGTTCCTATTCATAAAGTGTAACAATATCAGACATATGGGTAAGGGTCCTCAATGTATTCTGCAGTTTGTAATATTAAAGCAATGGCTTTTCAATTCTGCGAGACTTTATTACAAAATATGAACATAAATAATTTGAAAACTGGGTAAAAGCACAGATTTTTCTCATTTTTTATGATTGGTACAAATTAGTAAAGTGAAAATCAGAGAAGTTTCCACTTCATAAACTCATTCATTTGTGTAGGCAGAAAACACAGCCTAAGAGGCCTTCTGGGGGGTGTGTGGAGCTTCTGTTGAGTCAGTGGAAACCTCAGACTTTCCAAGAAGAAGGAAGGATTGTGCATTGGGTGGTACAGTTGCCATTCCTAGAACAAGAGAATAGGAAACTGAGTGTTATGCAAAGATGAATGCAAGGATTTGCCTCTATACAGTCACACATTTATCACCCAAAACTTTACTTCTATCTTGTTGTATAGCAGCCCTGTAAGCTATACAGCAAACCCTTTACATTTGGCTACAAAAAATATTGTATCAAAATAACTATTTTTCTGATGCTGCAAACTGGAGCAGCATACTTCATTATCACAGTTTACATAGAACCTGTAATATCTTCTCAAGATTTTTATTTCTTCACATTCTGAATTGTGCATGAAGGATGTATTTAACATCTCATTGAAAATTGAGAACACCTAGCTGACTTTGAAAGCAAGATTCCTATCTGGATTAAATTCTTTTCAACAGGAGTTACCACTGATTGTATAAATTACTTTAGATGAAGCATACTTGCAGTCACTAAAAATAAGAATAGGTTCCATTAATACACCTTAGCACCCCAGTGGGACTTAAAAACGGGATGCAAAATTAGCTGAAACACCAACCTGGTCACTTGTTAAAGAATCATTTGGTTTCTTACCTGCCTGAGCCTCACCTGCCTTCTCATCAACACTAGAAATGTTTTGGTTTTTTTTCTTTTCCTCCCAGCTAAGAGAAGAATTGTACTTATGTGCTTAGAAGTTGAAACCACCATGTGGTGCACCACTAGGGAACACATTTATGATGTTAAAATATTTATAAAGCTGGATTCAGTGAGATGCAGCACCTCCTTTTAAGTTAACAAGCTTGTCAAATGCTAGTTAGAAAAAAATATATAAAAGATAACTTTAGAGACAAAACCTCCTCAGACAATTTTTGTCACAATCTTAGTAACCATGTAATTCACAACATCATTTAAAACACTATGCAGTGCCACATTCCAAATACAGACCAGGATATGCACACAAATGCAGGTAGAATACATATAAAATATTCTTAAGTCTCTGTGCGTGGAAAGATTTTACTTTAATTCTAACTCTGGGAAGAAAAAAAACATTTCCAAGAGAATAGGAAAACTGGATCCTTGTCAGGGTAAAACCAAAATCACCCATTTGTTTCTTTTTATATTCTATCTGGCAAGATTGGAGAAAGCATTTTCCTCATAGTAAAACCCAGAGCTGGATTGCTTTGATATGTCTTAGATAAAGCTGTTATCCCAGGAATAAATTAAAGGTTAAAATACAGTATTTATTCCACTCAGACATATCATTATTTTTTGAACTAACAATAACAACTGAAATTACTGATTTCAAATCACGAAGTTAGAACACAGAAAAAAAATATCTATATGCATGACCCTGTTACTGCATAATATTGCTGGCACATTTCAGCACACACAGAGTGGCAGCTCAGATAGAGAAACTGGAAAACACAATCCCTGGAAGCTAGCAAACCCCCTCATGATGTGTGCCTGTCTGTCAGACAGGTGCATATACATAAATCTCATGGTTTGGGGAACTTAATTTTCTGTTTGAGCAGCTGGGAGGAGACAGCCTTTCTGGACAGACCCCAGACAAGCCACTGTCCTACTCTGGTTCAACAGCAGCCAGTGTTCCCTCCGTAAGGCAGAGTATAAACACTCTGTGCCTGGTCATTGCTGCCGGCGCCTGGAAACACCTCATGCCCCAAGTTAGTTTCCTAAAAAGAATTAGCACAAGATTCTCAAGATTAGCTTTTCATTTTTAACTCCATTGTGTGGTTCTGGCAATGGGGTCTGGACAGTGTTTAATGCCCATGAATTTGTTTGCAGGGAAGTTTACCTATTCCCCAGACAGCCAAGGGCAAGTACTTATGCAATCTTTCTTCTCTGTGTTTTGGACATTGCTTCCTATTTTACATGCTGAAAGGTTGTATAAATTTTGACTTTTTGTTTCAGATATGATTTCACAAAAATATAATTTTGTAAAACCGTCCCTGAAGTTAATAAAGCAACTATTTCAATATTTTAAAATTGAAAGGATAACAAATAGGTGTACGTTCAAGAAAATGACAGTCCTGACAGTATCCCTTCAAACAAAGGTATGAAAAAATGACTATTTTATTTAAAAGCCATAAGGGGTCACTTGTGGGATCAATGCCCTAGAGAAGACCTTCCAGTTCCTTGTATAATTTGGGCACAATTTGGGATCTGATCGGGATTGAAATCAAATTATAAGCAAACAAATAAAATTCCCAGAGTCAAGTCAGCTTTACGGATTAATCTGGATTGCTTGGTGAAGTTGACTCATCTGAAAAATGCAAACAATCCAAAATCCAAGGTCATGCATCCAAGAAAGAAAGATGTTAGTTGTTCCTGTGAGATGAGAGAATATTTTGCATTGCATTAATATTTGACAAAATTTGGAGGCACAAGAGATTAAGGAAAGTCTCAGTTAGATACTATAGCTCTGAGGATAAAGATAACCTATAGATATAGAACACCGGAGCTGTAAATGGCTGTTGGTCTCTTGCATGGAGTTTCGCTGTTGACATTTTTAGAAGGGTAACGAACAACAAGAGACCAGTGGGAAAAGAGTGATTAATAAAACATAGCAAGAAGTATAGGAAACTCAATTTATTCAGTATGTTCACTCCAATATAATGACCAGAAAAATCCTAGCAGATAATTTTTTTAATTTAGAAGAAAGAAAAGTTGCAGTAAAAATTATAATTGAAAATTTTAGGTAGATCAATTCAAAGGCCTTGTTTATTAAATCAAAGTAATTAACCTTCCCTAAAGATCTGGAGGAGTCCTCATCACTTGAAGTGCTTAAACCAAGGTTGTATGCTATCTTGAATTCTGTACAGAATGTCACTGAGCAGTATCTTTGTATTTGGTTCTGAGGTTCTCTGTCTTGTTATGCAGAAAATACCATTAACACTCCCCTCTGACTTTAAAAACTACATTTCTAATATTAATTAATATATTAAGGTAATATTAAGGTTTTTCTTCAAGGAGCAAAACACTCTGCAACTTCCTGGAAACCTGGTGTCATTTACCATCTCCTATTTCCCTTATGTTCTGTTGCCTAGTGAATAGAACAGTAACCAAGTTCGAAAGGAGAAACCTTGATTTTATGTACATTCATAGGGGGACTTTTCTATGGGTGTGTATGACAAATTAAGATGTACAGCTGTTTTGATATCTTACCTAAACCCTTGAATCATTGTTCACTCTGCATATTGAGGTTTGGTCTGCAGCTATCTGCATTCAGACAGGAAATAATTACATTTACATATGCAAACAAAATCATCTTCAGTAACCTAGTTCTTGGAAGCAAGGTCATTGTATTAAACTGATTACTTTTATCAAACTATCCTTAGGAAAAGAAAAGAGAGAGAGAGAAAGAGAAAGAGAGCAGACTTATATAGACTTATCTGGGCTTCCATAGCCCTTCAATAAGTGCTATAATTAGAAGCAGGGATCAAAAAGTTTGAGTGTGTTTTACATGCTTGCTTGTGGTGTCTGATTCTAATTGCTTTTACTGTCTTTGAGGATTATTGTCATGAAGTGAGGCATCACTCATCACAAATAATAGTGCCACAATTAAGCCTTTCAACAGCAGAGTCAGCTGTTGAAAGAATTACCCATAGCCCAAAGTGAATAAACTGCCTTTTTAAAACAACTATATTGACCAAAAATAAAAAAAAAAAAAAAATCCTGAACTTCAGGCAAAAATTCTGATCATAAAGGATTTTTTGCCAGGTTTTACTATGATTCAGGAGCAAAAAGAAAATATATACTCAATTTTAAAATAATTCACAGATTAGTAAGATTTGTTAATTTATTTGAACATGAAAAAAAATTAACAGGTTTTCTTTGATATCCTTGAACACAGAGGCCCTTGACTTTGCATGCTTAACTAAGACATTGAGCACAGCAGTGGTCTCAGGCATGTGACATTTTAACTTGTGTTGATTTGGACAAAGCATCAGACTTCAAAAATGTAACTCTTCAGACATGTTAATAACTGATTTAATGTTAATGAAATGTTACAGTTTTCATGTCCTCTTTATAAAGTTATAACATCCTGTCATGCTGTCCTCTGTGCATTAGAAGTTGAGAACTGAAAGCCACACATACATTAAGCAGTCTGGCTCACAGCAAGGTGTTCAACTTGACATTTTGAAGAGCGTGGATATTTCTATCCCCTGTTTTTTTCAGCTTAATTCATGATAATTATGCATCTTAAAGCATTTTTATTCTATTTTATTGCTCTTTCCAAGCAGTATTCCTCTTGAGTCTCACAGAGCATATATTTCATGACAAGTATATTTTTTTCAGACTGATTCTTTGTGTGCGCTCTGCTGCTCCACTGTTATTTCTCAGAATTTAATATAGGTAATTTTTTTGGAAAAAAATACCCCTCAGGTTCTTGTTTATCTCTCACTTTATGCAGACAATAGGAACAGAAATCTGTTCTACTGTAACAATTAGTATCATACATGCCATACATTTTTCAAATGCAATGTGTACTGCAAGATATTCACCCTGTGAGCTTATGAACAATGCAGGGCTGGGCTTCCTGTGCATCTTCAGCTCTGAAAAATTCAGATTCTGTCTGTGTTCATGGTTTTGCTTCCCTAATTTTAGGAACTTGAGTTTGCCTAAAATAGCCAGAAGAATTAAGCTCCTACTGTATTTGAATTGGAGGTGCACCAAGTAACAAGATATTTGCCTGTGTTCTGTGACTATATCTGCTGATTTATTTCAGTCACACTCACAGGGTTTTTATTCACAAACTTTTGTATAAGGAAGACCTTTGTCATGTGAATAGTCCAAGAAGGAGAATGAATCATGAATACTAGAAAGAATAGATTTATAGAGTATTCACTGCTAGTGAAAAGCCTCATAGCCCTTTATTATAGCCTTTTTTTTTGCCTTTATCACAAGAGCCATCAAAAACAGTGGATATTCATGTATAATTCATTAACAAACAAGGCAGTTTTCCTGTTTATAATGCATAGGTCACTTATTCTTGGAACAGAAATAATACCATCTGATTTTGGTGATTAATCAAAGTGCACAGTGTAAATGGAAAATAATCATACTGACCAGTTATGAAAAAATTCTACAGGAGGTTAAAAACTGTGCATATAAACTACTACAAATACACAAATACAGAGATTTAATTAACAGCCTGCTCAGGGATGGTTTGCAGAATGACTGTATTCATTGAGAAAAGATCTTCTCCCTAGTTTGTAAACACAATAAATATTCACATTTTATTGCGTTTCTTGGACAAGCAAAATATGTTCATACATTCAGTCATCCATGAAGCTGGGAAAGCTATGTTTTATACTAAAAAGGGGAATGGATTAGTTTGACTGTTCAGAATATAATCTTAGATGTAGAAAAACAATGTGCAAATGCAGAATCCAAAAAGGATGGGAATATAAATGAGCAAATGCAAAAGAAGTTACTACATAGGCAGAGTAATTCATAAGATTTGACTTCCTGTGATTTTGGTTCCTTTAAAGTTATTGTTGTGCCTGCCCTCTGCCCAAAAGACTTATTTTTCCACAATACTCTCATTTTTTCCTTCAGTGGCCTCTAGGAATAACTCTTGTGTCTTCCCGAAATCATCCCTACCCTCACTTTTCAATGGCAATAATACCTCATTTGCCCACAAAACTCAACCAAACTAATAAAAAGCACAAACAACAAAACCCCCAAAAAAGGTACTTACACAATGCTTAGCCCCTTGTCACATTTGCTACCTACCTGGCTAGGCAATAAAAGCTGGTTGTGCTGAGTTGCAAGCTCTGTTTATGCTGCTTGTCTGGACCAGGTACCTGTGCTGCCTGGCGGATCACCAAGCCAGCCTGCAGAAAAAGCTTTGAACACAGTTTAACCTTCTCTCTGTGGATGTAGTAATTGGTTGTTTTCTCCTCTTCCCTGTTTTCTCTCTTCATGAAATTTGTATGATTTTAATATCTAGATGTCTCTGTTAAATTTGATTAAAATCTGCCAGCAGGCTCAAAAATTACAGGAAAAGGAAAGAAGGAGTTATACAGAGAGAGAATATATCAAGTCAGGCAGTAGAATGCTGCAAGCCTTTTTTTCTTATAAAACTCATCTGAAGTTCCTGTAATACATAGTTAAGTACAAAGCGTTAAATATTTATTTACTGGCTAGTTAATGCACGAAATATGGGATTGAGAACACCCTCACAGTTTCTGTGAAACACTAGCTGTAATTGAAAATAGCACTTTTTCAAAGACAGATAATGCAGTGTAGGATCGTGGCAGGTCACAGCAGGCAGGTGGTTGGTACAAAGCATGGAAAGCCTGCAGAAAAGTTAGTAGTAGTGGCCTAAGAAACTCATGTAATCTTCAGACTGGTGGGAACTCAAAGGGGATGGCACATTTAGCTCTGGTGGTTTTTCATTGCTTGGCAGCCAAGAAGCCGAGGAGAGACATGAGCAGCTCTAGCTATTGAAAGCAAACATGGACACAATAAATCCACCAGGTTCTCCACCTCTGTGCAAAGGCATCCTTTGTACTAGTCAGAAGTGCCTGCCTGTCTCTCCACTATAAATTTCTCTGCATTTCCTGAAGGTAAAAAAAAATGCCAGAACTGAAAAACAAAATAAACGCCCCACTATATTCTATTACTGGAATTGAAAATAAACTGTTATGATTCTTAAAAGAAATCACCTTCTGACTGATGGAAATGTCTCCCTGTTCACACTCAGCATGCTGAGAACTCAGAGATTTTTCTTCACCTGTGATAACACTTTTCAACTTTCTTACCGTTAGAAGAACAAAAATAAAAAACAAGTTCCTCTTTGGCTCCCTCCAAAATACCAAAGAACTCCAGTTCTTATGAATAATAAGGTAGCCAGATGCTTTCTTATTAATGACACCTCTTCTTTGTGGAAGCAGATTGCCTAGGAGTATCAGCCATCAGCCAAGTCTTTCTCTGCCAAGTGTTCTACAAACTTATGACAAAAAGAGAGTCTCAAGCAAAAGTGTTTACAATTTCAAGTATAAGACAAATAAAACCCAAAGGCTATGGAGCATAAGATAAATGTTACAGGTGTGTATCAGTCACTTTATTTAGGATACTTCACAACTCTGTGCTACCTGTTTATTGCATATTTCACTTTGGCTGGCTGCTTTTGTGTACTTTCACTAATGTTTGTGGGTTTAGGACCTGTATTGCATTTGATTCCACTTGCTTTACAGATATGTATTCGCTATCATAATCAATTTTAAAGACAAGTAGAGAGACAGAAGTGGCCCAAAATTAGTATTTCCTTCTGGTTTCTGACTTATATTTCTTACCCACTCCCAGCCCAAGACCATTTTCTCCTCAGGCAATAATCCATAATATCTTCCAGGCAAAAATATTGCGCACCTGCAAGAGAACAACATATCTAAGAATTAATAACCTGCACACTGGATTTAGTATAAACCCCCTTTACCTTCTAACATTGTACCTTGAAAGTACAAAAGCCCGTTACCTTCAGATTGTGATTTTGTTGCCTTTTTTTCTCCAGCAAGGACTACAGGAATCACAGCACTACTAAAGCTTGTAGATTGGTTTTACTCACCCCAACTTTAGATTTCCATACTTGTGTCTTTTCAGCCAGTTTCTCTGCAACATGCAAGGTGTTAATAACTCTTTGTGCGTTCCAGTTTTTCTACAGAGCTGGATGAAAGGGTGGATGCAGTTTAATTGTCATACAGTAAATTCTGCATTTGGTTCCCAGTGCAAGCAGTTACATTTGCTGATAACAAAATGCATTTATCTTCAGTGACATTTTAGATAGCTCCACAACCTGCTGCGTATTCTAATGAAACCTGTATCACTACCAATTAGACACCTGCAGAAGAAGTGGGCTATGCAAATGCCTTGCCCCCCAAATGCTATTTTCCCTCTCTCATTAAGCTTTCAAACTAAATTATATCACGGCTAATGGCTAAAGACTTTCCCCTCAAATTTCAGTGTTGTATGGAATTTAGCCAAATATCTCACACAGACTTTTAGTTGTGACTGCGAGTCTTTCAAAATGTATTTTCACTCTTCCCATATGCTTAACCTAATCCTGCACTTGTCCACCCTCCTTTTCTTTCACTGACACACAAGCAGAAATCTACTCCCTCCCACCCTCCATCTCTGTGACCAGGTATTCTGGTGGGCTTGGAAAGCTGTAGATTATCGCTTTGTTTTTCCACTCTGGAGATACTTGAGTTCAAATGTGACTAGATGTAAGTCAGGCTTGCTGTAAACAAATATTTGTAGATTATATATACAAGATAGAGATTAAATCGAGGGTATCTTGCTTATGAGGTTGTATTTCCATCAAAATAGCAAACATGGTTTACAGAGTTGCCACAAATACAAAATAGAACTGTATCTTGGTAATTCACACTTACCAGTTTCTTTCATGCCAATCTCAGGACCTATTCTAAGCCCAGCCGGGGATGCAGTCCCCATCTTGTTCCCAGGAATGTTGCATTAATCTGCTCTGGGCTCCTTCTGTTGTTGCCCCATATTCCAGTTTGTCTGGCTCCTGCTCTGGTTGCTTTCATCTCATTCTCCAGGGTTCTCTCTGCTGAATGCTTTGGCAGGAGCTGTAAGCATTACCCCATATCTATTAATTACACATGCAAGCACATTTCTGAAAGCATGCTGTGCATTCATAAGTCAAAATTGGATTATGAGATGCCTAAACTGTTTGTGCCCACAAGTGAGTAAAAATATGTGATCATCTCTGAAAATGTGGACTTCACAGATTTGGTAGTAGGCTTTAGATTTCCCCTTTGAAATTTTGGCCATAGCATTTCTAGAAGAAAAATGTGTCAAGGACAGCTACACAGAACCTTTGAAATCTTAGAAGGAGGGTAGTGATTAAGTATTTTATTGAATCTTGACATACTATCACTTAAACAAGATCCTCTACACGTCAGTTATTGTAACATGCCACAGAAAAGCCATCAGTACTCTACAGAAAGAAAATGTGTGTTTTTCCAAGTTGGAATATCCCAGCCACAAAAGTAAGAGTTACTTCATTTTTGCCTATCTGCAGTTATCAAAAATATTGAATATGCATATGACTTACACTTTTGTATTGGGCAATTTCAGTGAGACCCATTGTAAGAATACCCTTGGTTTGTGTAAATCACAATGGAAATTAACGTCATGCTATTTTCATACACATTCTTGTATTCTAAAACCAGAAGGGAGAGAACAGGCTGGATCTGGTGTTGAGCTTCACATCACATGAACTTTATATTTTAAGTAATAGCCAAAGCTGGAATGAATTTAAGGCTTTGGCTGACCATAAAACAATTATGTTGTGGATTAACCCCAGTGGGCAGCTCAGGTCCACACAGACACTTGCTCACCTCCTCTTCCCAGGATCTTGGGGAACATCATTAAGATTAAAAGTGAGAAAAGTCCTGGGATAAAGACAATTTAATACATAAAGCAAAAGCTTTGTCTTCAAGAGAAGCAAAATCAGAAAAAAAAAGAAGAAAAATAATTAAAAAATTTCTAATTCTAGTAGCTTTGAAAGATATAGGCAGAAGTTTGGACATGAGTCTGATTCTGATAGAAATATCAGCAGCACTGTCTTTCTAGCTAACTCTAAAACAGCAAGAAATTTGCACAATAATGTTAACTACAAATATTGCCTTTAGCACAGTTCAATATAGCTGTCTATAAAGTAGCATTTACAATGTGAGCTTATCCTTATCACCAAGATCTTTGCTCAAGGGGCAAACTGCGAAAAGGGATGTCAAATGACTATTTAGTGAGCAAGGCTTGTGTTTATTCTCTGGATGGTTTTTTCTGATATTTCTTTTGTTAGCTTACAGTAACACCTGTCTAGGCAACAGAAAACATTTCAGTTTTCTTTGTTTGCTATTGCTCACAAAACCTCAGGGAACAGAAGTGTGTAATTATCCCAAGTCTCAAGAAAATGAAAATTATATATATTGCAAGATGCCCCATTGCCAACCTGCTTACCTGAAATATTTTTCTGACAGCACACAAGAATTTCTTGAATCACAAACAGGCACTCTTTTCTTTCTCAGAATTAAATACTAATTAGTTTTAGTCAAAATATATTTCTTTTGCTAATTCCTTCTTGAGGAAGATATATTCCTTTTGTTTTCTATGTAGTGTGCATAAGAAGGTGAGAGAAATTTAAGACATTAGTCTGAGTGCACTGTTTTTCTGTCACAGTCCTGACCAAAAACAAAGGGCAGTGATTGGAAAGATGACTGAGATAGGGTAAGGGAGTTCACCACCCAGAACCCACTGAAATAAGTAAACTGTGCTGCTTCATAGCAATAGCTTCAGCCCCTTTCAAATATTGGTGTACAGTTGCTCAAATTCCTAAAAACTGCAAAAAATTTGTTTAAGCAATTATGTCTGTAATATTTTGTGTTTTGCTTGAATTTCTGTTCCTGTAGACAAGATTCATCATGCAAATAACCTTCTATCATAGGAATATCCTAATGAAGGATCTAAAAAATATTAAGTAAAAATGTTTTAATTACAACCCTCACATTCATTAAAAACATTTGGAGTCTTGGCACAACAGTACCCAAAAAGGTTCAGAAACCAACAAAGAGGAACTTTTTTTTTTTTTTTAATGCTCACGTTTTTAAACTTAATCTCGGGATTCCGAGAGATAGGTTCAAGATTTGTATATGTTTGAGGTTGTAAACCAACCCAGATATACGGGGAGAAATTTGGATTGAACTCCTTCTCTCGAAATTATTCTGTATTAGAGTGCATCAATGGAAGGGGTCCCTAACCAGTCTTTCCATCTCTCTCCACAAAATCCCCACTCATACACAGGTTAATAGCTGTCAGGTTCCTTTTGGGCTATCTGGTGTACTATGAGCTGGTGGCAACCATCAAAACACTTACTTCTATAGCTATTGAAGAGATATTGGTATCTATCACCAAGCTGAAAGGAGGTTGTAGTGAGGTGGGGTTGGTCTTTTCTGCCACGTCTCAAGTGAAAGGATGGGAGGAAATGGCCTAAAGTTGCACAAGAGGAGGTTCAGATTAGATATTAGAAAACAATTTTTTCACTGAAAGACTGGTTAGGCATTGGAATAAGTTCCCCAGAGAGGGGATGGAGTCACCTGTCTGAAAATGCTCGAGAGGCACCTGGATCTGGCACTTGGGTTCAGGGTGATTACAGTGGTGGTTTGGACTAGATAGCCTTGAAGGTCTGTTCCAACCTTGATGATTCTGTGACTCTGTGGTCTTCATTTCATCTTACTCATGAAGGTTATTCATTTCATCTTACTCTCTGGATAAGAAGGCAGTTTAGATGATAGACTGAAATCTGTCCTTTGGATGACTAAAATTAGGTGGATTACACTCCAGTCTTTGTTCGTAACATTACATAATGATTGCATAATTAAGAAGCATTTGGTACTATTTCTGTACAGCAAATACTGCTTTATCATTTTTTCTTTTGTTTTATGGAACAACTAAAGGATTGTTTTGACAATATGTTATTGATCTGGAAGAATCACAATCAATAAGTATTACAGCTACTCAGTGACTAGATTATTAGAAAAATAAATTAGGAACCATCCTGCTTGCAAATAACCATTATTTCACATGATGGGTAGAAAAAAATTGTATACATGTCATGGCATAATGTTCATTTGCAAACACAGAGAGACCTTTTCTAATCCTATAAATTTCATTTATTGATCAGAGATCATGATAAAGTGGTTTCTTTTGGAGTGCTCTTTGACTAAGTCCTCTCTTTTAAATTGAGAATGTATTTTACATTACTACAATCCAACATAAAAGCTATGTGCCTGTGTCTGTACAAGCAAGTAACTTCTTTCTCTTCTGTTTCAACAAAACTGTTATTAACTTATTAAGAAAAAAAATCAGTTCTCATCTTTCTCCAGCTGATCTTTGTGTTCAGGTGTAGCAAACATGCTGCTTCCGGTTGTGGCTTGTGCTACAGGTGAACCTGACATTTTCATTTGTACATCGTGCATTTTGAAATAAAGAAATGATGGCTGATCTCAATGTTGAAGGCACTATGTTGCTATTGCTCTGTAGTTTGTTGGTTTGCTTTGTTTTGCTTTGCTTTTTTTTCCTCTGGAAGGCCTCGCAATCTGCTGTGAAAAGGTTGTGTGTTAAGAAGGAAAAAACAAGTATACATCTCACAGAGGTTGGTGCAGAGCAAAATTGTCACAAAGCACCAGACCACAGAGATTCAAGCTCAACAATAAAAATACACCAAGGTAGCCATAGATTCTCTGTGTGGGAATTTTCTCCTCCCATGCACACCTCGCACTTAGGGTTGACCAAGGAATGACAAGATCTGAGAATACAACTGCTTGTCCTTAAGCAAAATAGAAAAGGGCTGTGGTGGAGAAATACGCAGAATTCAGTATACAGAAAGAGGTTTCCAAACTGTGATATGCACAGCTCTGGTCTCCTTTATAAATAGCAATAATCAAAAGCATCTGCCTGCCTATGCATATGCCTTTGCCTTGCTTGGTAAATGCCAACTCACAGATAATCACATGAAAACAGCTGGGAGAATTGAAAGAAAGAGAATAGAGGCAAAAAAAAAGAGGATGAGTTTGTGGAAAGTGGAGAAAGCAGAGGCTGGCACTGTGGTACAAAGGAGAGAGATAATAGGAAAAAGACTTTAAGGACAAGATAATCCTTATGCTGATATTTTCATGAGGCCATTTTTAATGCAAACCTGTCTAAAAAATTCAATTTCTATAAGGTAAATTTTGGATTCCAAATCAATACAAATTATTGCTGCCCAGCTCTGTCTCAGATTTTCACTGTATGATGAGTTGAAACGTATCAGCTTTATAAGAGCCAGGTTGCTCTTGGTCTTCTTAAGTGAATAAGACAAACCTTTTGCTTTGAAAGGCACCCTAGGCTTTTAGTTCCTCTTTTCAGCTTGCTCATGTCTAGCCAGATTTGTACAAACCACCAGTTCCTGCACCTCTAGTAGAAAAACTGTGGGGAAATGAGGAATTATTCTGCATCCACCAATAAATAGTCCTCATTGCAAATTTATATATATGCTCTCACACTTCATGGGTTGTTGCTCCTTTTATGTTAATTACATTTTAGTGACACAGGAGAAATTTTATTCTAATTTCTAAGTATGCATTTATTTTTTCTGAGAACCCAGTGCTTTGATAGGTTACCTTACACACTCTTTTTTGGTTTTCCTCCATTTGGAGAATTGTCACATACTGGTGCCTGGAGAAGGTTTGTGGAGCAGTAGGTTCATTATTGCCTTCAACAGACATTTGCAGAGACCCTTTGAAGTAACACAGATGACCTTGAAGCACTGAAAAAACCACACCATTGCATGGTCCCAGTGATCCATCCTAGGGTGAGCCAGGGGAGCTGTATTATCAGGGGGCCTGAGGGCAGCATTCACACAGAACGAGAGCAAGCCTGCTGCAGTGGTTTACAGCAGTGTGCTCCTGACACCGTGTTCAAAACAGCACAAAAACTTTTCCTTTTCTTTGGATGGTTTTCACTGCATAAATGCTATGGATTTGCTATTTTCCTCTCTGTATTACCTTAAATCCTAATGTATTAGTCTGTGGCACTAATGTATGTTGCAAAATATGCAATATGGCTGATGTAATAATGGCATTAGCAATTGATTGATGATTTTTGAATCCTTAACTCCAGAAATTTAATGCTACATTAGGTCTTCTTTTTGCATTTAAAAGATAAGACCTTGTTGCATAATATTTTTCTTGAAAATAATTGAATATTTGGCTCTTGCAGTGGAATCAAAGCTACATTGTAATTTTTTTTTTAAGTTTGTCTACTGTATCATTCTTTTTGAATTAAAGTGAGTGCGGCACTCAGAAAATGTTCCATGTTTCTAATCTACAGAATATTGCAGGTAGTATCTACTCTCCAGTGTAATGCAGGTAGTATCTCTTCTCCAGTCTACAAATTTCCTCCTCTGAGTTTTATGAAGGTACATATTCTGCAGACCAGGGAAGTAATTCATTCCCTGTACTGATCCAGTCTCTGACCTTGCATCAGGTGTTTAAAGCAACAAAATATTTCTTCCTTCCTCTTATCTCTAATAGATTCCTTAAAACAAGTCTGTGTGTAGTTGTAAAAAACATTCATGAGGGACTAAAGAAAGAAATCATCTTCCTTTCTGTAACAAATGCAAGCAAAGAATGAAGCACCATAATAGGAAAACATAAGGATACTTTGAGAAATGCTGTTCTCTACTGCAAAAATATATATGATGTCCTGTACTTAAATAGTACTTTCAGATGTTCAATGTATGTGCCTAAAAACTCTGCACAGATCAAGAAGTGAGAAACAAGGAAATGTGTTTTCCTGGAAATCTGAATTTTAGGATGTAGCAATAGAAATGGCACATGCCAATGACTAGATGTCCAAATTGCCACTTTCCCATCTCACTCTGATTAACAGTCTTATCTTAAAAAACCCCCCAAAATCCTAACAACGAGACCTTCGAGAAGACAGCCTCTGCCTTGTAGAAAATTTTGCTTCTTTTAGAAATAAGATTTGCAGGTACTCTACATCAGCACAAAATTAATTTATCCTCTGTTCCTGTGCTTATTCATACATTTTCCACTACTCCCTGAAGGAGGAGAGGTCAGGAAGTTATTTCTGCTACCACCTGCAGCCTTCTCTCTGGAACACTGCATCCTTAAAAACAAACTTTCTCTTTCCTACGTTGCTGTGAAATATATGAATATATTAAATATCTCCTTTTTTGGAAATGCAAGAAAGAGAACTGGTTTGGTGATTTTTTTCCCCCAATTATTAATATTCCCTTTCTAAATCTTGGAAAACTGCGCTGATCTTTTGGATCTTGCTGCCAGTGCTCCTGCTAACCATATACTGAAATCCAAGTAATATGTTTTCTTGCTTAATTCTTCTTGCCTCCTTATAGTCCAGTAAAGGAGAATATACTCTTGAGGAATTTAAAACAATGTGAATACCCTTGCTAATGACTATTACAGAGACCATCAACAGTGAGAGTATGTGCAGGGTCCCCGCACTACAACAAGAGTATGCCAAGAGGAAACATGTCAGATGTTGTACAAAATACTAAATAAAGACATATCCAAAAGTGTTTTGGATAAAGCTGATTTTATAAGTGAAATACCCTGCCAGAATGTTTAAGCCAAGTCGCCTTTTTTATGTTGAGATGGCTTCCTCGCAAATCCCATGAAAATTTCTTTAAATTTCCCCGAAAAGCAGATCTTGCCAACTGAACACATGGACTACAGTTCTGCAATATTTATTTATAGCAGCAGAAATCAGTCTATAAACAAGCACTACACCCCATGTTATTTGTTATGTTATCTGTATTTTACTGTGATTAGAACAAACAGCCAGATCAGTCCTACTTCTTGTATTTACAAAGTAGCCTGATAGACAGTCAATACAGCACTTTTCTGTGAGGGATGAGAGCAAACTGTGCAAAGCAGGCTTCTCCCAGCCCCTTTTCTCTTTTTGATCATTACTTCCTTCTTTAATGTTGTTTTCTGCACAAAAAAAAGCACCATATGACCTTTGAGAAATGTCAGGAAAACATTATTTTCCCTGTGCCACTCCAGTCTACTGACATCGGGTACATCCTTACTCCAAGCCCAGCTCAGAGTAGTGTCTCTGAGACAAGTCGTGCTAAAATGCCTCTCACTGCACTCTTGGGGGTGCCACGCACCCCTCCTGACCTTCTCCGACGGCTAAATGTGGCTGTGGGAGTCTTGCTAATGAACAGCACTGCACCATCTGTTTGGCTCCCACTGCTGGACCTCCTTGGGGTGAGGGAGGAGCAGCAAGCAAATGCCAGTCCAATGCCTCTGCCTGACTCACAAAGCAATACAGCTGCTGCTTCTGTGCTTTCTGCTCTTTTTTTTTCCTTTCCAGAATGACTCAGACACATTATTTTCCAGAAATAATTCAAAAATGTAGAAAAGTTTAAGGCGTAGAATAGAAGTAAATTCATCTCAGTATCTGTGATAGAGATAAACAAAGGAAATTCAAACAGGTAAAAATTGTATCTGTTCTGCATGCATGACTGTGTACAGGTATCTTTGACTTAAGGATATGAATTTCAAACTGGATAAGTTATATGTTAATAGTTACAGAAGTACATGTTTTGTGTTTTGGGTTTCTATGATCCCACACATTTTGACAGCTGAATCTTAAAAAAAAAAAAAAAACAGACATAAATTTTGTATCAGGGCTTTTACATTGAACTCATTCAGTTAAAAAAAAAAAACAAAAATAGTCCTTTATTTAAATTGCACTTCCCTCCTTTTAAAATTGTTGGGACAAATTCTCTCTTCTTTGTTTTTTGTATTGTTTCTATTACCTTTTTTTACACAGCTGTGTAATATAGATTTTACACTGTATGATAGGAGGACAAATAATGCTTCACTATGATATGTAGACTAGTATACTCAGGCTTTATGTGCACTAAATAAGATATTGTCATTCTGGAACTATTTTAGTTGGTCCTTAGGCAAGTGAAGGAAAATGCTTCTTTTGCATCTCTTTCAGATGGAATAAGTCTAGCAGAGAACTGGGCTGGGTGTTCTGTCCCTTCTGATGGACAGCAGAGTTTTGCTGCACTCCTGGTCAAGCAGCCTGGAGGCAATGTGATCACACTCTGAGATTGGATTGGCTGATATAAGACACAACCTTTATGGTTACAGCAAATGGTTACAGACCTGGATTAGGGCAGTCTTGTTTGAAACTCCTGCCTCTCCTACACACTTTCCTTATTTACTGTCAGCAACACCTGTGTTGGTTCCATGTTGTATTTATGCAAAATCGCACTGGGCTTGGGTTGATGAAGAGCCAAGTTGGTGCCAGTGCTGAAGTCATGATGGACAAAGCTCCCTCTCTTCCCCACTGGTCAGGGTAAGTGCTGGGCTCATCCTCTGCTGACATCCAGATCCTCCACCCAGCTGCCCCTCTCTTGCCTTCACCCTGGGAGCCCCGCAGAGTGTCCTACTGCAGTCTGTAGTCTTGCCCTGACAGTCTGGATGCTCTTCCTGTACTGCCACAGTCTCTGAGAAAAAAATAAATTAGTTTTGGCCCTCCTGAAAGCAGCATGAGCGCTCCTACAGAGCAGTATGGTGCAAAGATGCATGAGGAATAGCAGGCAAAAATAAAAGTCTTTCTCATCCCAGCCTCTTCATGTTCCTTCTGTTCACAGTATACAGAAAAATGCAAAATAGCAGCTATGTGGAGAGGTTTTCCCTGCTCTCTGGGGAAAAGCAGACTAACAGTAATTAGGAAGCAATTTTTTGCCTTTCTAGTAGGACCAGAGTCTGAACTGAATTAGATGGTATAGGAATATATTTTTCTTTGCTTTCTGCAGGTGTGTGCAATTTAAAACCAGTAGAGCCATGGCCACATTAAAAAAAAATACAAAATGGAAACAAAACACAGTTCTAAAACCAAATAAAAATCGTGTAATTGTTGTGCCAGATACAGTCAGAGACATAAAAGACATGTTAATTGGTTACGTGTTCCTTGCTTTCTGAGGCTGTTTGCTCCCTGCTCTGCATTTTGCAGCTCCTTATAGGGTTGAGTGTTGTGCAATAGAGTGGGAGCAGATGCTATGCTTCCTTTGTGATCACCTATGCCAGTGACAGGATTTGAGTTTATCTGGCATATGTTTTCTTCACTAAGGCTAAGAAGCCATTTTCTGTAAAGTTGAATATTGAATGATGGAAGAGGTATCTTGTGTTAATTTTATACATTTTTTGGGGGGGTGCCAAAAAAAAATCAAATATGTTTAGCACCTGAGATATGAGAACAGCTGCATTTTGATAATAGTGCATAGAAGTAGATGACCTTATTGAATTGTATTTCCCCAAATCTTCCAAAGCAAGAAGCACAATTACATTAGTACCCTCCAGAAACTCTGTAGATTTCCCTGGATTTTTTTTCAGTCATGTACTGTGCAACTATTAAAACCCCATCTAATGAACATGGTACTGCATGATATACTTCAAAGCCTAGGCTTTAGGTACTATCATAAAATTACTTATTTGGGGAAAATATAAAGGTGAAACAGCATTTGTAGACTACCCACATGAAAATTCCTACACATGTGTCTTTGGGCTTGATTAGAGATCCATGAAAAACCTGTTATATTGCTCAGGCCTTGTGTGAAGAGAATTGACTATAGGGAGGAGCAAAGCAGGAGGAATAGATAAAAATTAAAAAAAGAAATCTACTCACTGCTTTTAGACCAAGTCTGCATTTCATATAAAAAGGCAAAAATGTTTCATTTGTGGCCAATACTGGCACATACCATATTTTTGTGGTTTAATTTTTTGAATTAATTAAAAACTATGTATTATTTTCCATATTTATATATTTCCAGGGAAAAAAAAAAAAAAGGATGTGGTTTTGGCACTTACTGCACACAAGACAGGTAATTTAATCAATCCCCCTTTGACATGTATTTTTCTATCTACAGGGAAAAACACAGTGATACCATCAGCAATTTGAAATAGCTGTCATTGAAGTATGAGTATGATTCACCAAGGGCAAAGCAGGTTTGACAAACCTGATTGCCCTCTGTGACAAAGCAACATGCTCGGTTCATGTAGGGTGAGTGGTGGTCATTGTCTACCTGGATTTCTCCAAAGCTTTCAATACAGTTTCCCACAGCCTCTCCTGGAGAAGCTGGCGTGTTATGGTCTAGGCAAGTGGTCTGTGCAGTGGTTGGGGAAGCAGCTGAGCAGCTCACCCAGAACACCAGACATGCTGGTAAATTACTCCATTCCAACCTGTCACAAGTGGGGCTCTCCAGGGTTCGCTGCTGGGCTCAGCACTGCTTCCTGCATCCATTAATGAAGTGGGAGGTAAGATCAAGTGTACTCTCATGACATTTGCCAGTGAGACCAAACCGAGTGGGCAAATGAAGACTTTGGAAGGGAGAGTCACCCTGCAGGAAAACCCTGGACAGGCTGAAAGAATGGGATAAGAAGAACCTTATCAAATTCAACAACATCTTGCACCTGGGAAAATGTAGTCCAGGAGTGTAGCACAGGCTGGGATCTATCTACCCAGATGGATCTATCTACCCTTTCCCTGTGGAAAGGAAACTGAGGGAATTGGAATCATCACCCCAGGGAAGTGGTGGATTCCCAAACATTGAGCAATTTTGAAATTCAGCTGTATAGGATGCGGAGCCATTTTGACTAGACCGTGCTTTCACCAAGTAAGGTTGGACAAGATGATCCTTAAGGTTCCCTTCCAACCTGGTATTCTATGATTCTGAGATGAAAATTCACTTTATGGATTATAGGTCCCTTGTGTCTTACTGCTGCACTGACAGCAGCCTAGAATTTTGGTGTTGTTGCTAGTATTAAAAGAGGGAGCAGGTGCTGGATCTCCGGATTCCAGGATTCAGGATGCCCTCTTCCTCTCTGCCTGCCTCCTACCTGCCTGCCTTTTGCTTCCCCAGCACGTGAATCAGTGGCCTCAGGCAGAAGACACCAATGCATCTTTCTCACTATGACATCTAAAAGACTTGATCTATAGGGCAGTTTTTTTAATTGCTGTGGTAAAATCCTATTTAGGGTTTCCAACTTTAATAAAAAATCAGACCTCCAAGAATTTTGGTCCTGCAGTGGGGAGCTGAGTAGCACCCAAGATGAAACACCACCTTTCTCACTGAGGTGGGATTTACTGTGTCACCAGTCACTCAATAGCAAGCTCTTTAAATACTGCTTTTTGCTCAAACATAGTTTCTGAACATGCTGTGGTATGCTATTAATAGGAGAGGAGACCACAAAAGTTATTTAAATAGTTATATCAGATTTATGTAGCAAATAAGATGTACTAAATTCTCTTAGCTGCATAAAGACTTTTTTAAAAAAGTTATTTATATGGCAAATAAGATACAGAGCCAAAAATTACATTAAGTCTTTATAAATTGTGGAGTCCTATTTAAATAAAATGATTTATGCAGGTAATTCTATTGATGGTATTGATAGCTATCTGCATAAATACCAGCCTTTCTAACAGAAAAATATGTTTTCACATTCAAAATGCATCTGGACATCAAATAATGTAGCACTGCAATCCTTGCTCTCGGTTAGGAAGATGAGGATGGTGTTCTGTATGTAATTATCATATACATTAAGGAATAATGCAACAAGATATTTTCAAGGGATTTTTTAATAGAGTGAAAAATAAGATGTTTGGTTTTCTTTCAGAAAGACAGAGCAAATATAGCCTATGAGGTCTCATTTATTTTCTGTTCAAATCATCTGTAACACTTGGAAATTTAAAAATCTTTTTGAGATGAGTTAATTTATTCTTATCAAACAGGAACAAGTTTGTGTAGAAGAAGTATTAGAAAAGTTCCAGATACATTTCTTAAAGAACCCAACAGCTGAAATTAGTGTGTAGACTTTGATAATTCCTGATAAGTGTACTAGAGCTCTGGCCAAATAGTCAGTAGAGAATAGGATCAAATGCTAATATTTGATTAAGTTCCTCTAGAAGTTTTTCTTTAGATTAGTTCAGAATCCTACCCAGTTAGACCTGGATAAGGAACATGTTTTCAGAAAAATCGTGGGATGGATAGGAGGTGGCAGGGGAAGGAACATTCATTTTGACCAAATATCCTACCAAAAAAAAATGGTTTGTGACTTGTAAACTGTGGATCTGAACTCAAAATTAGAAGGAGTGTGTGGGTCTTCATCAACCTTATCCTGACTCTTGTAATTTAAACAATGTTTTTGCTTCCAGAAAAAAAGGATGAATGTGTCTGTAGCAGCATAGCTGTACTGGGAGGCTGTAGGCCTCTCCCATAGCCTGCTTTGGCTAAATTACCCCCTCTCAGTGTTGTGATGCTGCAGCTCAGTGGTTAACCAAGCTAACTGATACCTACTTAAATCTTTGCAGCCACTGCAGTTGCCTCTCTGATGCAGCCTCACAGGGATGAGAAGTCCCTCCAACAGCACTGCATCCCATGGTAAATCTTCAGGTGATTTCCTTGCGGAGACGCTCATGCCCACCCAGACTACTTTTGTCTTGGTGTCCCATGCTTGTTTCCTGCACAGGTGGCATATTCCCTTTTACACTAAAACAGTAAAATGCTTATGTTTGGTGGTTAACTGCAGTCAGGAAGTCTAGAGATGCACTCCTCAGCATGATATATTTCTTGGGGATGAATGTCAGGTGTATGCTGGGCAGCAGAGCAGGAAGCAGGAGCAGCAAGTCCATCCACTGAGGAGCCAAGCACTGGCTAATGCTCTCAGTGTGATGTGGAACCCAGTGTCCCAGGTAATGCAATAGGGCACAGAGCTCCTCACTGCCTGGGTGTACCTGCTTGGGTGGGCATTTACACCTGTGTTGCTATGTAGGTTTTTTTTCCTAGAGAAAAACTGCCTTTTAACTTCCAATCACCTAGATAAGGTCTCTTCAATACTCCTACATGTATTTAGCCAGAAATTTACAGCATCATTCCAAGGGATATTTGAATCTTATTTCTGCTACATTTATTAATTGAATATCTTGTGTTATGTCTTCAAATAATATTTATTATATGCAGTGTGACCAGAACAATTTTATTGCCCTCTATTGTATGTCAACTTGGAGAAAGTAATCCAACAGTGCTGCTAATTACTCTTTGCTGCGGGAGTGGAAACATGCTAACACCCAGAAACTCTGGCTATCTGCTGGTTGAGGCAGGAATAAGAAGCCTATAGGTACAATACTCAGGACAGCATTCTGGAAAGGCTTTTAGGTACACTGAGCATCTTCTGGAAAGACTGAAAGGATTGAGCTAAGAACAAGCAGAAGAAAAAAAAAAGATGATGCTTTTATTGTTTGTCTCCTATGACTGACAGGAAAGATCTTTAAAAAGTAGTCTTTGAAGAGAGTTGTCTAGTTCTGATTATTTTATTGTAAGTCCATGCCACTGCTGTGTGTTTTGATATATGTTCCTTCTCTTAAATAGTTCAACCTGTTCCAAAGTAATCAATGCATCTGTTTCTGTATTCCTCAGGCTTACATACACTGTGCAGTCATTAGTGAAGTCTGTGGCTGATATTTTACGCTTCTCTACATCCAAAAGTAATGAGAAGCAATTTTATAGCCAGACATAACTTCTGAGTGCTTACTTTACAAAAAGAAAATATTCAGAGAAGCTGATAAAATCAGAAAAAGTACTGAAACTACTGTTAAGATTCATATTTTTCCCCTAGGATTATTTTTCAATGGTCATATATTTCTAAGAAATTTTTTAAATAAAATGAAGAATCTAAACAGAAGAGAAATGCTGAAAGAAAAAACATCCTTATCTGAAGTAGTAAAGGATTTTCAAGACTACCTGTAAGACATCTGTTTTATTTCCCCCTGAGGAGATTGTTCACTTCTTCTGAAGAAATTGTGTGCCTTCTTCAGTAAGACCAATCTGTAGAGACATAACAGGAAAAAAGGATTCTGAAGTCCAGATGCTGGATTTCCAGGGATTCAATCATGATAGGTCTGTTTTGTTGTTTTCAGAATGGATGGAATTCACTCTTTCCGGCAGCCGGTATACAAAAGCCACTCTCCAGTCTATTCCAATCTACTTTAATCTCCTAACTATAGACTGTTACTGATATTCTAAGTAACATGCAGGGAGAAATTTTGTTTCATTTACATGCAATTGGTTGCCTTCACAATTCTCCAAGGAAGACTTTTGGTAAGGTGAACTGTCAGACACAACCTTCAGAGGATGAAAACAAATGTGGTACCCTTCCTCCCATGAAGACCACTTGCAGAATAACAACTGTGCTGAACTGCACCCACTGCTGAGCCAACACATGTCAAAGCCTCACTTTCTCCACTCAAAATTACTTTGGGATTGTTTGTTTGTTTGTTTTTCAATTGTTTTGTACTCCAAAATTACAATAGGATACATGTAAACCAACCCCACCAAAGTCTGTATCAAATTTCACATCAGGGTTTTACTTTATGTTGCAACAAAGGGAATACATTCTGATGTGCTTTAATATATGCTGCTCTACCTACTCAGAAAATGAGGTAGTTATTATGAAATTTCACACAAAAATTATATATAATTATCTCCCGTCTACAAGGGAATGTACTAGGCTGAATAGTTGTAAGGAGTATTTAATGCTATTTTTAAAGGTAAAAATATAGGCAGACAGATTTACATTTAAATCATATTTCAATCAACCTTAAAGGTTCCGTTTGCACAGTAAGGGTATAAAATTTTAGCTCATTAAATATGCACAATGTTTTGCATTGCATGAAGGATATGGATTGTACTTTCAGTTTCCAGCAAATTAAACCTGCTGTCAGTAAGTACACTGTAGCAGGATACAGTGGGCTCTGTGCAAACCAACTTAAACAATTTATGCTACTGCATATCAGTTGGGTGAATTGGATTTCAGATAAATCCTCAGTGACAAGCTTAGGTTCTTCTTGCAAGAGTAGGAAGAATCCACATCTCTTTTTCTGATCACAACTTCAGTACAATACTTTTACACCCTATGCAAAGGAGTTGAAAGAGTTGTGGTGGGAGATCCTGCACAGAAGGCACAAAAAAAATTATTATGCAGTGAGAGACAGTCTCTATGACTTAGCAGTAATGGTCTATGTCTTGCCACGTACACACTAGGGATTGATCCAGGAAAGTGTGTGTAGCTGGAGACCAGCCCACCCATCCCCAGCCTTCTTCCATGTGAATATAGTCAGTGACCCCAGGGTATCCTCCTTTCTCATTTCAGCGCACAGACACTCAGAGGTGTTTTTTTTCAGGCCTTTGAAGTCTGCATAAGGAGCCAGATTGTGCGTAAATTCATCCCAGTCAATCTACTTCATCATGTGGTTTTCCTTAATCACTGTGTTATAAAAGAGAGGTGGGCGAATCCTGCCTATCCAGTACCTCATGGTTAACAGGGTTTTTTTCATAAGATGTAATTAGTAAACCACACTTGAAATCAAGTTTTCAAACACCAACTTTCCACTCCTTCAAAGTGCTCTAATGAACAGCCAGGGAGACATCATCATACATAACTTCTCATGGTATTCACTGTGCTTAAAAAAGATATTCTAAGAACTTTCCAAACATTGATTCATCATCCAGCTGAGAATTCTGAGAATTCATCTGTTGAGAAAAATGTTTATCATAAAGATAAGGCCATGAAGTACCTGCCTGCATTTAATTAAAAAGTATTTCAAATAACTCTATGTGCAACATAAACAAAACCAAAACAAATTTGATGATAACCAAATGTCTAAGGCAACATAATTTTATTGAACATGTACAATTCTTTAGTAATAATGCATTCACATCTTTAGGCTAGAGGGTTCTAAAGCCCTTTACAGGCTGCATACACTGTTTTCAGTGCATTCATAAAAAGAGACAAAAAGTTCAAGGTGGACTCTTAAAAATTAAATGACTCAGCAAAGTCCTTTTATGATTCTTTCTCAAAAAGACTCTATATTGTTATTATATCCTCCCAGTCAACATATTGTTAAATTGCTGGAACTCCTGAAGAAATTGGATTCTATTTGTACTACACTCACCCATATTTTCAGTCATCTTATCTCTGGACAATGATCACAGCAAGTCCAATTTCCAGTCTTAAAGTCTGTTTTTCCAAAAGTGGCATCCAGCTCCCAAAAGATTTCCATCAGACACTCTTGTGAGCATCTTTCAAGTTTCCTCTGGATGAATCTGTCATGCAATTAGGTTATGGATAGTCTGCCATGACAAATAGGTTGCTGTTTGCCTTTTGATGTACTTTTGATTTTGATGTTTTCAGTATTTCCTTCTTTTAAATGCTGCCTTCTGGGAGCTGTACCCACTCTATTTTATGTTTTGGATAAAATACTTGCAGCGACATCTTTTCTTTGTGAATCCAAAGAGCACATTATAATGTGTCATATTTTTCCCAGGAGTGAATATTATTTTGAATACTTACTGTATGGTGGAATAGCATGCAGACTAAAGAGTGCATTTGGTTACTGGTTTTCTCTGGCCTGAGAAATCTTTCAGTTGGTAAAATAAATCATAGAATCATAAAATAGCTTTGTTGTAATGAGGGAATCCTTATGACAAGTATAAGACAGCGATGAACTTGGAAGGAAAGATGAAACGGTATTTTTTTAGATGTTCAGAGATGATTTATTCCTCCAGCCGCATGGCTGGAGTTCTCAGGAAGACCCTCAGTCATGGGACCCTGCTCTCTTCCCAGGCCCAGGCACCCCAAACCACCCAATCAGGAACAGGTATGGGGCACACATGACATGGGGACAGGGACAGGGACAGACCCGTACCCTGGAGGGTCCCTCCCCCCGGGAGTTCAGGGGAGAGGCACCTCCACATGGCTTGGTTTGGAAGGTACTTTAAGGATCATCTAGTTCCAGCCCCTCTGTCATGGGCAGGAACGCCTCCTACTACATCAGGTTGCTCAGAGCCCCATCCAACATGGCCTTGAACACTTCCAGGGATGGGGCATCCACAGCTTCTGTGGGCAACCTATGCCAGTGCCTCACCACACTCACAGAAAAGAATTTCTTCATTCTTCCAAAATATTTAAAACTTAGTGTTTTCTGTGAAGACTTCATTTGGCTCTCTTGCCTGTGGCTTATGATACCATCTTTAATTATATTATGATTTAGTATTTTTTCTCAAGATCTCTGCCTTTGTTCATTGCACAGTGGACTGGATCTGCAGATAAATCACATCTAAGGACTGACAGAGACTGCTCTCTGAGGGAATTCATTTGTTGAGGTTGGAATTGTGAGGCAGGAACCTGAAAGAGAAAGAAAAGCTAGGACAGCTATTGCTACTCTGGAGGAATAGGTTCTACTCCTCTCTTTACTGCCTGAGTTTCTGACTGACATTACTGTCAGAAAATGTTACTGTTCTAGAATAACTTTTTTCTAATAACTTTTTTCTAAAACTGCTGCCTTTTTTTCTTGTGTCTTTTTTCCATTAAGTTTGCACTGAGATAGCTTTCTAAGAAAAAAACAAATTGAATACTATTGTAAAAATTTAAAAGATGGGAGATCAAATTTATCTTTTTATTATTTAAGTAATTCTATTATTAAATCCAGCAGCTACTCCATACTGCTTTACCCCCAACTTCTTACTGATACAATTTTCTAATTTTTTCATGTCTTATTTTTGCCTGGCTTTCCCTACACCAGTATGGACTATTTCAGGTCAAAGAGGCTTAATTCATTGTTAAAATTATTTATTTAAATTCCAATCAGCATGAGCTTTTATAAAAATAGCTTCAAAACTTTGCGCAGTCTTGCTTTTCATTACTGTGTTTAATGAAGAATTACGAATGCAGATTTTATTGTCATCAATGTGAGGATATTGCTTTTGAATTTTGCAGCACATCTAGAGGTAAAAAAAATAAAATGTCCCTTTGAAAGCAATGTTTTGTACTGCAGGGAGTTAGGCAACTCCTTAGTTCCTCTGCACGTGAGCAGTGACTAGTCCTGTGTTCCTTTTAAGCAAATGAATCACAGAATTCAGAATCTGTCCCTAAACCAGGCAACTAATCCAAAATAAATTTGAGTTAGGTAGTGGAGAATATTGTTGTCTGAGGGCTTCAATTCCAATTTTGTTGTATTTTTTCTTTTAGTTGTCTAATGTCCTTGTAGCTTAAAAAACCAAATTGCCTTGGTGTTAATGAGGCATAATTACTTCCACTTTCTAAACACTAAGTATTCTCTTTCTTTTTGCAAAGTTTCTAGGTCAAAACACTAGCACTTAGGAGTAGTCTACATTCATACTCTTCATTTGTGCTTTTAAAGGATGGGTTTTCTCAAACCAATTAAGCAATTTAGGAAGGTATGTGGTACTACTTTTATGCACTGGTCACCATAAGGTAGCATAAATGATTTAGAGCTCTTGGTACACTAGCTGTCAAATGTATTAGAAGGTATCTGTGGGCTAAAAACACTTTCTTAATATCCAGGTCATAAAATAAGAAGAGATAAAGGACTGGAAGCAAAAATAAAACCAAGCAAACAAAATATGCCCCATAAAATTAAAATTGAAAACTTTATCCAGGTCGCCCTATATTCCAAATTCCTACTACAAGTCTTTCTAAAGTATCCACTTCATTTTTATGCTGCCATCCTTCTATTACAGGTAAGTAATTAGCTCTCCAAAAGATCAGCTTAACTTAAAATAGTAAATAATTTAGGGGAGAAGACCCCTAAATTCTTCATAGAAAAAATCAGCTTCCATGAACTCGCCTCTAACACTGAAACTGCTGCCTATTTCATCAATGTCTTCTGCTCAGTTTATATTGTCATAATATTATTACTTTTATGAGAAAAGGAGGCATAGGTAATTATGCTATATAGTACATAAAAATTTTTTTCAGCTACAAGTAGTTGCAGGCTTTGTGCATTAAGGATGTTGCCTTTGTACTGCATGCTGAGGAAAAGTACTAGAAATTATACTAACTAGAAATATAACTACTTGTTCAAATATTAATATACTCCCCATACAGTCATTATAACTAAAAGGGAAAAATTGCTTTTCAGCATTTCACATTCATCAATAGTTCATGAAAATATGTAACAAGTTATGACACATCTAATAAAGATGAAAGGGATGAAAATCCTTGTGAATTTTTAATATGGAAAATAAAGGACATTAATACAGGTTAATTATATTGATAAATAATTTAAATTACTTTTTAAACTATGTTTTATTTTTATTTGAAATAATTTTATGTCATGTTCTAGGAGGAATTATATACATGGCATTATACTACCAGCCACTCTACATGGGGAAGTAAAAGTTGTTTTGGTGAGCTGAGTAAATATGGCCATTTAAAACATTCTTAGAACATTACAACCAAAATGCTGTATCTTTTAAAATATCCTTTTAAATCCAAAGTTTAGATAACTATTAAATAACAGTAAAAAAACACTCAAAGGTCTGTCCTGAGGTTAGGTGTGTGATTGGTCAGCCATCTTAAGGCAAATAAATTTCCATATACATCATACAAGGAGCTATGTTGCTGGCTTTGCAGGAGACACATTTCGTTTTCAGTTAGCTCAGGTATAGCTAAGTTAAAGGAAATGTAGGTATTTCATTTTAAACCAGGGGCTTAAACCAAAGTTCAAGACTAAGTCCCTAGCTTTACTTCAGTGAAATATTGTAACTTTATTTTCTCAGTAAAATAAGCTAATATTGCATAGGAGCTTTAACCACTTAGCAATTCAAGCTTGACACACTTTTTGCAAGATCCATGTGCCCAGATTGAAATTTGTCTTTTTCACCTTTTCTGCATTTTCACAAAGGAGCATACCAGTGTACCTCCCTTCCCCTTTTTCTCCATCTCTGTGTTCCCTGGCTGCAGCCAGCTGACACTTACCTAGAATCATAGAATTATAGAATATCTTAAATTCTAGGGGACCCATAAGAATCACCAAGTCCAACTCCGTTCTTCCCACAGGACTACCTAAACTAAACCATATGATTACAAATATTGTCTAGATATTCCTTGAACTCAGTCAGGTTTGGTGCCTTAACCACTTCCTTACAGAGCCTGTTCCAGTGACCAGCTACCTTCTCAGTGAAGAAGCTTTTTCCTAATGTCCAATCAGAACTTACCCAAACACAGCTTAATTCTATTCATTTCCTCATGTCCTATCACTAGTCACCAGAGAGAGATCAGCACTTCCCCCTCATCTGTGTCCCTGGAAAAAGCAAGGAGGGAAAACCTTCAGCCTTCTCCAAGCTCAGCAAACCAAACGACCTGAGCCTTTCCTTGTAAATCTTGTCCTTGAGTCCTTTCACCATCTTCTCACTCTCCCCTGCATACACCGTAATAACTTGATAGCCTCCTTACATTGTGGCCCCCAAAACCTGCCCCCAGCACTCGAGCTGAGGCTGCCCCAGTGCAGAGCAGAGCGGGACAATCCCCTCCCTTGCCCAGCTGGTGATGCTGTGCCTGATGCCAGGAGAGAGTTGGTCCTCCTGGCTGCCACGCTGGGAAGACACACTGGACACACCATTCAACTTGCCATGCACCCAAGCTCCCAGATCTCTTTCCACAGGGCCTCTCTCCAGCCTCTTGTCCCATAATTTGGGTATATAACCTGTAAAACTTGCTGTAGTAACTGATTTGGTCTTACCATCTACCTGAGTTTCTCCCCTTCTGGTGCTGAGAGCCAGGGAAACTGTTATCACAGCGACCTGAATCACCCAGGGCAGCAAATTTATACTGGGAAATATATATTTTATTTCTTTAGTAAGATGTATTACTTGCAGTACTCTCACCTGAGGACAGGTGCCTCCAGAGGTCCAAAGGAATTTTGTGTCCAAAACTCAAGTGAGTCTGATTTCTGTCTTCTCCACCTGAAAAGTTCCATGAAAATCTGTCAGGGCTGTTTCTTAACAGCTCTAGAGATCTTTAGTCCTTGTCTTTAAATTACAATTCTGGTCTTAACTTTGGATCAGTCCAAAGACCCAGAGTTACTAGATCTGTGCTGTCCTGTGCACAAACAAATTGCACTGTCAGGTGACTTTATTGTACTGTCTCCATCCTCCTGTTTGAAAGACCTCTACAGAGAAATACTTTAACCCCAACACTATGCCAACAAGCAAGCCAACATCTATATTAATAAAGCATTAAAATCTCTGCATATTCAATTTCTGAAATATTTTAAAAATTTTGTAATATTTTGTGGAATTATCTGTATTTTATATTTAAAAAAATAAAAAAAAAAAAAATTCTGTCCTGTCCAAATAGTGGATGCTAACAGGAATTTTTTGTAGGAGCCAGACTTAATCTTTGTGAGAGCTGAGCAAATCACCTGCTTTCTAGAGATAGAGTGTGACTAGTACACTTCTTACACCCAGGGAAACACCAGCTCCATGACCTCCACAGCAGAGTAAAATTAATTTTTTTTTCTTCTTCTTGGTCTACTTAAAGCTAAGAGTAATTGAATGGGTCACAAAGATGACAGAGAAGGAAAATGCCTCACTTTCCAACAATATTACAAGTCTTAAAAAAAATAAAAGCAAAAAAATCCCAAACCATCATTCAGCTGCCTAGAGAATAACAGCTTCATAGATATCTATAAACTACCCTCTCATGTAAATATTCAAAGAAATTATTTAGTCATGCATTAGAATAAAATAAGCCACTACAGCTGATGTAAAACATTTAGGAGCAAAGCTTAGTGATTTCATTTCACAAAATATTTATAAGTTTAAAAAAAATTGCATTCCAATTATAAGGAAAAACATACAAAAAGCATCCCTTGGAATCATGCGAGGAGAAGTGGAGCAAAACCTGCCCTAGCTTTTAGAAAATTGAAATCTTTCATCCAGAAAACACTCAGATTTGAAAGAAAGAAAGGTGACAGAGTGTGTCCACTTCAGTGGAAGCAGATCACGCTATATCAGGCTCCCTGCTGTCTGCTTTTGCAGCAGATGACATCCAGGGGTCCCTTGACAGGATGTGTCCCCTTGCACAAGGACACCTCTTGCCCATCATTGGAAACCAAGATGCCCCATGGGCCAGACCACCTGCAGAACCTGGGGACATGGCTCATAAACCCCTCATAAAACAAGGTGTACGTCCATGGTGTACTTCATCAGCATCCACCTTGTACCACATTTGGGCTGAGTGGGAGCCCAGGACTGCCTCTAAAACCTTGTGTCAAAACATTTTGATTTTGCTGAAGTTTGCGAACATCCTAACATGACATTTATCTCTGATTCAAAAGACTTAATAGTTTTCCCACTGTCTTCAGTATTTAAATAAAAACTAAATCCTCCCTTTTGATTAATTTCATCAAAACATAACTACACAGTCATCACAATAGGGCATCTCCCCCTAAGGTATGTTTGGGGCTTGCTCATGCACTTGCACATCTGCTAAAGAATTCAGCTAGATGACAATAATGCTACTGCTTATGGGAGAACCTCAAAATGACAGCAGCATATGAAGGGATATTGTGGAGGTGGGTCCCTGTCCCTGTAACCCCCAGAGGATACTGCCAAAGCAATAGAGGAAACCAATGTCAATAAAGTTATATAAAGTCAGGACAGAAATTACATTTTTGTTCTTCAGTAATGATACTCAGCACTACCACACCTTAAAGAAAAAGGTGTTTCTCTGTGCACTAAAATTGAATCCTGTTCTTTAACAAAAATTGACTGATCTTATAAAGACCTACATAGAATAGTATTAAAATACATCTGTTGACATAGTAACCTTTGTAATCGCTCCTTTCTTCTTCTGTATTATTTTGCTTTTTTTTGAGCCTGTCTGTAAGAACTGCATATCAGACCATAGATAAAACAAAGCGTTTCTTGGGTTGTTCTCAATAATTTAGTATATTACAGAGATCAAGATTTGAAGGAATTAGAAATTCTTTACTTCCTTTGGCTGGATTTTAGGCTGAAGAGTGTGCACCTAAAACTCTGGGAGAAGGATGTCTTTACAAATTAAAAATGGGCATTTAGGTGACTTCTTCAGGCTATTCAGACATGCCAGTTATTAGATATATGTCAGTTAAAATCCATGCTTCTGAAAACAATGAGCAACTCTGTATTATATGTGGATTTGAAACATCTAATAATAAAACCCTTGCCTTTCTCTGCTCAAGATTACTAAAGCTGTGTGAACACTGCATAGGTGACCCAGGGTCAGAACTCCAGACACTCACCTGCCAAGTCAGCTGTCATGGTCAATTTATGTCCATAGTTTTGTTCCCAGCTTGGTCTTTCCATTCAAGCAGCACAATTTAGGGCCAATTCCACTCAACAACTTGTTGCTATTATGGGACTTTGCAGAGTGCAAGCATGTTTGTTGTGAAAAGAGAGCTTCTTTTTCAAAAGGAAAAGAGGAGCTCAAGGTGAAGGCTCAGTTGTTTACTTTGCAACTGGTGCTGCTTGGTCAGATGTGAACTTTGGGAGAGGATCAACATTACTGATTGTATTCACTATTGCCATCACTTAATGATAGTAGGATAAAGTTTTACTTCACTGTGGTCTTAATACAGCTTTTTTTTAACCTGTTTAAATAATATTTATGGAACAACATCCTATTTGGTTTTGAACGCTGGTTTACTTTTCGTGTAACAGAACTTTCATATGCGCAGTTTGACATCCTGGGATCTGAGGGATTTCTCAGCCATTCTTTTAAGTTGAAAAGTTTAAAGACAAGTGAGAATAGTCCAATGAAGTACACCTAAATTCGTTGGGTATATAGTCAAATTAAGTAAATTGGTAAACTCCAACTGACCCATATATGCAACACATGCCCATGAAAGCAAATCCAGGCTTTAATATCCAGCCTATGCAGTCTAAATAACACATGTGCAAAGAGGGGAAATTTTGAATCCTTCACATCATGAAAAAAAAATGAGCATATTTAGCTGGAAGGTGTTGGTTGAATGTGAAGGTCTTGATGGGACAGATGAACCATTTTGGGTAGCACCTTATGCAATGCAAGTACACACCCCAAGAGAAATTTTGAGGAAGTTGTGGATTAGATTCTAGTAAAAACAAAACCTTTCATCAGTGGCAGGCGTACTTTAACATAGCTCTGACTAGAGCAAATGGTTGTAGCTCAAAGCCTTTGTAATATTGTTTTGTATGTCAAGGATTATGGGACTTACTGTTCTCTGTTTTTTCAATAAACATAGGCAAGAAGAAAATCAAAACTGTCTTTGGACAATTTGTGAGGAAAGGTTTCAACTTAAACTAAGACAGGAAACATGAAATAGAGTTGATGAGCAGTTAGACACACCAGCAGAATGTCTTTTTCTAATATAGAAGATAAAAATCACGTGAGATCTGAAAGCAAGAAAAGTTGTAGTATTCTGGAACCCTGAAGAAAAGTGGAGGAAAATGCTCAGTAAAGAAAAATAAATAAATAAAATTAAAGGCCTGGGATGCGCTACAATTAGAAATTAACATACATGAAATCATAAACTTTATATAATTCTGAGCTTTGCAAGGCAGATTGATTTTTCTCAGTAAAATATTAAATGTCTGTTTAAGTCTTTCAAACACCTTCTATGACCAGCAGGGGGAAAAAAAAATATCTGAGTTTTGGACCTCCATGGTATCTGGGAGATTTTAAATTGTGATTACAGTTCTAAACACTGACAGCTATTTTCCAAATATGAATTGGATTCATGGTCCTGACTTATAATTTCCTTGAAATTTTTAGGCTCAATGTACAGCAGCTTCATGTATGATCTGTGTGGTTGGGTATGTGTGTTTAAAATAAGTAACTGAAACCCACAAGGAAGGGAGTGCATCTGACAGTAAGGTATCTCAACATTTAATGATTGCCTCTATTTAGTGCTGTTACTATCTGCTAAAATTTTTAATACTTCTTGTGAAAATTAAAATTGGAGTTTAAATTTCATTTTTTCTTGAGTATATTTATTTTTTCACCATGATGTTCCCTTCTTTGTGAGAAAAGCTTAACCTAAGAGAAATGTGTTTGAATATTCTACTTCTGTAATTTTACTGAAGATAGAATAGCAAAGTTTACAGAAAATCCAGGAATTTTTAGCTGAAATGGAAAAGGTGCTGTCAGGATTAAAGCAGCAAAATAATCAGAACTGCTAGCTTCTCTTTCCTCTGCCTTTATCTGTTTAGGTGTTTTTCTAAATCTCAGGGCCCTTTTTCAAAAGGAATATCAGTATCCTTTTTATTATTTATTTTTTCTTTTGAGGAGTCTGTAATCATTTTTAAAATATTGCACTCCCAAATCCCTTTCTGAGACAGGCACAGCTTCTTCTCTGTAGTTCTTGAGAGTTAAGCCTTCTTCCTCTCCTCACGTGTATTATTTATGTGAGTAGGCAGAAGAGCTGAAAAGAATAAATTGGTAGATCCACCATTGCACAACCCTCAGTAGAAAGGTTAGGGAGCACAGCACAACAAAAAATGCACCATAACTTTCCGGATTTCACTGAACATTTTGAAACGTTATACCTCTTGGGCAAGATGGCTTCTGCCAATAGAACTGGAAATTGATCATGGCAACAAATACTTGTAAAACTTTTACCTGCAATAAATGAACCCAAACAATAATAATAATGAGACCAAACAATAGTAATAATTAAAATCTCACAAGATTCTCCTTTAATACTTTTAAATAAGTATAGTAAATAAAATGCAAAGGTAGACTCTCCGTCAATTAAGATATTTTATGGAGGTTATTAATTTCTTATGTCTTCCCTATTGTTGTAGTGCGGGCAATCCTTACAACAATATATAAGACAGCGATGGAGTTGGAAGGACAGATGAAGCGGTATTTTTGTAGATGTTCAGAGATGATTTTATTTCTCCATCTGCATGGCTGGAGTTCCCAAGCAGACTCTCCTGGGACCCTCCTCTCCCCCCCAGCCCCCAGACCACCCAATGAGGAACAGGTATGGGACACAGGTGACATGGGAGCAGGGTCAGGGACCCACCTCCGCACCCTATGAAGAATTTTCTCTCTGTCTAGCCACTATGTAGAAAGAACAAGGGAATATCTACTTGGGAAATTTTACCTACACTTGTTAACAGGAACAGTGGAAATAGTAAATTTCTGCAAATGTAGGCCAGTAGTAAGTTGCCAGGTTCTGCAGATAAAAATGAGAGCATTAGCATAATCTCTTCTGTGGGATGTTCCTAGAGAAAAAGAACACCATAATATCTACTGGAATAGGCATTCCCACACCTCTAAAGACCTGTTTAAGAAACACATTCAATGATTGCAGTACCAAAAAAACTCCTGGACTTAGTCTGACACTAGGCAAGTGAGCCCACAACCCAGTGTGATGTGCAGCAAGGCAGAAAGAAAGGCTTCTCTGAGCTGAGCTACCTCAAGGTGCGACAGGTTGATATGTGCAACTGTGAAGTCCCTGAGTCCAGGCACAGAGTGGCTGTTATCCTGAAATGTAACAGTCATTGAAAATGTAAAATTCAAATGAAGTTATAATTGTGTTAGAAGTATAAGCCTTTGAATGATGTTTCTAAGAGGAATCATGCACACACAGGTACACTGTGGGACCCATAGCTCTTCACAAGTGTTTATGGTTTCTTTCACTGTGTTTTTATACTTAAGACTTACTGATAAGAGAACAATACAACACTGAAATTTTATGAAGAAGAAAGAAAGCTTTATTTACCCCAGATGAACATTTAAAACCAGAAAGTTAGAAGATATATAAGGAAACTTCTCCTATGAGCCTCTCCATTAAAGAGTTTCTCATCTTTAGTGATTGCCTTCTATACTCATAAGTCTACTTCAGAGATCTGCATGTCATTTAATTCAAGACTAGTTCTGCTAGACTGTTGTTTGCTGATAATCCTTTACTACTACTCATGTCCCGATTGTTGTAGCAATATCCTATCAATCTCTATCAACATGAAGGCTGCATTTTTCTTATGTGCTTTACAAACACACATAAAATGCAAATTCACACAAATATATATTACTTTATCTCGCTGCTTAAAATAAAACGAATACTTTTTAAATGTTTTATTCACTGTGAGCTTCTCACATTTTTCTTTAGAGTCCATTCAAATATTTTCAAGTTATAAATTTGAAAGGACAAAATCCTAGAATATAATGCTTATGCTGTGGTAGGTAAACAAAACTGCACAGTATATCTTAGCAAAATCTTTTTTCTTCAGTCTATTTCCTCCTGAAGCTGAGGACACAGTAATACCAGGCAATGGAAATTCATGGTGTTATGCCATACTGCATACTCTAGAAAAGCAGTTTTCTAGATTACTGAATGAAGACGACTAAAATGGAGAAAAGGTGACATTATGATATTTTACTGCTGTGTCTAAATGCAGGAACTCAGCACTTCTGTACAACAAATCATTATGATCACGCAGAAGTTTAAAACTCTCTAAAATATACATCACCTCTTTGGGCATCCTATGGGAACACACACATCTTCCAATTTTTACTTAATACCTACTTATCACCTCTTTTGTGTATTTTGCTTACATATACATACACTGCTTATACATGTTACTCTACTTATACACTTTTTTTTTACCTAACAGAGTACATACACATTTTACTTACTTATGCTTACTTAACACAGTATTTCTACCTAGCACAGAACTTACACATTTTGCCAGCTTATCCATAATACAGCACATACACATTTTGCAACTGCTGTGCATGAGGTTACACCTTGCTTGATTGGTCCCTCTACTTTGCCCAAGAGCTCTGCATGCACTTTTCAGAAAATAAGATTGGCTTTAGCCCTGTGCAGCGCAGTCCTTTTTTAATCTATTCCTTGCTGTCTTGGTACTTAGTTTTCCAGCTTCTTCTTTCCCAATTCTTCTTCAATTTAGCACAGTTTACCTTTCAGTCCTCGATGTTTCAGATCCAGGCACGCAGAGCCAAGATGAGTACAGCAACAAAACCCATCCAGTGATCAGCAGCCAAGTTAGTCCAGGAACTCCAGACAACCAAACCACAAAGAGCAGACAGCAGATACAGACCTATTCCTCTTCTCTTCTCTCCTGACTAGGTTTAAAAACCCTCCAGGAGCTGATCTGCTACAGCTGAAGATGGACAGCCAGGTGAAGCTGGTGAGGGTAATTCCAGCCTGGTCTCTCTCTGAGGGCTCCAATAGGAATAACTACAGATGGTTTGGCTGGGGCACACTATCATGATCCAAAACACCTTACAACATCTAAAGCTATTTGTGATGGAGCACATTACAAAGTGATGTTACAATTCAAGTTCCCTTTTCACAAAACACAGTTCCTGTTTACTGATTTAATGAGTCTATAGAGCTTAAATTTAAAGAGTTTTCATTATTTTTAAAAGTCCTGGTCTTGTAATTTTTTGCAAACTACTTGTGTAAGGGATGAAGGATTGTGCACAATTTTTTCTACTGATTTTGGATTTTTGCTGCCAGCAACATCTTTTTTCCTCTGCACAATCATTTATTCATTTGACTTTACATGTTACCAGGTTGCTGTTGCTTTTCCTGTAAGTTCTAGCTGGATGTAGGAGAAAGAGTTGTTGACCAGGGCAAGAAGCTCACCAGATTTAGCAGGGCATGCCACAAGTTGTACGCCTGTAGCAGAGTAGTCAAGAAAAGGTTCCTGGCCAGGCACAAGAAGAAGGTCTCAGTGATTGTGTGGATGATAATGATTAGCTTTATTGCTAATATGGTATCTATACAACTCATCATCTGCTACAATGGATCTTAGTATAATCCAGTCAAGGTCCCTCCTATTGAGTCATGAGCTTTAGTGAGACTCGCTTGCTTCCTAAACTTCTCAGAGAAGTCTAGGTGTGGCTCAGTCCACTGAGTTTCAGATTTGGCCAACGGTCTATGTCTGAAGGGTTATAATATAAGTAGGTTCAGCTAGAAATTCTGCAAAGTTGAAGGTTTACAGTCTGGCTTTGCAGAATTCACAATTACACAGCAACAAAGCACCTAGGTAGCCACCTGATTTTATGTCTGTATTTGACTGGACCTTAGTGCTTCATACTCACCCATCCAAAAGCGTTTCCCATCTTCAAGCTGGACATAGGAAGAGGATCTGTGTGGAAGCTGCCTGAAACCTTGGTAGACTAGATGGCCCAGTCTCCAGCAGTATTTTACTTTTGCAGGTTGATGTGCATCAAAGTCAGTCTCAAACATCTGAGCTCTCCCATTTCTGGAATGCATTGCATATGTGAACTTCCAGACAGTTCTTCCAGAAATACCAATCTACTGTTCTTATCTTAGGATAAATCCATCAGAGAACTGGAAAAAGAAAGAGGTTGTGGAAGGAGGACACCCTTTGGTCACCAGCACAGTGCCATGTTTGATCACTACAATTACAATTTTCCTGACCTGAAAAAAACTTTGCTAACTGCATGTGCTTTCTCATTTTTTACATGAAATGAGGAAATGTTATGGTCCTCCACTCAACCTCTGTAGAGAGAAATATCTGCATGAGAGGAGAAGAGGCAAAGACAGGACAAATAAAGCAAAAGTAAAGTGTGTTGCTTCTCAGTTACCACATGCTGAAGCATTCATCTTCCCTAGTGTTCAATCCATCAATTCAATCCACCTGACCCAATTATCCAGATTACTATTTTAAGTCCATGTAGAAAAAGGTACCTCTGGAGTATGATATCCTGCATTATATAGGAAAGAGACATATGTATGTATGTGTGTATGTATGTATGTACGTATGTACAAAGGAACATTTTATTTACCTCCACAAGAGACTATTTCCCTTTGATTCTAAAGGGATTCTACACACCTTGCTTAGCTTGTCTTTTCTAGTCCATTATTACATTTTAGATGTTTAAAACATGGTACTACAAATACCTCCTTGTGTGCCCAGAAAAGAGTTCAAAGCAAATCTGCTCCTTAATTCAGTCCCAGTTACTACGTTGCGTAAATAAAACCTGCTCATATGAGACTCAGGTAGGATTCAACAGGTGGCAATGCATAACTCTGTGTTTAAATCACTTGGCTTTCTCTCCTTTGACAGTTACCAGAATTATATTTAACAGGGTTAATATGCTCTAGGATGCAATTCATCTCATCAAAAAATAATCATCTAATAATACAGATCATATAAATCACAGTTTTAAAGTGGATGCTTGCCTTCCTTGGCTGTGAAATGGGAGCCTCTAACGTGGTGATGGAGGAGCCTGGCGCCAGGATGAGAGCATCAGGCTTGTAAAAGCCTGACTCCCAGAGTGCAGTTCACAGCTTTTGCTTGCAAACCAAAGCTACGCCTTAAGGTCAAGCACTAAATAGCTTAGAAAAGTTATTTTTCCTGATGCCTTCTGTTGTCTTCACCCTCATTTATTCATTTAAGCTAAGTTATACTCTCTCATAATTAATTGGACTAAAAACATGTTCCTGGATACTTGTAGCTGCTCAGCTGACAGGAGGCAGCTTGTTAAGTCACTGCAATTCAATTGTGTTTGATTGTACTGCTGTAACCTGAAGCTTTGCCTTTCCTCTGCTGTGGGTTTAAATCACAAGTAACTTCCCTGAAGACATTAGATTTATTTCACAGAATAAAACCATGAAAAGAGAATCAGGGCCTTAGGCCACCCATCTTATACAACAATAAAAGGGAGAAGGGGAATTTATGGATGACATCATCAAAGCAGGTCATAAAAGCAAACTTACAGCTTGAAAGTGCTATACTAATTAAGAAAGTGTATTGCCAGACTTGGAGACTCTAATGTAGATGATAAAATTGAACAAAAATATAAAGATTTTTTTAAATAGAAAAATAACTGCTGAACAATAGCTAAAACCTACACAAGTCTTGAATCATAAGTGCTTTAACTTGATCAAAGGCAGAGGAGTTATCTGCTGCACAATGGAAATTTACAGCTTAGACAAACCACTGAAGTGAATATGAATCTTTAGATACTCAGAGTATTTCCTGTCACATTGCAGGTATCTGAGGCATGAAGTTTATTTGATTATTCAGTTAAATACATTAAAAAGCAGAAGCAGAGCCAACACACCATACGATTCAACATTACAAAATAATTATTCTATTCAGTCAGTGCTTTAAAAACAAACCCATTCCAGAACAGCTGGAAGCCTGCAAGTGACATTTATAACAATTGCAAGTGGTAGTTAACATAATGTAGCATAAGAAAAGCTTGACTCTTTTGGTCTTTTTTTTTCACATATTTTATTTCTAAATTTACATTTGGTTTATGATTTTCATGTAATATCTTGCCTATTCTTATATCTCTCCTGAAAAGTTCTAATTAGCAATTCTCACTGGCTTTGGTGCATCTGTCACTAGAATCCCTCCTAATGCATTTTAACATGCCCAAAGCCTGCTCCAGAGTGTTTTTACACCAGTATGTATATTTTGCTTGTTTGTTTGTTTCAAATTCAGATACATCCCCATAAGCACAGGTTTATCTGCCAAAATGAATAATGCCAGGTGTGCTAGTATAATGGTGCTAATAGCTTATGAATTACTTCTAAATGTAGTAGAAATAAAGAGGCCTTCTTATGTTTGTTTTTTTTAATCTTGACCATGGGTTTGTATCATTTAGGGCAGATATCCATAGAAAGCAAGGTAAACCACACTAAAGAGATACTCTGCAATGACTCATTCCTGAAGAAGAAAATTAACTGGGAGCAGAATGCAAATGCTCAGTTTGAAGGGCACTAGCCTGTTCTTATCTCAGTGGAGATGAATCATTACACTGACTAATACCAAGGCAAATCTATTCAGACTCAGATTCCCAAATCCAGAAATGACCCACTGAACTGGATTTATTATGCTAATACAACGAGTCATGATGCTGACTATGAATGAATCCATTAGCAGTGTGAGAGTATGAATGGATATTCCACTTAAATGACTGCCGTGGTTTGGCACTGGCCCAGCGCCAGGCGCCCACCGAGAGCCACTGACTCAGCCTCCCCTGCCAGAGCTGGGCAGAGGAGAGAAAGAAAAAAAGTTAACAAAGGCTTCATGACTTGAGATAAGGGCCGGGAGGAGACACTTCAAGGGCAGAACAGGCTTAACTCACAGTTACAAAGTTACAAAGCAAATTATAGAAACTGCTACCAATTCAGATTTTACTGTAGCCTAAACCTTGTCTGAGATTGTTCATCCAGAGCACAATTTTGTCTTATGACAGCTTCTGAATCTGTGTAACCTGGGTTTTATTTCAGACATTTTGGGATGTAAATCTCTCCCATCTCACTGAATCGTATCAAAATTAGTGTTGATATCTGTAGTACTCAGAAAATGAAGGAAAGGTCAATACCATTAATTCAACTTCAACTGAGGTCATGCCAACCTCCAAGACAGGTTCTTGTGTAAGATATGATGACTCATCTCCTTCAAGAAACCTGCAGCATGGTTCATTTCTTGGTTATTATAGAAAAATGTATTTAGTCATCAAGGTCTACTGCTGGCAAAGAAAGGAAAATAAAGACTTGTCTAGCTCTCAACTTTAGGAAAAAAAGACTGGTTTATTTCTTTATCATCAGACATCTGTGTTCCTGTCTGGCCACAAAGCGAGTGTTTATTTGGGTCTTACTGAAAGCAAAAGCATTGTGCATTTTATAAGTATAGTCTTGCTCAGAGACAGTGCTCTATACAATAAAATCAGGGAGGAGTACACAACCCCTCACCAACACAGTCTATAATCTGAAAGATAATAAACATCCAGAGAATGCAAAAGTGAAAAAGAAGGAAAAAAGTCAATGCAACTTTTTCATTTGGTATAATGCCTTCTTTTCCATTTTATCTTTTGCTCTTTTAGTAAAAGCTTCTGGGCAAAGCTGCTGACTGCAGAAGCTATGACCCAGAGCATACAAAGCACATGTTCACAGAGAATAACCTGTACAGCAGTCCCATCCAGAGAATGAAAAGCCTGAAAGCTGTGGGAAGGAAGGAAATATCTGAAGGAAGCTTCAAATTTGGGGAATCAAAAGATCTGCTTTCAGAAAATGTCTCAAAAAGTTTCAGTGTTGCTGTTGATTACCTGGTGTGCCTATAGTTAAGTAACCCAGTATGCCCCTTTATTCCAGGTTCTGTACAGATTTAAGGAAAAATCTTTTCTTTTTGACTGAATTTGCAGGGCAGACTCAGATGCTTAATAGGAAAGACATATATTTTAATTTAACAGTGCAATGTGTAAGAGTGCTAAATACTGTTTGAGTTCTAGACCTCTAGACCATAGTGAATTAATTATATTTAAAACTATGAAGTGAAAACAACTATTTCCTACCAATAAAATGAAAATTTAATGAGGACAAGTAAGGTCTAATAATTTAATATGTTTGGATTGTGTTTAAGCAACACAATAAGGCATTAGAAGCCTGGAAAGTAAGGCAAGGCACATAGATACTGAAATTGGTGAGGAAGCAGCAGCCTAGTAATGAGGAAACTCTGTTTGATCATTTAATGGCTGGTATTGTAACATTTACCAACTGTCTTTTGTTCACAGTCTGGAAAGAGTGCTCCTAAAAGTTTTCCGTGTTTGAGGTTTCTGATCATTCTGGAAGGATGAGGGTGAGGCAGCAGGGACAGGTGAGCTGGCCTCAATATTGGCAGTAGGGTCCCCAAACTGAGTCTGATCACTTGTGCCACATCAAAATGTGCCTGCTTCTACAGGTGGCAAGGATGGAAACCTCCTGTTTCCTTGTAACATCTGTCTTTGGGCTTTCCCAAAGGTGTCATTATTGCCTAAAATCCATTTAATCTCATCTTCTATTGCAGTGTAAAGGTGTGAAATCTGAGCATTACTTTGAGTAGGAGCAGCCAGCTGAAGCTGTCTGACAGTGAGTTGTCTAAAGCGAAGATAATCACCTTGAAGTATTCATCTGGGTAGGTGGGATGATTCATCCACTGGAGGTGGCAGTCACTCCTTAATCCTGACAAAGGAGGCTAAACAGCCAGCTTGGTCTAGAAACTTGACTAAGTTTGATTAGTCAGCCAAAGATAGGTTAGATGAATTTTAACCTCTGCACATAAAATTCCTCCTATCTATTACGAGGCTATCTTTAGTCACAGAGTGCCTTAAGATGACAGATGCCAGCAGTTACCTTTTACTGAATAGGTGCAAGAGTATTTCACAGCAAGATTGGTTCAAAGCAGTGCCAGGGGACAGTTGGACTTGGACATTAAGGAAGCATTTCTTTACTAAGAGGGTGGTTGACCACTGGAATGGGCTTCCTAGAGAGGTAGTTGATGCTCCGAGCCTGTTGGTGTTTAAGACGTTTGGACAATGCTTTTAACATTATACTTTAACTTTTGGTCAGCCCTAAACTAGTCAGGCAGCAGGAACAGTATGTTCCTATGTTCCTTCAAATATATCCCTTCCATCCAAAATACTCCATTCTATTCTATTTTCATTATCTTTCTATGGGGTATTTTGGTATTTTACTGCTGAAGATAAGCAAGTTCGGGGTCTTGTTAGATGAGAATTTTTGCAGTCTTTAGGTTGGATTATCCTAAAATGACTTATAAATGAAGCTCCTAACATTCAAATTTTTCCCACAAGTTGCTCCTCTTCTTTTGGTTTGGGGGAAAGTCTTTGTGCAGATTGAGTTAGGGAACCCAAATAAAGTTTTTAAAACCATAATTTTTGACCTTTGAGCATTGATCTTAAAATAAAGATATATGGAAGTGATTTCTCTAGTCAATTTTGTACATAATATCCCTCCAGCAATGAGAAAAAAAATATAGGCATGCCAGATATGGTTTTTAATCTATCATCAGCCCTTGACACCAGCTCTGCTTTACTTCGTTGCTCTGGAATTTTCCCTCAGATGTGTCACACACTCTGTTGAACAATTATCAGCAAAATTAAGTTGAGCTTTTATCCTGCTCTGTCTCACTGTATGGACTACATTGCCTGGCAAGATTTGTAGCAAAAAGTTGAGCCCTGCTATTAATTACAGTGTGTTGATAAGAGTAAATTCCATTTGTATCATTTGTCTTGGAAGTGCAGGTGAATAAATTAACTGGTGTAAATGTCCAAGGTTCATGGGTAGTTTTACATTTCAAATAGACTTTTCTCAAATGATCCCTAGGAAAAATATTGGGCTTGGACACAGATCTGAAATAGAATCCCCTAAGATTTTCAATCTATTTTCATTGCACTCCTTTTCCTCACTTGCTGTCCAGGGGCAAAAAGAGTGTGAGAACATGAAGCACATTTTAAAATCAATTCTGTCATTTCTTCTGTTAAACTCAAGTTTGTTTTCAAGCAGATGTAGAAAGATTACATTTTTTAATTAAATGACTAGTATAAAAGTAGATATTTTTAATTGTGAAATTGTTTTGGATAGCTCTAATTAATACTGATGTTTTGCAGTTTTTCTGTATCAGCCAAATGGTAAGAATTGTCAATGGTGAAAATTGCAGATGAAGGAGTACATGTTCTATTAGCAAAACAAGTTGATGTTCTTGCTATTGGTAGTTGATAAATTTTTCTGTCTATTCTTAACCAAGTATCTGTTCATGTGATTTCTTTTCCACAAACTTAGAAGTCTGCTGTGAATTCAGGCAGGTCAGAACAACAGTCTCTTTTATTTTTTATCTGATTATATTGGTCGCATAGTTCAAATATGTTTCAATATTTGCAGTACTGCCACTCCAAGGTTAAGGTTAAAAAGGGTTGATTTTCAGAGCAAAGAGAAGAATTATAAATTTCCAGAAAGTATTAATTTCTCTTGGTATATTGGGCAGCAGCTAGAAGAAAATAAGTTTTCCCTTTATAGAGGATTTTTTCTTTGATGGTTGTGAGCATCTACATGTACTATGAAATTTCTGTGAATATTGAAGGTGTCTGTGTGAGAAAGGGTAAGAAGGAGCAGTGGAGTGGAGCTGAACTCTCAGCTTAAAGAAACCTTTTATGTCTTTCTACCTTGATTTGTAGAGCTGCAGAGCGCTGCTTAGCTTCCACTGAGGTATCCAGAAAGAGCTTCTTTATTACAGCTCAAGGCAATTGAATGCAATTCAGCCTGTTTTCTTTTAGAGTGTGAACTCTTCTGCACTTGAATTTGTGAGAAAATATTGCAGCAGAAGTAGTCAAATCTGCTTATATGTGAAGAAGTTATATATGTAATAGAGCTTTGTCATTTACCTCAGTTTCCTAAGGAAAATGCCACCTATATTAGCTACCAGACAGAGCTACAGGTAAAACCTATTTTCAAAGATCAGCTTATTGGTCTTTTGAAAGTTACCAGGGCCATTAAATCTAGACCTGATGTTAGAAATGTGAACTTGGAGATAAACAGGGATCCTCCCAGTCTGGAATTGTGTTTGAGCTCTCAGATTCTATTACATGCATCACAGACTCAGTGGTGTAGCCTTGCAAAAACCTGTTATGAAATGAGCCTCAAGGACCACGAAGAGATTGATCATTTATATAAAATAATGTTCTTTTTCTGGTTTATTCTCTTTGTGCAACCACTGGAAAAACATTTTGTTTCTTGACAAAAGTATTGTTCACCATCCAACCACTCTTATAAAGCTAAAAGAAATAATTTATTTTGCACCAGTACATAGAATTCTTATTAAATACTTTGCCATTGTGTTGAGCAATGTTCTGCATGCCTTTTGACTTCTTCTTTTTGTTTTTTTTTTCTTACAGAAGTATAGTAATTGTACATTTCTTTTCTGTATTTTGGATACAACTTGATAGGAGGATTTATAAAAACTGTTTCTTTTGAATTCTATTGAATAGGGTTTGACCACTTAAGTTTACCAAATAAACAGAAAAAAAATTAAAAATGACAGAATTTCAGATGGATTGACTTCTGAAATATGTAAGACCTTTGAGAAAACCTCAACAACAAAGTACAAGGAAAATTGCATCCTATATCACCTCATCCTCCTATCTGTTGCTTTTGCTTTTGTCTGCAGTTTTTGAAACAAAAATATCACACTGGAAAAAGATTAATGTATTTCAAAAAAAGAAAAACCTTTAGAATGTCATTCTACTGAGTCTAATTCAGTGGGATGTTTAGGTTTATACCTAGATTTTGCCATGTAAAAGCATTAGGTTACAGGCCAGGTGGAGGCTGGAGTCCTGAATACCTTGCTTTTCTGAGCCTCTGAACAGAAGATATTTTTGTAACATAATAGTTTTTATAATGGAGTTCAAGCTTAAGGTAAGCCAGGTTATCATTCATGGTTCTACTCTTCTCCATTTCTGTGGAATCACCACTGACCATCTGCAAAGATGCTGGAGAAAGTTGCCAGAGTTCCTTAAAACGTTTGATACATCAGCAAAATCGCTAACAAATTAGTACTGTTTTTCTGATGCAGCTAATCCTTTTTTCTCCAGTGATACAGTTCCTTTTGATCTTTAGGTGAAACATTTTTACAGTCACAAATAAAAACGTACCAGAATGAATTTCTGCCTGGGATAGCAGATGTGATATGCACTATACTTTCTCTCATGGGTGATAACATTCTCGGAAAAATACTCTCTAGCTCTTTAATAATTTGAATTTTAAAAATAATCTTACCATATTACAAGGCAAAGCTGTAATTGACTGTAAATGCAATAAACAAAGTAATGTCATTTTTTTACTGTCATAACTCTGATGCTATCATGAGAAAGGATATCTTGACTCTAGAAAGATCATTTCTCTTAAGCTGTAGGAGGACTAACAAGCTAATTATAAATCCAGCTGAAGGGAAGACTTATGGACTCCATCCATAATTATGTCTGGAATTGGTTTATTCTGAAAGTATGGTGAACTCAGTGGATTCTGCTGGGATTTCAGGCACTATACACAGACCATAGAAATAAATCATTAACACGGTTCTAATTTATTTTTTTCTATATAGACCAAGTTATTCCTCATGTAGAGGTTTTGTTTTAATTATTTCATTGTATAAAACAATCATACCAGTTTTTAATACAATGTATTCTAAGGGTTATATATATTTCAATATATAAATGTATACAAAATTTGACCTACATTTAAGAGAGGACGTGAGGATATTTTGAGCCCAATAGGAAAAAAAGGATGTGTTCAGCTATTTCCTGGACTAGGGCTCTAGTTGCAGCATAAATGAAGAATAATGGGAGTTACAAAGGGGAATATTTCTCCCCTACTGCCAAGTGACTGGAAAAATTAAAGGAGAAACAAAAATGAAATCTTGGAGGTTTTTATAACAAACCTTAGGAGCAACGTGGGAGATGGATCTGAAAGACTGCATTTTTAAAATTGTTTTATAAATTCAAAAAATAATCACTTTTCTTTCTTCATTTTAAAGAAAAATTTAACATCAGATGAATGACCTTTTTATGTACAATCAATAGTCCTGAATATGTAAATGATACATTGTAATCAATATATAGGAATAAACACTAGGGCAGAAATATTGTCACTGACAAAAACATCCTCATATAGCTGAGAAAAACAGAGATGAAAATTTATTCTTCTAAATATAACCTCATAGCAATTTTTTTCCTCTCAGTGTGAATTAGTGGTTGATACTGAAGGACAAACAAAATAATAAATTTGAGATATATCATTATAATACTCATACTAAAATTAATATCAATGTCAACATGAAAGGTACTAAAATAAACTGAAAAAAATCCACTTCTTTTGAATCCCTCAACTGCAGTTCAAGATACCTGCCATATTTATTGATTGATATGGGAGTACCACAGCAAAAGCTTTAAAGAATGAAAACTTCCTGAGCAATATCATGCCATTGCCAGTAAAGAGTTTAATGTTATTATTTCATCCTGAAAAATGCTAACTTCTGAAAGAAATTTGTGCAACATGATCCATTTGTTAAGCTGAGCAAAACTGAGCTCTCCATTAACATATGATAAAAAGAGAACTCATATAAAGATTCAGACACGTTGACAAAAGTGGATGAAAATGTACTTTATTATGTTAACTGAATATGTAGAAATATCAAACAAAAAATAACAGAATTTGAGACAATTTTTAATTGTCCCCAAAGTTGTAATAAATGTAAATGTGAGAGAAAGCTTTGAGATATTATTGAAATGCTCAACTCTGATTATTTTCTAAGTCTAAAATTCCCATTCAAAAGCTTTTGTCCAAAGGCAATTTCCCTAGAAAATGAAGAAAAAGCTTTGCCTTTGCTCGCACAGCTATAGAATGCAGTTTTAGTAGACTGACAAATGCATTCAAAAACGAACATTAAATTTGTTCTATTTTCCCTGACCAAGCAGTAAAGTTGGGTTTGTGATTAAAATGTGTGTCTGACCTTGGATTATTAAGTAGGAAAAAAAATAAGTATATATTAAAAAGGTTTATTTTGATAGTCTTTCTGTTCTTCAGCCTGTCATCCAATAAAGCTGAACATTTAAGTCTTACTATCAAACAGCTTTAACTATTCTGTCAAGTGTGACTTTTTAAACCTGTCAAGCAGTCATTCCTTTTCTGCTGCAAAACATCTAACCTGCAAGCTCCCTAGTCTTCCTCCTAAACAAAAGATTCAAACTAAACCTCTACTTTTTAAAAGCCTTTTTATAAACTTACTTACAGACAAATTCTGAAAGATGCTCCAATGTCCATTTCCAATCAGAAGCTAACTGATGTTTCTGCACTGAGGCCAGAGCAACTTCTACAAACAATAGTTAAGTGAAGAACTTTGTGAAGCAGCTAATATTTTTGCCCATTTGTTGCCACCTGAATATTAATGCTATGGTATTTTTGCTATCAAATTGTCAACATTAGATTAAAAGTTGTATTTTTAGGTTGTAGCACAGGTTGTGTAATTAAAGTGGTGTCCTTATATTCTTCTACCTCAGCAGGAAACTCTAATAAAAAATATGTATATTTGATAAGCTACTGAAAGTAAAAGAAAGTGTCTTTTTCTGGCACTGGATAGTCCTAGAAATAGGTATTTGAGACTGCCTAATATATTCCAGTAAGAAATCCCAGTTTTCAGTAGCTCGTCTTTGCCTTAGGTCAATTTTCATGCTGAAATTGTCCATACTTGCTCCATGCTTCAGATTTTTCTTTTTCTTTTAGGAAGATGGGTGTTAAATTTCAGCACAGGTTGAAGTTCTTCAAAGAATGGGAGTAGATAATAGTTTTACCAAAACGAATTCTGAGGTTTTTGATGCATTCTAGACCGTTTATACTTTAGAACAGCATTTTGGGAATAGTAGTAAAGACTACTGTTGGAGATACACATCTCCTCCCCATATGGAAGTCAGATTTGGGCAAATTAGCAGAGTCTTAAAATTTCCTTGTGCACCTGTTCAGTCAGTGCTGCCAGGATCTGCCACAGATCCCCTGTGCTCAAGCCAGGCTCCTTACTCCGGCTCTGGTCTCACAGTGTGCCAGCTGCACTGAGCCCACTAGAGCTCCCCCAGGAACAGAGCACACATGCCAGAAGCAGAGAGGCTTAGGATCAGCCATGTTGTCTGGGGAAAGAATGAGTTGTGGGACAGAATTCACATTTGAATGATAATATAGTTTTTCCAGGAATAATTGAATATAGATCAATAGCTTCAACATGCTTCACAATTTTATAGGAGTTTCTGTCAACTACTACATTGTAGGTGGACAACAAACATTGCTTCTCACCAAAAACCCCTGACAAATTTCACAAACTCTCTTCTGGATGATCTGAGGCTGTGACTCCAGCATCCCATGGCAAACTTTCTGTCTTACTTAGCCAGTGAAATGTAAGAAAAACTGAACCCTTTTAAGACCCTTTCAAGAAAAAAAGATGCTAAATCTTAACTTTTTGAATACTAAAGGGTTAAGAAAATATTAGCAAAGAGTCTTTATATACATTTGACTGTCATAAGAATTTGGCACCATCCAGATGTGACCACAGCTGGGGTTGGTTCCAGGCTGGGGTGTTGGAGGGATTGCCAGCTGTTCTCCTTCAGGAGTAGAGAGTACTGAACTGTTGAAACTTCTTTTTACACACAGATAATGAAATTTATTAACTTCTGGAGGTTCTTTGTTGCCCAGCAGTCTTTTCCAGTGCCCCTAACCCTACGTTTTCTCTCCTCTGACAAAAAACTACCACCAAAAATTAGGTATAGAGCTTCCCCTTCCCCCAACTATGCAGTTACACTAACAAGCTTAGCAACATAAAGAAATTGGTATAATGTTTTTACTACTTAAAAAGTCTTAGGGCAAAATAGACCAAAATTTTCTTCATGGCTGGATCCTGTGCTTTGTTATTGTTGACCTCTGAGAAGATTCTAGGAAATCCAAGGGATAAAAAAAAAAGCCCAAGACAAAGATCACTTTCCTCCTGACTCAGCCTCTCTGAACAACATTTCTGACCCCTGAATCACCTTCAAAAGCCCCAGATCCTCTAACCTAAAAGTACCTTGCTCTACAGGACACCATGATAACTAAAATGAGAAAGAACATAGTATGTGTAAACTGGGCTAAAATTATGCAACCATTTTTTTTCACAGCTTGACTTATGGTACTAGAAAAGAAGGGCAAAGAGCTCTCTTGGAAATTGTGTTCACCTTCAATTTTACATCCAAGACCTTGCTTTTGGGGACTTGACAAAGCATAGCAGTATATGGTATGTCACCTGGTTTTAGTGATTTCTGATTTGTGGACAAATTCACATCCAAGATAGAATGAGGCACTCTATTCCTCAGATCAACTGAATACTCAAAAAAAGTTCCTCACTATACAGAGTTTTTCTCCATTACCATTATGGCAAGTTAACTATTCCCATTGTCTTACTAAAATGAGTCACGTAATCAACCTACACTGTGTTTTCTAAATAGCATGGTGAGACCTCAACTGAGTTTGTGGCCACCTCTGCACCAGTAATTGAAGAGGACAGGTGGTGACTTGCGAACAATACTTGAAATCAAATTGACACCTCCATGTCTGAAGTTTCTCTTTCTATCTAATTGCAATAAACATATTTTAAGAGGCAAAAGGCCCCTGGAGATTTTAGTCCTCAAAGTAAAGACTTGAACTGTCTTATTGAAAAAATTTCACACCATCTCCTTGTGGAAACATTTTTCCACAATGTTTCTTATCCCTTTTGAAGAGTGTACTTTGCAAGGGCAGAGGTAATATTAACATTTTTCTAGAATATAATGAACTATTCTTAGAAACTCAGTAGCATACTGCATTTTGAATGTGTTCTGTACTAGCCTAAATTATTGCGAATCTCCTCGTGTTTTAGTAAAACTACCATTCTCAAGGAAACAGCAGAATATCAGCAATAACATGGATAAGTTCAAGTATGGTTGCTTTAAAAAGTATATGCCTGTAATTTCAGAACTGCTGACAGAGAAAGAGATTTTTCTGCATCCACTATAAAACTGGGCAAAGCCTTCTGCTTTGTCCTGTTTGTCCATAACATTTTTTTTAGGGCTGTTTTTAGCAGAGTTACTCTGAGTAATTAATGGAGCAGGATTGTCACCATTGAACAGAACAGAACCTAGGAAAAAATGGCAGATCATTTCAAAATATGTCAAAGCAGGAGTGTTTTCTCTTGGAAAAAGCAATATAGCAAGTTGTAAATCCCAAGGTCAAAGCAGTTTTACAGCTTCAGTCAGGCATCCTAAAACCAGTAAATACACAGCATGTCATACAATATGCAATTAAAGTGATTTATATACTCAAATAGAGAGCAAAAACTTTCTTTGCACCCACTCCTTCCCCCTCCAAACAATAGGAAAGGAAACAACACATCACAGACACGCGTCATTTTGTTTCAGTCAGTACTGGAAAACAGCCAGAGATTACAATGATGAGATCAGTATAAGGCTGCTATATTGAATGAAATGGAATTGCTCAGCGACAGCAGAGAGGCTGAATTTGTGACAGCAGTTCTGAAGCACAGAGCAAGGTAGAACAAAATGGTCATAAAAACCACCCACAGTCATGTTTTAGCTCCATAGCTGATATCAGTGGCAAATGGCTTTGCTTTGTTTTGAGTTAAACACATCATGATTCTTAAAAACTTCATGAAGCTGGATGAAAACATCAATCTATAAATTGACTTAGCAGAAACACAAACATAAAAGCAAAGCTCCTGATTTTAGAAAATGAAAGCATCTTTTTACTCTGTACTGAAATGCAAGACACAGACAGATTTCCTAATGTTATAGAACATGTTAGAGAGAGAAAAAAGAAGCTGTCAAAACACCAGGACAGTCTCACCAAGTCTCCTGGGCTAGTATGAAATTATTTACTGGCTTAAAAGTGCTTCATAGATTTTCATTCACAGTGAATGTCTGAATTTGCATATAATGGTAAATTCTTTGACTTCCCTTTGCTGCTTGTTATTATTCTCTAATCCTTTACTTTCCTAAGAAATTACAGTGGTCTTTGGTAAACCATTTCTGTGAGAGTTGCCTTTGCAGATACCTAGACTTTGCAGATTGGTGCATATTACTAGACTCATACAGAATCGAGCATCTCCAAAGTGATAAAAGGACAGTAGTAAACCATGTGCCTAGAACATATTCATACTGGGTTTCAGACCACTTCTGTGTAGGGTAGTATTAAGATCTTTCTGAAAAATTCATACTATTCATTAAGCTAAGCACACAGTGCCATTGAAATTTATGTAGTTCATCCTTTTAATTTCTGTGTGGGACAAAGTCAGCTGGGGTAAAGAATATCACAGAATTATACTCAGAGAACAGATAAATATGAAATATGTAACAAATCTTATAATTAATTGCTGAGAAGACAAGGTCCAGTTCATTACTTTTAAAGACATTCTGATAGCATCACTTATGAAGTGTTCTGATATCAAATGATGAAATGGTACATTTTATATTTGTTCTTGGGTAGAGAAAAGGAGACCTGTGAATGGAAAAACACCTCAATATGCAAGATCTTGTACAAATATGGAAAAAATTTTAATACTGAAAATTTTAAGATAATAATTTAATTATTTCAAGATGCTTTATCCTGGAATGGAAAAAGCTAACACTGCATTGGGGATAATTTAGATGCAGATTGTATACTAAAGGATTGACCTAATTACTTTTGAATTTAGAATTAACAAGCTGAAGCTGTAAAAAGTGGCTTATAATCTTGTGGTACAACATGTCTTTAGGCAGTTCTCTGAACAACTGTCACACATTTTGGTGAAGGTTCTGAATTACTGTACCTTATCAATACGCTCTTATACTTCATTCAGATACCAAGTTTCTGGGATCTGAAAAATATTATTAATTTTTGATATCTAAAATAAATCAAAGAACTTTTGGATTCTTTTTTGGTTTTGCTAAACTCAAAAAAAATAAGCAGTAGATTTTTAAAAAAGTAATTTTTAAAATGCAGTGACTAAAGAGTAAAATAAGGTTACATTCTGGGAATTTTCTTTGAAATAATCAATATTGTGTGACAAATTTTCAAGTTACAAATCCTGGGGAGCATTTTTTTCCCCTCAACTCACTTGAGCATGCTTTTTCCCTAGCTTTATGCTACAATTCATAGGCTTTTGAAAATTTTCTATAGTACTCACGGTCTTAACTTCATCCTTATTTCGCCACTACTGTTAAATCTCTGCAAATCTCTCCTAAGTAAGGAGAGAGGCTTCTTAAACTGTGTAGTGGTGCTACTTCCTTTTTCACAGAAGGATGATATGTGGGTTTTTTATTATTTCATTACTACAGTCTTTTTTGCTTTTATCCCTGTAGAAGGCATATAATTAAGCTTGGTATAATGGCAGAGTTTCATTCCTTAGTAAAGTATTGACATTGAATGAGTTATACAATGGAAAAAATTACAGAGACATAATCAGTTAAAAATTTTAATAATATAACCCTGTAATTGTTGTGGGTTTTTTTCAAGGAGTGGTATGACAGAAGAGCAATTAATTTCAGCTCTCTGAAGAATAATGCACAAAGTATGTTAATGAGCATAATAATTTTTTTCTGTATTTGATGTGCTTGTGCCAACATGCTGTTCATCCTCATAGTAAGGGTACAGACAACCCTTAGTTCAGAATGATTGGAATCTTGAACCTCTTGCAAAATAGACTATTATCCAAATGCATGCAACTGTGTTGACAAAAAAATTAGTATGAGAAAAGCAAAACTTAAAAAATTAGAACTAAGGGAGCACTGGGTCATTTAAACATAATTGTTACATCAGACCAGCTAAAAATGTGCCATGAAGCATTTTATTGCACCTCACATCCTACTTCTGCCTGTGAGGTTTGTGCAGAAAGCACCATTCCAGGAGGTTTTGTCACGCAAGTGTGCTTTTGTGTCAGTAATTTGCTAATGCTGTCACCTTGCAGAATGAAGCAGCATTAATCTTAGCACAGTAACACTCCCCAAATGATCACAGAAGTTGGAGCACCTGCATCTGGTCTCTGCCTGCTGCTAGTGCTAAATCCTTGTCTCACAAAGATGATCTGCCTTTTTATTTTCTTAGATTTGGTCTGAGAAAGAGACAATTTCTCAGTTGTAGGGTAACTCCAGCACAAGGGTTCTGGCTGCAGCAGACCAAAACCTCCTAACTGAACAAGACACAATTATAAATCCTTAAAATGTCAGACTTACTGTGTCCTTTCAAATGCACTTATGCCCCTTGTTTTATAATATTGACACTTATGGAAGCCTAAAGAGTGGTACTTTTACTTAACAGGAGGGAATGTCATTAGCTCCAGCAGATTTAATTAATATATCCATCAGCTGCAAAGTCTTTGTTCCCATCTACATCCTGGGCTACATATAACCCTGGTAAACACTTAGTTAAAATCTGGTTCTTAAAGATCTCTGATCAATTCTCAAGAGAATCTAAGACCTATAGAAAATGTTTCATAGTCCATTTCACATAGAGGTACAAACTCTATATCTAAACATTTTTATTCTTTAGGCAGGGTTGCCAGATGTTCTTCTTCTGTAGGTGGGAGGGCAATTAGAATGGAAAGAAACATTCAAAAAAAGCAAAATCATTGCCTGTTTCTGAAGTTTGCAACAGTGAGTTCATATGTTTTACTCATGTTATACAACTGATGATGTGCCTTGCTGCCATACAGCAAAATCTGGGCTCCTCGAGGATGTTCCAGATGGCACTGAGACCAGCAAGGGGGTCAGAACCCCTCCTAGTACTATGGAAGGAAGCAAACTGTGCCTGGGTGGGAAACAACTGCCAGGATCAGGCAACACAAGTGCTCCTCACTTTCTCTAAATTCTAGAAAAGATAAAATTTAACCATGATTCCACGAATCCCTTCCTAAATCTGGGATTTTATAAAAAAGCAAAAAAATCTACAGAACAGATAAACAAAACCAGATTTCTGGCGTATCACAGAACACATCCTGTAAATATCAAGACAAAAACATCCAGCTTTCTGAGTTTAGAACTTTTCTCTTGGATTTCATGAATATACCTCTGTAACTTGGAAAGACTATGAAATTTGTAAGAACCTGCATTTCATTTAATTTTTTATCTCTTTATATTTGTCACCAAAATTCATATAATTCTGAAAAATGCAGAAGATATTTTAGCAGCTGAAAATTCATCAGCAGATGTCTGGCAATATCTGTGCATACCAAAATAAGAACTGTGAGGTGTGTTTCCATCAAAACAAAGAAAAATTCCATGTCTTTGTAGGAAATTATCTAATATTAGAAGAGAGTTAAAAAAAAAAAAAAAAAAAGATGAAATTACATTTAGAATTCCTTTTGAACCCTTCATGTGAAGTTTTCACTGGTGATATCTAAATAATTTTTAGGTTGCTGTGGTGATGGTGTGCAATTGAGAAAACTGTGTGCCACACAGAGGTTACTGTAATAGTTTACATCTTGAGTGGATTGTTAAATTTGCCTTGTAAATATAGCTGGTAATTGATCCAGAATGGGAAAACATTGTTTATTATTCTCATTTCCTCCACAGCAAGAGTTTTCATACATCCGGTTAGAACGAGGAGCAAGCGCAATTCATTTGGTATTCAGTGCTATAGATGGAGCTGAACTGCTTACTAGGAAGGAGGGGTGGGAATTGCTTCTGGTGGTGATGCTACCACCAGAGGAGGAAGTTTTTATGAGCTCTGAGTATCTATCTCTTTGCAGTATTCGGTGTTGTGGTTTACTTGGAGGAAGATGAATTTGGGGTCGAGAAGCCTGTGGGTTGACAACTGGCATTCATAGCCACAGACTGATGATATATTAAATTGATTATAATCAATATGGAGTATAAAATAGTCTTGATCTAGCAAACTTTTCTTCTGAACTATGAGTTCTCTTGAAGGAACATCCTTCTGCATATTGTACAGAAGAGTTTCCAAAAGCTATGTAACTTGCAATTATATATTTTTCAAGTAATTTGACAGCTTAAAATGCAATGTGGTTGTCAGACATGGATCTAATGGGGTATATAAAAGATAGTACATTAGCCTGGGATTTGAGGTTTTGTGGGATTGTCTTAGAAGGAGTTTTCTCTAGAAAATACTTTGTCCAAAAATACTGTAATAAATTCAAACTGTATTTTCACTTTTGGAACAAAGATAATTGCTCTGTGATTAGCAAAGACAACAAATTATTTACTTTTATGCCTATCTACTCATTAGTGACAATTATCTAGAAATGTTCAATTTTAAATAGTTATGAATTCTCTGAAATCCTCAGAGGTGAGAATTTAAAAATAGGTCAAAACACCCTGTACAAAATGTGCTTTTCTAAAAGTATTTCACTTAACAGCACCATAAAAAGTGATCGAAATTGCATTAAGACTTTAATTCCCAACTCAATCAGACACATGAAAAAAAAAAGTCTTCTGATTGCCTAAAATACATTTTGGATCTGCTCCTTTTTCTATTGTTAATATATGAAATGGATAATTCATTCTCATCTTTATATTTTGAAAGGAACTTCTAGACTACTGTTAACTAAAGCAAATTCTAATCTTGAATGCTCATTAAGCAAAATAAGGAAGATAGGATTTGGTCTAATGGCCCAAAAACAAAGTTGGAAAAGAATAACTCTCCAGTCTCAATTTGTCAAAACCAAGTCACTTTCCTGTCTGGTCTTCTCCACCTGTCATGATTTTATTACTCTCACTGTATACCCCATGCTATTCATTAATTCTTAAGTTCTTTCAAAACAAAAGAAGTCAAATGTTGTTATTAAATCAATGAACAAAATAATTAAACTGTCTAAACAGCATTGCAAAGAATAATTAGCAATTAAACAGGATGCTATTATCTGTGCAGTGTGATGATGAGAGCAAAACTAAGACAATCAGAACCTATTTAAATATAGAAGAAATAAGCAACAATGAAAATTTATTTAAGTTTCGATTCATTACAATGCACCTAAACGACTCCCAAATATTTTAGTCTATTGAATGATCAGATGTAAGACTATGAAAATAATTTTCCATTCTATTTACAAATTAATTTTGTTATTCAACTTCTGGTCTACATAACCTAGTAGAAACTCCTTTCTGAAAGTATCAATGAAATGCAAGCCTCCAGCAATTTCATCAGTGTCAACTATAGCTAATATCAAAAATATAGGTAGTACCATTTTCGTAACATATTCTTAATTTGTGTGTTCTTTAACCCAAATATTCCCTTTAGCTATATGTGTTCACATCTCAGTGGAAGTGACTGGTGATTGTATCTGGCATCTCTGGGCATGACATGATTTTATTTTGGAAATATGTGCTTTGAAATTCTATAAGTGACAAGGAGATTGTCAAAGACCATGTCATAGCAATGGTTATGTTGGCAGAGGAAAAAAATCCCAGCAATATGACCTGCATTCTGAAACCAGCAACTTTCTTGGTTATTATTCCATTTAAATAAAAAAACTAATGGTCTCTCAATAAACAATGTGATTTTATGCACAGATGTGGCGCCCTATTTAAATCTAAAGGTAGAAGTATAGTATAACATATAAATTTGTAGAATCTGAGGTTATTCTTAGGAAGTTCCGTTTGAGAGTGAAACTCATCAAATGTTTCAATCAGCAACGTGGATTCTGGGAGATTCAGATCCATTCTTTGTCACAAACTTAATTATTCAAAGTCCCTTACTACAGATTTTTCAAAGTATTTAAATACCTGTCAAAATGGACATAGGCTTTTATATGCCTGCACAATTCTCAATTTCCCACAAAGAAAAAAATCTGAAAATAATATTATTCTACTGAAACAGGAGACCATGAACATAAGTACGATATCTTGGTTTATTCAGACAAAACAGCACTACCTAACATAGGTGAAGTGGCAGAATCACATGCTCTTCTCTGCAGTAAATGTGAAACCACCACTATTTCACCTAAACAGATATATCAGAGAGCTGCAGTGTCAATAAAAAAATGCAAATACTACATTATTTGCATATAGAATCAGGCCACGGGAAATTCAAATTAGTCACTTTATACAGGCACCAATCTGATGACTTCTCACCAAAAATTAGGAAAGTGGAGGAGGCATTCAATTTTCAAAGTGTTTTCTTTCTTAGAAGGTTTTCCAAATTATTGTGTTATCATTAAACATATGAAAATAATCAACAGAAAAATGTTTCTTCCTATGAGTACAGTGGAGGATGGAGGCAATACAACAGAAATTCTACAGGCCATGTTTGCATATAGGGCAGCTTTAAAATTATTGAAAAGAAAATTGATGAATATTCACCAAATGTGATTGATCACCAACATGAGATTAAAATATTGTATAAAAAAAATTGATGCCATTTTTAAAGCACAACATCTTGATTTGTCTTCGTTGCCATCATAGGAATAACCAGGTGAAATCCTGTAAAAAAATGGGGTAATTTCACAAAGACACTTGTGTGATCTGCTGACAAGTCTCATTTTCACAAGTTATGGAAATATACTAAAGACTTTCTCTGAGATGCTCTAATAAAAGTATTCTTGATCATTTAATTAAATATTCCACAGAATCTAAGAGAAGATTGAAAGAATATTTAGATGTCAGCACAAATGTGCTAATTACCCATAAATCCCAGAAAACAAACAAGGAATGTTAGTGGTTTTTAATCAGAAAAGCACCTGGTTTAATAAGAAATCTAAGCCGTATAACTGTCATATGAAGTGTCAATTTTGAGCAATTCACTAGTTACTCTAGAGGCATGGGGAAAACACATACAAGTGTGTTCCCTCACTCTTTTAGAGTGTATAATCACACTGTGCAGACATCAGAGGGTACCAGCTTGGGTATTGCAGTCCTGAGTGGGTAGCACAGGGAAAAAGCAAGATCTGGGAGTAGGAATAGACTGTTGGAAACCACCATAAAAGCCTTGTAATGATCAGTAAGAGGCAACAAATGAACATGCTGAATAAACTCCCCGTGGTGAAGCCAGGCCTCTAGGAAACTGACTGTCACTGCTGCTTGATAGAAGCTGGTAACTGGTCACAGCACTCTAGACATGCTTATTTCCTGTACAAATCAAAAGACAGATACTGGTCGAGGCTGCATCCTTGTATTATTTGACTGCCAGGCTTAATGGCGTTGACCAGCTTTGCTTAACCATACTTTTCAGACATGATTATACCACATGGATCTCAGCTGCCCAAATATGTTTCATCATCCAAACATCTGCCAAAGTTTATTAGATCCATATGAAGCACTTCATCTCTTTGTTGTTTAAGAGAGGCAGATAAGTTTAAATAATGTAACTAGTTGTTCTTTGCTGGAAGTTACCAATTTCTTGGATGTGTCATTTAACCAAAACCGATGCTACCACTATCAGTCAGTCTAATACACTGTGGAAGTGCTTAGGTCTTCATCTAGCACAAATATGGTGGGGAAAATGTGTTTCTGAAGCCTACATTTCTTCTTATTTATTTCGTTATTAGACTTGATATAGACTGGATTGGATTCAATTTATTGAATTCTATGATATTTTTTAAGATTTTTAGATACATGAAGATAAGAATTTTCCATTTTCATCTGTAAAAAACAAAAACAAAAAAGAACAAACCAAAACCTGAAAACAACCCCACCTCAAAAGAAAAAGTCTTAATGCAAGTAGAATTAAAATTCTTGATTAAGCTTCCCTCTTTAAAGGCAAATCCTGAAAAACATTAGGACAAAGTACAGTACAGCTTCAAGAAGTCAAATGAATGATCAAATCTACTGGCTGAAAGCATAAAGTCATTGTAACCCATGCCTGCTCAGTCCTCTCGCACTGCATCATTCTGTCTGGAATGTGCACACTCTGTGAAATGCCAAAGGATGGGCAGAAAGAAAAGAATTCATTTTGTCCCATTTATTAGTCACTTCCTTGTTTTCTGGATACTGCTAAATAATAAGGGAATATTCTCACCTGCTGTTGTGAGTTATATTATCTCAGATTAATTTCACATGTTTCATAGAATTGTGCCTGAAGAAAGAACTATTAAATGAAATTCTGAACTGAATATTGATGTGGCATTAACAGCCTTTACCAATAAAGCTTAGGGGTTTAGATGACAAAGTACACAAGGTCAAAACTCTGCAAACTAAGCCTTTTAGATTGTGTATGTTCAAGTCAAATTTATTATTATCTAATGAAAAATGTGGCTTAAAAGCTTGGAGGGTTTTCTAGCGAGTAAAATTAAATGAACACAGCATCTAAAGCCAGAAAGATCTAGTTTAAATCCCATAAAAGAACACTAGAAACAATCTGCCTGAGGGATGAAAAAATGTTTAAAAATAGCAATGACAATAGCAATGCATTTTAAGATCTTGATATACCAGAGGAGGTAATTTTGGAATCCATACCTGTAAACAAATAGGGAAAAAAAAAAGTTGGCCTGTGTGAAACTGTGCAAGGACTTTTCTGCAACATTATCTTTAGCATCCCTTTTATCCCTGTAGTTTACAAACCAAGAAAGTCTAGGAAATGTTTGCAGTTTATATGGTAAACACATAAGGCTATTCACAACCTATATCCATTGCAAAAATACTTGGGAAGTTGTAGTGTCACATACTTGAAAACCTTGAAATCAGGTTTCTTACACAACTGCAATATATACCTTGTTGTACATAAGCATTATCATGACACAGTTCTCATGTAATCTTCACATTCTATTTTCTGCAAAGATATTTCTCACACCTATGTACATACACAGTACAACGTGTTAACTTAGTGTTCACCTCTTTCTTTTTTCTTTTCCCTCTTTGTTCGGTGGATAATGAGGCTACTTTATGCTGTTCAAAATCTGCTACTTCTGCCTCAGTGGATGGCTATCAAAAAGAAGGACAATGAAAGAGAAATGACAAAACATGAGGCCTTTTGTTTCCAACTTGCCAAGCATACTGGCTCAAATATATAAACTTGTTTCAGATGCTCTTTCTACCAGGAAAAGGGTAGTGTTATACTACATACCAGAGAAAAGGAAGTAGAAAATGAAGTATGACCTTAAAATATTATTTTAACTGCAATAACATGTGAGATGGCATTTTATGTAATTTTATGTAGTCAGAACCATGACAGCTTTATTTTTTTTTTTTTAGGTTAAATCAAGATAGCCATATAGTCACAGCAATGTGGGTCTTACTGCCCAAAGCCCAGCTGCAGTCTCTAATCAAGTGGCTGAATTATTTTGTGGATCTTCTTAATTAATATTGCTAAATAAAATTAGTTAAACTAAAGCTAACCAAGACATACACATCTAAGCTGCAAACTCATGCTGAATTTCAATGTCACAAGACCAATTTTTCCTCTTTGGGTAGTTCAGTTAATATGAGCCAACATGCTGGAATAACTCACATGTCAGTTGGTAACATAATTATCATAATGACTAGAAGATGGATGGAATTTCAGTAGAGATTATAAAACTAAATATTCATTAGAGCAATTGCAGTACGGTTATCTAGGTAAGTTCAGGGTCTGGATCAGTTAAAATAGAATTAGAATTTACTTATTTTTTTAATATACAATTTCCTGATTACAGAGGAATCTATAAGTTATACTCTAGATTTCTGAAGAAATATTGCATACACAGTATGGTGCTAATGGTGTTGAAATGAGGGCTGAGTGGTAAAGATTCTGCTCTGAATTTAGATGTGATGCAGGAGACTTTGTATACCAGTGTTGGTTTGTTTTTTTTATATAAAGGTGGTCCTTCTACTCTGTTTTCAGTGTACATATTGCACATGCAACATACATATCCATATGATCTGTAACTTCCTCTTCTTTGAGTTATGACAGCTCAGTTGTTTAAAACATGGTGCTAATAATGTCAAGGTTAAGGTTTTGATCCTTGGGCCCATTCCTTTAAGAGTTGAACTCAATGATCCTTGTGGGCCCTTCCACCTCAGAATACTCTGTGACTGCAAAGTTTGCCAAGGGTCAGATTGCAGTTATTTTACCAGACCTGTAGTTTTCAGGCCAGCATACACTCCTATACCCAAATGTTATAAAAGTGAATGAAGCAAAAGCAGAAATCCCATTTTAAATAGATTTCCCATTAAATTATAGTTTTCTGTTTAGTGATCCAATTGTGATGATTTGAACACATTAACAATCAGGAAGTTTGCTAATAAGTATTTTCAATAAGCTTTATACTCTTTCTGCATATTAAACTAAGGAAACAGGTTCATTATCTTGATAGAATAATTAAAAATAGATTTCTAACTCCAAGATCAGATAAATAAAGACAGCTTTAACTATGGTTTGCCAACAATAACACAGTAAGGAACACTTTTTGCACATTCCATACTCTCCTTATTTTTCTATCAATTTCTTAAAAACCTTGATACAATGAATGAAAATGTTTGAGATATGCTCTTGATGAAAGAAAATATGCTTTTTATTTAAGGCAAATGAATATACATTGCACTGTATTAATCAGAGGAATAATACACCTCTAAGAACGTAATAGCTGAATTTTACTAGGAAATACAAAGTATGATTGTTCAACATTCAGTGGTAATATCAGAAACTCCATTACACAGAATTATATCCAGAGATCCAGTGAAAGTGTTCATGACTATTGAGCATACCCTAAAAGTACTTTTTCAGCTCCATTGGTCCTTAGGCAACTGGCTCAGAAGTAGACAGCCAAAGCTAGGGAAATGCATTCCAGCTTTTACAGGCCATACTCTGTTTCAAGAGTTCCACTGCATGGACTGTGCAATATTGTAGGAATTATCCTATCAGAAGCTGGGAACAAAAGAAAAGAAAAAAAATTTATAGAGAGTCATTCCTTTAAAATTAAATCTATAAACAAGGTTCCTTTTTCTTGCATTAAAACTGCTCATATCTCTTAGAAAGCTCCAGGGAAAGGTCTTATATTTAAATTCAGTTGTGTTTATGCTTTACATGTTGGGTACTTCCCATTATTATATTAAATATATCAAATCTCAGTGGGATGACTGGTGATAAGTGTTACATATTTATAAATATTTTGTATTCCCAGACTGTTTTGGATTATTAGAATCATAGATGCACATTGATGAATGGCTCAGTAGGTCAATTAGTCCATGTCACCAGCCTAAATATGTATGAAAATGTGACAGAACTTACTTTATTTTGTTCTTAAATGCCAGACTCCCCAGTAAGGTCTCTCCAGTGTTTTCCTCCCCTTTGGCTTCAGAAACTTTTTCCCACAAGATCTAATTTGTATCTTCTTTGCAATTTCTTTGCAATGCTGTGGAGTTCCGAGGCCAGTGATGCTGTGCCTCCATGTGGGAAAGATGTTACTCAGTACATTCCTACAGCCAGTCATGTACCCAGGCTTCTGAGCCAGGAAACCCCAATTTCTTCTGTCTTTCTTCACATGGTGTTTTCAGACATCTGCTCATTCTAGTCTAGTTTTTCTTGAAGATTTTGAGTTGAAACCCTGCCAATATTAGAGAGAATTTATGAGCTGTAATAACTTTCCCTTTCCTTGTAAGAGAGCAATGTCCAGGAGTTTGTTACCCATATTGTGTTTGTATATTTAGTTATTTCAACACAAATGTGCTTTCCAACTTGTCCTTGCTGAAGAGCACTTTACAGGACAAATCTAAGTTTTCTTGAGATGATTTTGAATGTCAGTCCTTTCCCAAAGTGTTCTTGCAATCTCTCACTATCATATGTTGACAAGCCTTTCCTCTTTTCAGTCATTCACCTAATTAATTAAAATATATCAGTATTGGACCCAGAACAGATCACAGCATAACATCCTTTCATATTTCTTTCCAATATGACTGTTAACTACTGAAATTTCCCCCTGGATACAGTTTCGTTTTTTCACAGAATATCTAATGGGTAGGTCAGAACAAAAAATTGTTTTGACAACATTAAACTTAGTCTCATATGACATTCACTTTAATGTGCTAAGGAATCACAGTATATTTATCAAAATCAGCAGGAAAACCATACCCGGAATGTAAAAATACCCATATCATCATCAATAAGGCAAGATATATTAATGGGTCCAGATATATGTAAGACATAGTAATGACTTGGAAAGTGTTTATCTGAATATCTGGTCTCAGTGTAATAAATTTAATCTCACATGCTGTGAAAGGTCCATTAATTTAATGGAATTATTTTCAGTTTAAAAAAAAAAACAAGAAGAAGAAGAAGAAAAAAAAATCTGAAGTTATCTTGGATTAAACTGTAAGTCTCTACAGGTTAAAAAACTGAAAATTACATCAGGGCAGCTTAATGAGGAATTTGTATAGTATGCTGTATGCTCAGCCCAGGCAATAAAAAATTGTGTGTAATTAATACTCTATTGTAGTGCTGAGATGCACTAAGGCAGAACCAAGGAGTTTGTCATCTCCTAACCTTTGAGGACTTAACCATGTAATCTTTATTTTTAGTCTTAACTCTGCTACTCATTTTTGAGATTAGATCCTTTTATTTATTTAAGAGATGTATGTCTTTAATGTAATAATACTTTATAGATTCATCTTTCACATTAAACTAAAGATTTACTTTAGACTGGAAGCATATAAGGCTTTACTGGTGCCTTCTCTGGGCAAATTCAACTCTCAGTGAAGTCAGAATTACACTAATGCACATTGTAGAAAACTGCTTTGGTCCTGGGAATTCAGGGAAACAATAATTCCAGTGCTTTTCTTCAGAAAAGAAAAAAATCAGTGATGCTGATATGAAAGTTTTGTGTCTTTATGTAAACAAAGGATCCCTCTCATAAGTATTTTATGAGAGTTTTGCTCCAAAGAAAAATACAAAGCACGTGTGGTATATTGCTGGCATTTCAGAATTAAGTGATTCTATAGATTCTGAAAAAAATAATTATTTATTGAAATTTATATGTTTTTCCATTGGGCAGATATACAGTTCCTTGAAAATATTTTTTACACCGTCTAAATTTATTAGATATGCTATGCAATGTTTTTTCTTTGAGAAAAAAAAAATGAACTCTACTTCTTTGAATTCACAACATATTGCAATATTCCGAAGCACCAGGAAATCAAAGAGCTCTTTGTATCATTCTTCTCCCTGCGACTGTTCTATTGTGTGTACCAGCTTTCCAATTCCAAGTAATAAAAGCATCGATCTTCTAACATCTTGACAGTGGAGTTCGTCTAATTCTGCATTAGCACTAAACACAAACAAAAAATTTAGTATAAGCAGCCCCAAGAGATGCTTCAACCAGATTTCTCTATTTCTCTGGGCTAAATCAGCTCCTCAAAACTCAATTTAAGAAACTGACACAGACACTACAGTTAGAATGGTAAATCTACTCCCCATCAGTTTCTTAAATAAAGTTTTCAATCAGTGATTTGGTCTACAGAGACAGAGCTCTGTTCTAGGTACTCCTCTCAAGCTATGCTCATTAAAGATCACTGCTCGTAGTGTTTCATCTTAATCCTGGCTGGATATTGGAGGTTCTTTGAGTACAGAGCTGGATACTGAAGAGATTTTCTTAAGTAAATTTTAGCTAGCCAGTAGGAAAGGCTTGCAAGTAAAATATGAGCACTGAAGTACTGTGATATGATTCAAAAGGAATGAGGGCAAGAGACAGAAAATATCTTGAAATAAACTTCTGAATTTTTGCACATTTTCATTTTTTTCTTCCCAAGTACTGTGCTTTCACTTCTACCATGGCCCCCAGTATGTTACAGTAGGACTTTGAGGGATAGCTCATAGATATTCCTGCTTCAGGAAGATGATCCCTTCTGTAATTGGGGGGGTTGGGATTTTTTGTTGATTTGTGTGGTTGGTTGGTTCATTGATTGGCTGGGATTTTATTTTTGAAGGACTGCAACTGCCCTTCTATGTCTTCAAGGAAAGACACATTAAATCATAAAATTATTTAGGTTGGAAGGTCACCTTGTGTAACTTTCTTCTCAAAGGAGGACCAATTAAATAGCATTGTTCAGGTGTTTTTTGGTCAAATTTTGGGTATTACCAAGTATGGAGTTTTTACCTCATCTCTGAGCACCCATTCTAGTGTTTGGAAATCCTCATGGTTTAAAAAGATTTTAAAAAATAATTCGAATTTTCTGCGTTCCAAGTCATGTTTGTTGTCTCCTGTCATTCTGCTGTGGACCTCTGAAAGGAGGCTGCCTCTGCATTCCCTAAGCTCTCCCTCCCTTTCAGTGGCCATGGGCAGGAGTAGCATCCTCACAACCCTTCTGCTATTAACGCTGAACTGGCCCCGCTCCTTCCACCCCTCCTCGAATGTCCTGTGCTCTAGTCCATAACCACCTTAGAAGCCTTTACTGAATTGGCTCCACTCTGTGGGTGTCTCATACTGGGAAGCCCAGAACTGGACCTGCCCTCCAGGTGTTTTCTCACCAGCCCTGAGCAGAGATAAAGAATCATCTTCCTCAGCCTGCCGGTGACACTCCCCCTAACACAGCCCAGTTTTTACCCACCTGCACTCCAGGGTTCCTTTCTGCAGAGCTGCTCCCCTGCCAGTCACTGTTCAGCCACAGAGAGAGCTCCATTCTGACTGGAAAGGGAGCAAACTACTGATGGTCCTGTCTGAAAGCAGAGCCAGAGACCCCTCACATTCATTCAAACACTCTTGTGAGCACTCAATGTAAATTTTAACTGAAAGCCAATCTTCCCTTTTCCACAGCCCTGAGAGATGGAGCAAAGCATCCAAGCAGAAGCAAAGCATCCCAAATTCAGCAACAGTGCAGCTGACAGCTGAAGTGAACTGTCAGTGAACTGTCATTAAAACATAGGTGATCTAGGAGTTAATTTTTAAGGATGCCTGCCAGGTACTACTCTTCAATTAACAGGGTTTGCTGGGTTGTCTTTTATAAATATCTCTTACGCACTTGTTTAACGCGTGAAGTAAAAGCAGTTTGATTAGATTTTAATCAGTCTGTATTATTTATCTTTATATAAATTTGAATTTATCACTTAAAAATAGAATTAAGTTTCTGCAAGACTATGCTGGAAAATATG
>JACBWW010000001.1:48033118-48173614 GCA_020086605.1 Lanius collurio
AGAGTAATTTCACCTACTGCTAAATTAATTAGTTCCTATAAATTGAAAAGAGTTTGATTTATCAAATCTGATATAGCCTTAGATATTCTAATAATAACCATCATCAACTTCAATGACATGAATAAACACTTTATGAACTAAAGTTTACCAGAGTCATGTTCAATATAACAGGTTCCTTTGAGAGATGTCTTTTCATTTAAAAAATTAAATAGTATCTTTAAGACAGGAACTGAAGGTGGTTTTTAAAATCTGTAGGGTAAGTAAAGCTCAGGCAAAAGTAGCTCTTGCCGCACATAAGCATTGAAAACTGTGACACAGACTTTCCTATCTCACCTGATGGATTACAGCTGTACAATCCCTTAAAATTGGTAAAAGTCATATTAAGGAGTAAAATTTATTAAACTAATGGTCAGAAACCTTAGATATTCAGCAGGGTTGCAATAAAGTCTGCTACATGCAGGCTTTGTGCACGTCATGCTGGGCATGCATCAATGTTTCTTCAGAGAGATGACTTTTCTTTTCCTGGCCCAAATTTGCATGATACATGAATGTTGTACAGCTTCACATCTGAATCTAATACTGTGGGTGATGACATCTATCAGCCTGGTTAGTAGTGGAATAAGTTACAGTGAAAGACCCTGAAGGAGATGAGGGAGTACAGTTATTCTACACCATTTCTTGAGCAGGGCTCAAGGGCAACGTGGAGAGAGCCCACACTTCCCCTTCTGTGCTTCCTGATAATCAGTCTGTGGCTGGTGTGCAGCTCAACATCTTATCCACATTTCAAAACAAGCTTTTCAGAGTCCTTTAGGAATATTTATCTCTCTGTTTCAGCTGGGTACTTTCTACTGACTTCAGAGGAATTCAAACTATTTAAATCTGGATATTTTGTTTTGCACTGGGAGTGCAAGTGGATTGTGAGAACTGGCTATGCTTTTTTAGATTGATGCTTTAGCTCATTGCAACCTCCCCACAGAAGTAAATCCTTTTGAAAATATTCACTTTGGAATAGACATGAATTAAACTGAGAAAGATGACTCCTCATTCTTTTTTAGTAGTTTTCTCTACTTATCCAGGCTTCATTTTAATTATTATGAGATCTTAATGCTTATAAAATCACCACTGACTAGAGATGCTTAGTCTATAGAGCAAAATGTACTCAAATGTATTTCTCCTTAGCCTGGTATTTCATGAAGCCCTCCTGTTTTACAATGATCTCAGTTTTCCTAAGACTGCTTTTGGGACAGCAATGCCATTTTTGTGATCTTAGAACTCCGTTAGAGTCTTCTAATTGTTTCCTGCACACATTATAGGCAGTAGATTATTATTTAAATTTTAAAATATAAGAAACGGAAAACATAAACTGTACACATGCTTTTTTTTTTTTTTTTTTTCAGTACCTAATGCTAAGTAGTAACCAACAGCAGGGGACACTGAACAACCTGCATCAGCTGGAATGTCTTTCTGCATACATTCTATAAACTTTTAAGTTTATAGATGTTTATGGTTTGTGTCATACACTTCTGCATACTTCCTTACTAGATATTAGACCATACTAAAATTTTTCCTTGGACAGAGATGATCAAGCAAATTATTTTTGAGGTGGTTTGGTAACTTGGTACACCATTTAATCTAAAAAAGGAATGAATTTTAAGGATATTAATTTCATGCTGCAATTTTAATCAAGGCCTAGACCTTTCTGTTTGCAGCCTTCAGAATGGTGATCCCAATTACCTAGAAGCTCTGCACAGTCTTTGGGATATAATCCAAGTATAAGATGTCCTTGTGATGCCTAAAGATTTTTGCTTTTTGTATTTTTTTTTTTGATACTCAAAGATTTGTAGACTGTTAATACGTAGTTATATAGCTTCTAGTACTTTTCCTGCCCTCTCTCACATTTTGGAACAATAAATTTACCCTTTATAACACATTCCTGAAATTTTGTTTAGTCTTATTCTCAAGAAGAGGAATTCTAACAAGGACACTCTGTTTTGCACTAGAACTTTGAAGGCATAACAAGAAATTAGGCTAAGAAGCCCCTGGAATAACTCCAAGAGGCAGACCCAAGCGTGGGTTGCTGGGGCAACTGGTCTCTTATTGGATGCACCTACTAGATATACTATTTATTAAGCTTATAAAATTTGTAGTAGATCAATCATAGGCATGTGCAGAGCCATACTTGTGCACCCGAAAGCTTTCATTAAAGATCTGGTTGTTATACTATCACTCTTAATATTGTTTTGAAAGTTTTTGTCTTTGATTCTAGGCAACACTTGTACTTAGAGGAGTTTTATTTAGAATTAAAAGGTTATGTGTATTTGTGTCTGAAAATTCTAAGCACTATTGATCTGTGTATTATCCTGGGTAAACCAAGACAGGAGACATACTTCCTTTACTGTTTAAAAATAAGGGGAAATAAACAGTCCCGAGAGAATAATGAACTAAACATCTTTAAAAGCATTATGCCTTACTCTCAAAAAAAATGGTAGTCATATATTGTGAAAGCAGCATAATCATGCATTTTCAGCTCAGTATCAATAACCAGGGTTTGGAAACCAACCAGAACAATCACTTCCCTTCAGAAAGAGATCCGGAACCACACTGTGTTTAGTTCAGTCATAAAATTCTTTGCCAGTTTTGTTTCATGGGACACAGATTTGGTGTGGGAGTAGAGACCATGTGCCATAGCCATGTGGAAATCACTTAAAATACTGATCAATGCCCTAAATCAGGCAATTCAGATCCACCTCACAGCAGAAACTTTAAGGTATCTGTGGGATCATAATTTTCTACAATAAGGTTTTGTACCTTCAAGTTTAATCCAAAAATTAGAATAGATTTGTCTTTTGCTGTGGGAAAAAAAAAAAAAAAAAAAGAAAAAGAAGCTAGTTTTCATAGGTTTAAATGAGATTTGGTAATCCCGGGGACAGAACAATGTAGATCACCTGGAAAACTGTCCACTGTCCACTCACATTATCAGAGCTTGGAGATAAGATGTCTTTGTCAGAGAATGGCAATTTTTCAAAATAAGGTACTATATTTAACTCAATTTCCTTAAACAAATGTTCTCAATTCCAGAATGATATCCTTGATTACTGTACAGTGAGAAATAAATAAGATTCCACAGAATTAGCTACTACTGTGGGATGTGAGTGCCTCTAGTCAACTTTCCATTTCAGTGTATTTTATCACTGCACAGGCTTACATCCTCCAGAAAGTAATTTTCCAAGAAATTTCAAAAATTATAGTTCTCAGGATCTTCACTAAATATATACGATATATAAATTGAAATTTCTATTTGACTGCAATTCTCAGTCCTTGTGATAAATGACATTGGGCTACTGTGAAAGGCTAAATTCTCTTGTTCTGCACAAGAGAAATTTAAATGGTTCTTACTCCAGAACACTCTAAAATATTCAGTTTAAATATGAAAATATATTCATGGAAGAGTAATATTCATGGAGTGGTAATAATCATGTTAACATTGCAATATAAACTGAAAGTTTCTACTCCCCTTTTATGATATTTTAATTGAAGAACTTAATAGATAGAAACTTTTTGAAGAAAGATGTTAATAAAAATGTTGATGCCACTGAACTAATTAAATTAATATTCTGGAGCTTAGCAGGTATATTTCATTTAATGAGTAGAAACAGGACAGATTAAAATTTTTAAGTTTGTCAATGTACATATTTAATTACTAGAAAAATATGAAGATCTAAATTAATGTAACATTTATTGTAGCTTTAATAATTTCAGAAGATAATTGACAGGTGTCATAGAACATTAATTGATGATGTCAGTCTCTGTATAGCCAGACCTATGCTTTTTGAGGATTATTTATAGTGTTTTATTAATATAGCATCCTAGTTTCATTTTAGAGAAGAAAATCAGGACATCTGAGTCATCTCATGCTGGTAACTTTATAACTAATTCATTGACTCCTTTGGAAGTACTCTGGTACACTGGAAATAGCTTAAAATACATTAGTAGCATTTTTAACAGAATACTGAGAAAAGCTATCAATGGGACAATTTTTGCCAGTTTTCATTGATAGACTTCAGAAGTATATCAGTTGTGTGGATTCAAACTGGTTAAACCTTATCTGATTAATGGCACAAATCAGATTCTGTAACCAATTTTCAATTGTACTGGTACTAAATTGTTTTATATTAGGAAATTGAAGAGAATTCCAGGTTACTGAAAAAAAATTCAAATGAAAGGGAAAACATCACACACATACAAAAATCGGAGGCAAAAAATACAATTCAGATGCAACAAAATAGAAAAAAGAAAATCTTTAAATATCCATTTTCCCTGCACTACTGTACAATAATTATTTTCTACATGTCATCTTTGAGTTAATAAAAAACAAAACCAACCAAACAAACAAAACCACCAACCAAACAAAAAAAAAAAAAAGCCCCATAGCTGATAGGCTCTATTTTGGTTCTTCAGTGAGAAGAGATTTTTTTCTTTAGACAGGAAAAAGTCTGCTTGCATGAGAAAATGGTACTGCCCGATGGGCAGTTAGTTTTAGTGGAAAAGTGAGATAACAGAAGAAAAAAAATGCCTGTAGAGGCCTCTGTGCATCCTAGGCATCCAGTACTACAAATGCTTTCAGACCCTGATCTTTTATCACTGAAACCTTGTGTGATCATTCACTCTCCAAGCAGCCTATTCTTGCTGGTTTGAGTTTGATAAATGAAACAAGTGGTTGCATGGTTGTATTCAACAGAAGTTGTACAGAAGCTTGGCGGGTTTGCACAGATTTCAGCAACTCCTAATTAGAAAAATAGAAAGAAACTTATTTCCCATGACACAGCAAGCCATAACCATTGAAGTCAGTACAATTCACCTTCCCTGAGTCTGTGAGATCTCCTGGACTTTCAAGGAGAATCACCCTGAACCACTCCTGCCTCTTTTTTCTCACGGCACTGTTTGGAATCAGCTTCTTTAAGGTGAAACCAACAAAAATCATTGAAACACTAATATACTGTGATTTCTGCTAAGAGATAGTGCACTGACTAATATGTACTGGTACTAATACAACACACAAAGAGCTGTTTCCTTTTAAGCACTGCTGTCCTCCTGCTGTGTCTGATTACAAAGAAGCTTGTATTCTTTTTCTGGCAGCTTTAACAAATCTTTCTGTTGCCATGTGCTGTCATCAGCTGTTCTCCACCAGAAAATGCTACGGATGGGGCAGCTGACCCCAGAAAATGTTGCCATCTAAGGTATTAAAGACAGGAACAAAATCATCAGAGCTCAAAATTCTTTACCAACTAAGCTGAAATAAAATTACAGACATAATTTGAAGATGTCTCACATTCTAACCTCAGAAATCTAAGTCTCTGAGACTTCTAAACTCCCAAGATTTGTCTAATCTAGTAGTACTTTTCCTGACCACTACAAATACCAGTACTTTTTCAGACTGTCAGCAAAGACAACTGACAAAATATTTTCCTATGTTTATTTTCTCCTTGATGAGTATGAAAATCTACTTTAATGCACCAATTTTCCCTAACAAGCTTTACAAATACCAGCAGAATTTACAAAAGCAGCACAATGATCAGCAGTAAAACCCTTACAGATGAATTTCTGTGTCCACGAAGGAAGCAGCTGTTTGTTGAATTTAGGATAATGAAATCTTCCTTGACATACAGACTTTGAACAACAACATATTGGGCTTGCCCAATGTGTATCAACAATTCTTGTTAGTTTTCATAGCTTCAAGGCTTATCAGACCATTTCTCCACATTTCCCTGAACAAAGTTTGAGCCACAGATGTTGAAAAGAAAACAGACAGCAAATACACTAAAGAGTATAATAAATCCCCAGCTTCCAGTGTAGACTTTGTCTATGTCCACTAGAACTGTATTCAAACAGTGAGCCAAGTAAATAGCAAGCAGAGTTTGTCCAAAAATAACTCTAAATGCTGTCAGTAGAAGAGATGTTAATGATAGATACATCATCCCCTTCTTGGCTTCCACAGTCCTACAAGGCGATTGAAGTCCTTAAGTGTTTTCTCAGTAAGGGAAACTTTTCCACAAGCTGGGTGACCTTCACTACTGAGCAACAGCAACTGCTCTGCTGATATGGTTGTCTGTAAGGGGACATGGCTTGAAGGTTATAAGCAAGTTCAAAGTGCATAGCAATTTATACCTGAGATTTAACACTGCAGCAGCTTTGTAGTTAATAGGCCACTTCTGTGCTTATTCTGATCCCATATATTTTGGGGATAGAAATTTACGAGGTCTGACTTACATGTTGACTTCTCAAGATTTTACTTCATTGTCATTCTTAATCCATCCAAGTTGGACCTGAGCCATGAATGGTGGCTAATCTTACCAGAACCAGATTTCATATCTTATTTTTTTGCTTTCTGAAGTTGACCTTCTTTTCTTAACTGTCTCAGTATGTAACAACTGCTTCTTGAAAGCCTTCTCAATCACATGATCCAGAGTTCTTTAAGATTTGAGGTTGGGCTTTCAGTAGGATTTTTTTATTACTATTATTTTATTATTATTATTGTTACTACTACTACTACTATTACTACTACTACTACTACTACTATTAATAAGGATAATAATAATAGTAACAATAAAGAATTAAGGAATATAACATTTCTATGCCAGGTATCAGGTCTATTTTATGACCAAAGGAAATAGAATAGCATTTTACTTATTATTCAGAGAAAGAAATAGAATATAGATCTGATAAAGATCTATATTATTTTTTCACTGGTAAGCATTCAAAGACTATTCCTGTACAAAACAAGTCCTAATCACAGCATTTAACTTAACAGCCAAAAGATGATTTGAAGGCAAAGGAATTTTGTAAATATTTCAAAAAATCATCTGGGAATAAATTCAGGGATGGAAGAAAACTAGATTTTGTAAGGCTTTATTTACATATGTAATTATAAATATTTTAGTGTGTAATTATATTTCCCATGTAACTTGAAAATTCACTTGTGCTTTTAACTAGTAAAGTTTTTTATTATTGCACCCTTTGTAAGCAAAAATAGCTGCCTTTAGAGAAATTATATTCTACCCACAGAGCCCAGATTTGATGTTTATGTTTAGCTCCTCCCAATCTATTTTTACTTCATCTGGCAGTTGCATAATAAATATTTGGTTCCTGCAAGCCTGTTTATCCCTTTCTTTTTCAAGGAATACATTTTTCATCCCTGGTCTGCACTTTGTAAAATATATTTAGTCCATCACAATTCTTCTCAAGGTATTGCAAATGCTAAAATAGAGATAGACAGTGAGTCCTATTCATTTGTGCTGCATCCCTGATAAGAGATTAGAGGTTTAGAATTTTCTGTGGTAACTAGAATGGCTCAAAGTTCTTCTGACAATAACATGATGGATTCCAGTTTTAGACACTGAGGAATAAATCTATTACTTTAAGCAAAGTTACTCCAAAGATGTCAATTTTTCAACTTCTTACACCAAGTGAGAAGACCAGTGTTCTACTCAAGGGATTGTAACAGCCCTGCCTTCAGAAAGAAAAATAAACTTCTGTCTTGGGTGAAAGGCAAAAATTCCCATTTCCAAGAAACACATGGCAGACACTTTCCAGCGTCTATGGCTTTAGTAGGGAAGGATCCATATTAAAGAAAATGAAAGGAGATGTTTGTTAAGGATGAAGACTTATAACCATACATCAATATATATATTTGGGCAAAATTCACATCTTTTATAGAAATGGTTGATGTTGCTTTGATCACCTTCAAATGCTTGAAGTTAGTTGCATGATTAAATTTATATGAAGCATTTTAAATTTCCTCATCAGCTCATTATTTGCTGTATTTGACTTTTTTGAGAATGAAGGGTAATTATTCATTGCAAGCATATTTGAGGTCATTCCTGCAATCTGATAGCTGTGTGTGCTTATACAGGGTAGCAATTGTTTTGTTATTTTTTTTATTTTTAATGTACCAAATTTTCATACTTTTGGTCAAGAACTGCAACTTAGAGAAAAAACATTAAGCTACACTGCATTGTCAAGTGCAGTCACAGATCAATTGACATGTGACATTATCCAAAACCTGTCTGGACGGAGTTACCTTTTCATGAGTTAATGCAAAAAGAGGAAATAAGTGGGACTGAGAAAACTACTATTTTAAAGGAAGGGAAATGTGGATACAACTTCTCTGCTACAGAATAGCATTCTATTCTTTTTGGCATGGTAAAACCTAATTAAATAGCTACATTTTAAAATCTTTATGAGAATCTTAATTATTAATGACATCAACAGGCTGAAAAAAAATGTAGGTTAGGTGTGGGGAGAGTTTGGTTCTGCAAAGACATTACTTAAAGGCAATTTTTTTTGCATGACTGAGCACATGTGCACACAGACTAGATAGTCACACTTTACAATGAGGTTACAGTTACAAATTATTTATAAAGTGTTGGTAAACGCTGTAGGCTACTACGGAATCCACAGAGTCCATAGTTTTGTTATAGCTATGTGTAACACCCTCAAGTAATATGCAACCACATATAATTTATGAAAGCAATATCTGTAGTATTGTTTATGATGTATATTAATAATTTATTAATCCTTTATGAACTATTTATAAATGCAATCCTAATGGATAGCATGGCTGACTACTTACTCCATCACACTAGCTGTGTGGGAGTTAAAGTTTGCATGCCTGTCCCCCCACCTTTTTAACTAGCCAAGCAGTCTTTAGCAAGGCAACACTCACTATTTCTTTACAGGCTCTTAGGAAATTAGAAATCAGAGAGAGGCATTGTAAAGAGATTTGCTTGCAAGTAAATGCACCGGATCCTTCTCTTCAATCTTCTCCAATATTTCACTAAAGCTGCCATATGTCTCCTTCACTGGTCCATGAGACAAAACTTGCAGGTATACACATGTGTGTATGATAAAGTCTATGAAGTCTTGATTCCAGGGGATTCTTGTCTAGTTTAGTACATCAGATCAACAAAACATGGGCCATCAATCCTTGTGGTATCCATTGGAAAATGGGTCATCAACAGAAACGAGTACTATAGTCTAGGCTTCCACGATGTCTAGGAGCAGATCCTGGCTTGCAGGATTGTTTTTCTGCTCCAAAGCATTTCTGCCTGACAAGGTACAGCTACTTCTCCTTGCAGCGAGAAAGCTCCACTAACTTTCATGTGACAGTGCAGTTTTATTGCAGCTCTTTGCTTCTTTGTGCATGCTGTGAAATCTCTTGCTGAGGCACTGGATACCAGAGTACCACCCCCACGCATTAACTCTTCTCATGTTTTTCTGCAGGAAACAGATCTCATTCTGACCTTTAACATCTCAATGCACCGTTCTTGGTGGATGGAGAATGGGCCGGGCTGCACCGTGACCTCAGTAACCCCAGCACCAGACTGGGCACCAGAGGATCATCGTTATATCACTGTCTCGGGGTGTTTTCTTGAATATCAGTACATAGAAGTGGCTCACAGTTCTCTTCAGATCTTCCTTGCAGTAAGTGTTTACAAATAACTTCAATTCTACCACATTTTTCTGGATTTCTTCTTGTCATTACTTGGAATAGTGGATGATTGTGGCATTCATTCACAAACCCTGGCTTTATGTCTCAGTTTAGTTATGAAACTCAGTTGTCATTCCGCCAGATCCAGATACCTGCATGCAAAAAGTTTCAACATACGTATTTATTATTGTGCTGAGAACTACTGACATGACACACTCTGTTTTCCTGATATATAAGCTGTGGCATAATAGCAAGTTACACCTATTGTTGTGAAAGGCAAATTAAATATGAAATTGAATACAAAAGACAAACCAGCAGCGAAAATAGATTCACTGCTCGGTTCACAGGACTCAAATTTCATCAATTTGTCTTTAACCATATTAATTAATAGACACTAGAGGACAATGAGAGAGGTTTTCCCTCCTGCCCTCCCTGGAAAAAGTTACACTTATATGAAAATCAAAACCAGAGATCTTAAATCTTTTTTAGGAGTAAAAGAATCCACTGTTCTACTGTAGAAAATTTGAAATGAGAAATGAAAACTGTTTGCTTGGAGGAAAAAATATATAATGGAGCTCACAGCTATCTAAAAAGTGATCCGCTTTCCATCTATCTATTCCCCATGATTTTTTATTATTCAAGATTGACTCATGGAATTACAGCTTCATAGAATCACTTTGATTGGAAAAGGCCTCTAAGATCATCAAGCCCAACCCTTAACCCAGCACTGCCAAGTCCAACGCTAAAGCCTGTACCTAAGTGCCACATCTACACATCTTTTAAATGCCTCCAGGGAAGGCGACTCCACCATTGCCCTGGGGAGCCTGTTCAGGTGCTTGACAAACTTTTAGTGAAGAATTTTTTTTCCTGATATCCAACATAAAGTTTGCCTGGTGCAAGCTTGATTTCCCTTCATGCAGGCCAGGATGCCACTGGTCTTCTTGGCCACGTGCGCACGTTGGCTCGCATTCAGCTCTTGTTGATCAGCACCCTCAGGTCCTTTTCCAACAGGCAGTTTTCCAACCCCTCTTCCCCCAGCATGTGGCGCTGCCTGGGGTTGTTGTGACCCAAGTGCAGGACCTGGCACTTGGTCTTTTTGAATCTCATACAACTGGCCTTGGCCTATCAATCCAGCCTGCTCAGATCCCTCTGCAGAGCCGTCATATATTCAAGCCTTCAAAAACAGATAACCAGGCTATTTTTCTGCCTTTTTAAAAAAATTTTATTTAATGAATGATAAACAAGAAACGCAAGGTATATGTAGTTCAAGCTCAATTCTGTTCCTGATGCAACAAAGTATTTTCTGTGTGTTTAAATAGAGCTGTGTTTTCAGATAAGCTCATTCTTTTCAAGTCAGAGTAATGGTTCAAAATAACAAGCCATTAGTAATCTGCTAGCTGTAGCTAAATAAATCTGTGTTATATTTCCATTCATGTTACTGTAAATGTGATTATCACAGGTAAAGAGCTGTACAGCATAAGTACAGGTCAATTTTCCAAAGCTAGTGCTTTACTACTGTTTACATCACTTTCACATTTCCCACTGTGGCCATTTTTTCTAATAGAAATGCTAGTGTAAATTCAGTCCCATATTAAATGGGATTAAATGGAAAGCAGGAATCAACTGGTACAGCTCAGTGACATATAGCACAAAGTAAGGAGAGCAGATTCTGCTTGGTTTTCAGCAAACTAGCTTTAACAAAACCAAGCATTAGATCAGATTTATCTCCAGTTACTAGAAAGAAATTAATCTTTCCCTTCTATTTTCCTTTATGGGCACTTAAATGGATCTTGTACTTTATCTAAAAACTATAAATAGCAACCTACAAATTGGTTACTTGTTTTCTTTTGGCATTTCTGTATCTTCATGACAATGATCATTCTAATGCTTTTCTTGGCTTTTTTCATGGACTGGTGGCATTGTAGCACATTTGTAAGGATGCTTTCTACTGCCTACAGATAAAAGGTAGACATCCAGCTTCATTGAGGACCACTTTTATCAGCCTTTGGAAACATTATACTGAGTGTATTTTGTACAGCTTGCCAGTAAGCTCACAAGGAATAGAACTACCCAAGGTTAGGCTCAAATAGATGTGATATTTGCTTGGAAAGTGGAAAGAACATGACAGCCAAGATAAAAACTATAAAACTACAATAAAACTGCACACCCCTCCCTCCCCTGCTCGGTTTGTACTTTCTAAAAAACAAGTCTTACGGTAGGCTGTAAAATATTTCAAGGATGGGAGACAGTTGTTCTGCTGGTGAAGTGCAGAATACTTAGAGTCTCCAAAAGAACTTTTCTCCATAAAGGAATGTGTCCTAGAAGCTAGCAGCACCAGATTGTCCACCATACAAATGCTGCTGCTAATTTTGTGTAAGTCAACACAGATTTTAGATTTTTAAGAGTGAAAAATTTTGGAGAATTCTCCTACTGCTTAAACAAAATAGTGATTAAAACAACCAGAAGGTTACATAATCCCAAACATCAGGGGAGTTCCCAATGTCCATAGTGGTGGTGTTCATTGTGTAATACCAGCCTTAGAATAGAAAAGAGAGACAGATGTGTTGATGCACAGATTTTTGTCACTTTCTGCTGAGGCATATATTTTGCTCAGGATTAATAATTGGACAGAATTGCTAGTTTAGCTCACACTGAAGTAACACAAAATTCAGTTTGGTGGTCTCTATACTTCAGCCAGCAGAATGCTCACAGTTTAGGAAAACTTCAAAACAGGCAAAAATTATTTGAGAACAAATGTGTAGAAGAAAATGCTTTGATAAATAAAGGATTGCTCCAGTTTGTGTATTTAGCTTGTTTGTATGCAAAGCACAGCTGGAATAAACCACAGTGGAATAATGAGCAGATAGCAGCAACAACCATTCCTTGGTCCCATGTCACAGAGCACTCACTGCATTGGGTGATGGTGGTAGAGGATTAAAGCCTCTGTAGAGCCTATCAGGAAATCAATCACAGATGTAAAAAAAAGACCACATAATGCATGTCTGTTCTCTAGCCATTCCCATGTTAGCACATTACATCTTGCTAAGTCATTGCCTGATGTTTTTTCATGCTTATGGAAACTTATTTTGAAAACACTGTGATAGTGTTTTAGTGGTAGTAGCCTCTCTGTAGTGGTATACCCTCAAAATCTCAGTGCCACACACCTTGTTAAGTCAGTTTTTACTCTATTCTCCATATCCATACCTCCTACTTGTCTCTTTTGAGATTGAGCCGCACTTTATGTCTACATATTACTTACCAACAAGTTAAAAAGAGAGAGGAGTTCAGAATAAAAAACAGAGAACGCAAGGGAGAGGAATCTCTTTCATTCATAAGTTCAGCTTTGCAGGCTTGCAGTGCTACAAAATAAAAGAAAACATATTTTGTGGGCATGCCCTGCAGTATGCAGCTGTATGGAGTTGAACAGAACCCCTAAGTGTGGGATTTGCTCTGCTTTCTGGGAAATCTGGGGTCTGGAATACATATAAATATCTCAGAGGGGTGTGCCAAGGGGATGGTGCCAGACTCTTCCTCTTCTCAATTGTGCCCATCAACAGGACAAGGACCAATGGCCATAAACTAAAACACAAGAAATTTCACCTCAACATTGAGGAAGAACTTCTTCACACTGAGGGTGGCAGAGCACTGGAACAGGCTGCCCAAGGGAGGTCGTGAATTCTCCCTCTCTGGGACATGAAAAACCCACCTAGATGCATTCCTGTGTAGCCTGCTCAAGGTGACCTTGCATTGGCAGTGGAGTTGGACTAGATGATCTCCAGAGGTCCCTCTTTACCCTAACAATTCTGTGAATCTGTGATTCTGTATATCCACAGAACAACTCCCTCATTTACTGCCCTCCCCAGTTCTTGATCAATTTCATAGCTGCAAAGTTGTGATCTTAACTTCATCACACTTTGACAGCAATAGCTATTTAAGGGTTTGCTGATACATGCAGAAAAAATGCGTCATTTTGGCCATAGCTAATTCAATATTTTTGTTGGACAAAACTAACCCTTAATGTAGCCTGTGATACTCCCCACTTAATGCTTCTCTCCCAGGGAAGTCTCATTTACAGAGCTCCAATATCTTGAGCATCTGGCCCATCCAACATGTTATTCAAGGACCACAACTCTGCCTGTCCTTGTGTCTACAAATTACCAAAATGAACTGGTCTAGTGATGGCATGACTCATATACCCATACACTTCAGACAATAAAGTTTCCTTACACGTTTAAAGGTTATTGATTCTTGTTACTTGCATTAGAGAAGCTATTTCATTTTCAGGCCTACTGGGTTATCAAGGATAGATATACTTAAATGACTGGTCTCTGGAGAGAATTGTTCCAGGTAAAGAATGAGGTCAGTGGTACTAATGGGGCTTTGATTTGCAACTATTTGAGCTGCATTCTGTATAGCATTTACAGAGTGGAGGCTGAATGAAAGTTCTGAAAAATAGGAGGTGTAGCTGCTGCTTCACCATGGGGAGGGCAGTGCTTGGGAGGGACACAGTGCAGTTATACACCACTGCTAATCTTGGCATGTAGTGTCAGGGCTTAAGGTAGTCATTGGCTCTGTGCATAAATAGCATGTGCATCCCAGCCTTTTGGTCATACAGCTGAAAGAGTTATAAGCTGGCAGTTTCTCAAGCACCCACACACCTCAATGTCTAATTCTACCTACAGAACCTATATGCAATTTTCTTCATTTCCACTTTTTATTGAACTCTTGTCTTAGAAGGTGAAAATCTTTTCAGTTCAGGCTCCCAGCTGTGGTTCAGGTCAGAGGGTTCTGCTTCCAAGTCTATCATGATGTTCTTTTGAAAGTCATTTCATCTCTCTGTGCCTCTTCCCAAGTACTGAAGAGAGAGAAAAGCATGCCTAAATTTTTCATGTTCAAATAAGACTCTGTAGCATTTGCATAGATAGAGATCTCTTGAATCTTTCAAAAAGCCCCTAAATGTGGAGGACACCCAGTACAGCAAGGCCTTTGTGTGGTACAAGGAAATTATAATGGTTATTGCATTTCACACAGAAATGGAGCTCAGATTCTCTGCATCGTCCTTCTGTCTTTGTTTTAGTCTTTGATTATGCATGACCTGCCCTCACTCTCACAAGCCTGTTCTTGCAAAAGTCAACAAATTAAAACCCATTTGTAGATCAAAACTCTGAAAATATGCAAATTAAAGATCAGCCTTGGAGATAAGTGTAACAGAATTACATATCTATTTGCCAACACAGGATTAAAAGTATTTAGTATGCTTGTCTTTTACTTCTCACACACTCAAAAATCTATTGATTTTAGTGGAGATAAGTGCCTGAGTTATAGCAATAAGAATAATGTGAAGGCATCACCTTAGCCAGTTTGGGTTTTAATTATATAGCCCTCGAAAACATGAGCTGTGTAATATTATTCCAGTAAAAAAAGTGGAGAAAAATCATTTCTTATATACTGTATCTGCATTATTGATGGTAATTTACATACCAGATAAATAAAACCATAAGTAAACAATTACGTAAAAGTATTGACCCTTTTCAAAGTGATCCTGTCCACTGACTTTTATGTGCTGTATATGAGTCTTAATTTCTTTTTGTTCCTTCCTGTATTTGTACTTGAGTATATGCTTCATGCAATCATTAAAATTATTATTTAATGCTTTAAAATTTGCAATATGTAATTTCTCATCCATAGTATTTACAGTAAATGTATACTGTTTGGATTTCTGCAAAGTCTGCATCATCCACAATACCTTTAAAGCCCTGATGCTGTCAGATTGATTTAAAACATTGTGAAGCATAACTGTGCTACTAAGTAGCAATAATACAGCTATGAAGTTAGGACGCCAGCATCAAAATCTCTGCTTTGTTGCAGACTTACCATAAGACCTTTGGCAGCGTGCTTAATTCATGCCAATTATTGTCTGTACTATACAAACAGAGATTCTTAAATATTTCAGAAAGATGCTGCCAGGATAATTCCATTAAATATTGCAGGTAATCCAATATTATGGAAAGGTGGTCTGTGTATGTATTTAAGAACTTAAAACAGTAGGATCAGTACTCTGCTTCTCTTAAGGATTAATAATTAGAATAGGATAGTCTTAAAATCCTTAATGTTAGCATAGCACAGGTGGCATTAAATACTCTCAGGCCCTGGTGGAGAGGTAGGAGTACTCAGTGAAAGTGTACTTTTACAAGAACATAATTACTGAACTGTCTAGCTGTGTTTTAGACCTCCATGCTCAAATATGTTACTCACAGTCTACTACTTAAAGGCCCTCAACATTGTGGGGAGATATGATTGGGAAAAAAAGCAGTGGTTCCCATTCAAAAGAACTAAACTTCAAAGTATAAAACAAGGCTGCCTGCCCATATGGAAAGAAAAGGAGGAAAAGACAGGAAAACAGAGAGGGAATACTAGTTTGAAGTTCTATTGTATCTCTTATTTGATCATTGTCACCTTTCTTGTTGGCATGATTAAAAAGTCCTATGATTCAGAATGAGTAAACTTCTGATGAACTGCTGGAAAATTATCCTAAAAGGCAGCTAAAGAAAGAAGTGTGTGAAAGTCTGAAATTTGGGAAGTAACTGAGGTGAGGCTGGTGTCTCAGCAGCAGTGCACTCTCACACTGACAGGAGGGGATAAGCCAGGTGGGACAGGCCACAGAGAATTTTGCAAGAGAAAGAAGTAGTTGAATTTCACTGGAAGAAACCAAGGAGAAGAAATGGAGAGTTTTAAGCAAGATGTGGAAAATAATCTCAGCAGTAGGCTTTGTCAGCAACAAGGAGAAGGCATGGCACAGGAGAGGCAGGACGCTCCTCAGAAGCTGAGACTCAGAGAGTGAGAGATCAGGAGGGTATCAGCAGGACAGTAAAGGTTAAAGAAGCAGAGAGCTTGTAAAGCTCCTGCATTTAGAGCAGGAAAGGGAAACAAGTCTTCTGCAATGGAAGTACATTTGATCTCTTTTTTTAATTCCCTCGTGGTTTTAATTTTATTTCTATTTGGAAAGATGTGGATAAGACCTGAGCAGAGGAAAAGGCCAGAAGTTCCTCCAGATACACTGTCAAATGATAGAGCAAGACTAAAAGAATTGGGCAACGGGTACATCAGCAGGATGGACTGCATGATAGGAGGAGAGGCAAAACAGCAGAGGCAGGGGAGGGAGTCACAGGAATGCATGGAAAACAAAGAGTGCCTAACTAATAATGTCATTAGGGTGAGACAAACAGCAAGAGTGTTTCTGTGGGTCCCAAAATATTCATGAGTGGAATCAAACAAAACATAGGTTGGCCCTGGCTAGTCCACATTGAAATGCTAAAATTAAACAGGCAAGTCCTTTTGACAGAGCTGCAAAGGAACAATCTAAGAGCTTGTACTGTAGTGAAGGTCTTCACTGTACTCAGATAATAGTCATCTTTTAGGAAGAGTCATCTATTGATGTAGCCCTTGGGTTCAGCTAATAAACCATTCCATTCCTGTGCTCAAAATACGTACAGTGTGATGTGCTGGGAAAAAAAACAAAAATGCAGCAAAGCTCTTGCAAAACATCAAATTCAGCAATAAACCTAATGCTGTGTTCTTCATTTTCCAGTCCTTTTTACCCAACATAAAGGTTTTCACTTGTACAGGAAGCCCATCTTGCACATGAAAGGCCTTTCTTAGATTTGTCCTTGCTAATTTTGTTCCTACACCTCCCTTCTGACAGCAACCTCTACGCCTTCTACTCGCTTATACTCATACATGTACATTGCACATCATCTGTCTCTTCCTGTGCTTGTAGAGTGGTGAGAATATTTATATGTGAGAAAGGAGATGAGAGCTCATGTAATTAAGTTTTGACTCTTTGAACTTAATGGAGAATAATAACATTATTTAATTAAGGCAAAGTTCTTCTCTAGGGCAATACAATGGTTGAAAGAAAATTTATTCTTAATGATATCAATTGGTACTTTAGAAAGACTGTTTTTTCACTGTGAGACTGGGCAAAATCAGCACAATTTGAAGAGGGTATGAATTATTGTAAATTGTTAATTTAATAACAGTGTCTTCCCATGTTAGCAGAGAGGCATCAGGTTCAGGAATCTTTGACATTGGCTGGGAGCACAGTGTATTGCTGTTTCTCTGTTTCATAGTAATGCTAAAGCATATATCATTAGTATTTTGAAGGATTGCTATAAAAGATTTTTTTATGTCTATACGTATTATCTGTTACTGCTTCTATCAAATTTTACCTGCAGTTCTTCACTGCTTCTTGCAGAAAACTGAATTGTACACATCAAAGCATAAACGTTTTTCATAATGAGTAGGGAGCTTTGTCAGTAGAATTGTACTCATTCATTTCCCTAAAAATTTCCCTTCTTAATGAGCTGTGTTTGTACAAAGCTAAGCTATATAATTGTCTGAAAACAAGTTTTCTCCAACTCAGAAAAGAGAAGTCAGCTTCAAACAGTCTTACCTGACCATGACACACAAGCGTCTCTGGAAGGTTTATTTCCCTGATGGAGCGAAAGACAACAGCACCAGCATGAGCTGAGACTGGAAGAAACAGTTCTGCTTCTCACAGATGTTCTTGCACTAGCAAAGGCAAATAGTGATTTTTTTGAGCAAGGTTGGAATTATGAAAACAAAGAGCTAAACATTGGACACATTACTTTGAGGCCCAAGGGAAATTTCATGAGAATTTGTTTTGACCATCTCATATGTATTCCTTCACACAGGGGGCTCTGAATCTGGCTGACCCTGTAGTGATGTGACACAGCAATGAGGTTAGGGATCCCCAGGTTCAGTGCCTCATGGCTGTCCTGGGGCTATGTGGTGCTGGTGGTGCTGTGCTGACTGGTGATGCTTGCTTGCTGACTTGCTTCCTCCTTAAATTAGTCCTCAGTTCTGCTCTTGGCATAGTCCTGTTTTTATCACACTGTCATAGCATGAGAGCTTCATATGAACATGTTTCAGCTATACACAGGTCAGATTATTTGGACCGGTGCCTATTTACCCAGTCTTGGTGAGCGTCTTTCTTTGAAGAGATTCTGGATAAAAAGCTAGATTTGATTTTCCATCTATACAAAATTTTTTTCTGTCTATACAAAAGAATTTATAAAAAGTAGAGAAAGCTTATTAGACTTGTTTTAGATGTAAGAGTAGTACTGAGAAGAACAGCAATAACAGTAAGTAGCACAAGCTTCTGTAATCATAAGTATTTCTTTACAACATGTAGTTAAGCAAAAAGCAATATCTCTTCACACTGAAAACTCATAGTCAAGTGCCAGGTTCACCAACCCCATTCCTGAGCTGATTCTGAAAGTACAATAAAAATGAGGGCTGGTCCTTGGAAATATTAAAAACCCCATCCACTTGTGTGGATGCTGATAAACTTGTGTCACCATGTTCATTATTCTTGTTGATATTACAGTGCTGCCTTGTTCTGCCCTACACAAAAGTGACATTTTCCATTCTGCTATTTTGCTTCAAATCCCAGAAAAAAACTCTCTAGTTCTGGAAGTACAAGGATTCAGTTCATGAGCAAAGGTAATTTTTTTTCTGGATATAATAAGTGCTTCATGTTTCATTTTTGTGTGCTTTTAGCACAGCTTCCTGAGCAAAAGATGAACTGACCACATAAAAGTATAGTGCTATGAAAAGAATGAACTGATTCACAGCTTTAGTCACGCCTATTCTGGTCACAATATCATGGTTCTGAAAGTCTTTAGTGAAATTCACCAAAGAGAAACAATGTCAGCAACTGTAAGTGAACCCATATGAAGTGAAGAATTGACCAGTGAAGGCACTGATCAATGATAGATTCCTGAAATTCTATGAAACAATTTGAGTGCTTCTGGTAGAGCTAACTACCCCACTAAAAGTAATAACCATGTCTAAGGAAAATAAAAATCTAGGAAGTATTTAGATGTCCCTGATCTTTAAAGTGTGTACAATAAAAATAATTATATAATATTATGAATTCTGCAAATCTTTTTCCCCATTTTCTAGCACAGACAGCATAAAAAGACTTTTGCCTTCCAGAAAAAAAGTAAAAAAAGTACCTTGCTTTCATGCAACTGTGTACCCTAGAACCTCTGGAATTTGTGTCTGATCCAGGCCAAGGTAATGAGGTCAGAAAACTGATCCCAGTATTTTTTATAAGTTTCTCTTGCAATCTCAGAATCAGAGCTGATCAGGAATTTTCTGAAGGAACATGATTCTTTTGAAAAATTCATCAGCCCTGAAATGTTTTGTCTTCAAAGTGTCATGAACTTCATCTAAAGCATAGGCAAGTGATCTTTAACATAGTACCTGGTTTTCTGGTAGATTTTTTGTCTGGTTGCTTGGACTCTGGACTTTTGTAGTACATTTATACTTGGACAGAGCTCATCTTAAAAACTGCAGCATGATTATTCATAATGTTTGACTTTTGCTACAGTCTGTCATGCATCCAGCCCAGACCAGTATCACTGTCAAAGACTCTGTTGGATCATGGGTACGGAAGTACCACAAACCAGGCAGCATCTGTGACAGCCAGTTTGGATCTGCTCATCTTGTTCTGAAGCACAAAAAGGTCTTTTTTGTGTGACCATAAACTGTGCTATACCATTTGGCCTCTAGGTCAGAAGACTGCTTGTAGGTTATTTCAGTTGAGACTATGTCTATATACACTTCTTTGTGTTCCCAATGTCATGGCAATTGAACATTTAAAGTCCATGTTCCCTGGACAATTAACAATACCAATTAACAAACTCTAGCTAGTTTTTGGACCCTCAGCTGGGAGTTCAGGTAGGAAGCATGAATTATATAACCTAGTACTAGGAGAGGAAATTTTATCATATGTAGGAAAACTATTCATTTTAGTGCTTATGTAGCATGCAAAACAACACATGCAATAAAGATCCTCTGTAGATGTGTCCTTAAGATTCTTACTTTCTGACTTCTGCAGTGTTGCAGTTCTAAGGAGAATGGAGTCTGAGATAACTTTTTGTTGTAAATTTTCTGAAATTTCCACCTGAAGCCTAGATTTTAAGTGACAGGTAATATTAGTGGAGAAGTCATTGTTCCATCCAACTGACGAAAATTGCTTTCCTTTGAAATCAGAGGTTATCTGTTTTTTGCTCATATTCTCAGTAGACATCAGCCAATTCTCACCACTTCTTTAATAGATGATATCTTCAGCACTGGTTGGGCAGGTAGAAAGCACATACATGTACCTCTGATGTGTTTGGGGTTTGTTCAAGGCATGCCCCTGAACAGCACCAGTCACCTAATCTGCAGCACTATTGAGACATCAGTTTTGCAGTACCCAACTGCTTTAAACTGACTGGCATAAAGTGATTCATGTTTTCAAAACCATTAGAGCAGGCTTTATTCCTAGCAGGCAGCATGCTTTTAACTCTACCTTTGAGCTCTGTCAACCTCCATTCTGGTCTGAGTGCGGTAAAGGAAATAGCTATTTCTTAATGTATACAATTTAATAACTAAATGTTGTGATTTTTCCTCTGCTTTAGTTTACTTCTGTATGTCCGTGTTTTCTGCAAACAGATCAGTCATGTGTGCATAATCACAACTGGAGGGGGAAAAAAGCATCTACAGAGCCGCAGGAGCATTTGTTTTCTGGTAACAATTGTTGCCATAGATGGGAATTCAACATTGCCATGACAGAATTTATTTTTCCTTATATGTTCAGAATGATCAAGTAGTGACATCTGGAATCTACCCCAGAGGTTCAAGTCAATAAAATATTAATAGCTGCCATTTCCAGCAAGGAGGTTGTAACAAGAGCACGATAGAGGAATCTCTGGCCTTTTTGCACTATTGTTTTGCACTTAATTAGTTAAATGTTTCCTCTTCCACATGCTCTTTTCTTAAAGATTAGGAACAATAAATCTGGGACTAGGATGCGATTCCCTACCTTCCATTTAGATAAACTGCTGTTCAGATAGCCCTGTTTTCTGCGAGTGCTCTCTGGGGAAGTGGCTATGACAAGGGGCTGGATCCTCAGCTCCTCCTCCTCACTCCCTCTGAAGAGCAGCGCCGGGAGGACTGACTGCACACATCTGATTCACAGTTAAAACCAGGCACAGAAATCAAGGCAATGCTAGGCAGCCTCATCTGAAGCACTCACCATTTTACAAGAGATTATCAAGGCTTTCCTTAGTAATTCAATTCAGTGAATTCCGTCATAGCAGGCAGAGAGAGCTGGAGGAAGAGAAGCACTGTCAAACCTTGCTTCAGACAGCTCCATTCTTCCCATTCCTCTCATTCAGTGAATAAGTATTAACAGTCACTTATGCATAAGGAAAAAATAATGAGGTTTAATGAATCTCCAAAGATCAGCTACTTCATAAAATCAAATGCCATGCTTTTATCAGTAAAAGTCCTCCAAGTCCAACATCAGCAGCAGAGGGAATTTCTGTTTTAAAGCAAACTGCACCCAGTTTCAGTAAATTATCATAGAATGATTACTCAACTTTTATCCAGTCAATGTTATGCCTCCCTAGTGAACTGGTTTATTATCAGTATGTCTGTTTCAAAACATGTCTTCCCTGGAAAGCACTCCTTCATTCAGTTTCTGCCACTGGAAGCAGGCAACAGCTTGAAGCTAGCAGCTGCTCTCAAACAAAAAAGGTAGAGAGGCAGAAAGGCTGCTGAATCCATAACAATAAGTACATCATGACATAATTACAGTAAATCTCCAGAATGGTCTGTGCACATAAAATGCCTTATGCTTTGGACAGAGGAAGTGTGCATTAGCAAAACCATAGTATAACAAAAGCATTTTCCAACAGAAGTCGTGTTAGCTTGCAATTGATTTTTTTTAATCTTGAAAATTATCATTGACAGAACAGAAGATAATATTTGAATGGTCAGCTAGTTAGCCTGAAGGGGCTGTAATTAATAACCTGAAGGGCAAGAACGAGTGGTAGAAAGGTTTGGGAGGATTTTACAGTTGTAACTGTGCATAATCCAGTACTGGTGCATCCACTTAACCTTTTGTTGGTATGCTCCTCTTACACAACTGCATGTAACAGCAGTTCTGTTTTCTAAATGTCTTCATTTGACTTTGAACAGGTTAATAGGATTTATTGCTTCTGCAGCCTGCCTACACAAAACACATTGTCAATATGGGCAATACTTTGTGGTCTGCCCGGTAATAATAAACTGCTTTCTCCATCCCTGCTTTTAGGAAGTGATTTAGTTTCCTGAAGATTTAGGTACAAAGGCAAGAGAGGGGGGCAGGTAGTTTTTCTGTGTGAGTCTATTGTGAGCTGGCACTGCTAAATAGCCACTTGGCATTTGCTGTATCAGCTGGTAGTGCTTGCCTCCTTTTCAGATGGCAGCCTCCTGATTCTCCATTAGAGATGCCTGCAGAAAATTTGCTGTGGCTAGGTAGCAATGGTACAAAATACATAACTCAGATACACTTCAAAGATTGCAGTGGACTTTTGCAAACATTTTCTGTTACAAACTGCATGAACTGATCTCATCTTCAAAAGCGTTAATCTGCCAGATCATTGCTTTGTACTCTGTCTGAACCTACATTCTTGTTTCAGTGGCTTTGTGTTTTGTAAAGATCGTTCTAAAATCACTGTGTATCATAAGAAAAGGATTTTTCCCTGGGCTGTTAGCTCTTTTTAGCCATGATTATTGCTTCCTGCTGCAATCATCATAATACAATGATGCAGCAAATTTTACAGAAATGTGAATCACATGAACTAAACAAATTGTCATTTTTAAAGTATCAGATCTTTCCAAATGTCTTCTGTGTATTTACGCCTTCATGCATTATGAAGCTCTGACTGAGTGGAAGAGGTTAGTCACATTAAAAATTATTATACTGATTATATGTAAAACCTGTGTTTTACATATGTAAGCAATACATGCTGTATTTCCAGTCTCTTTTTGATCCTGGAAATAATACTGCTATGAGAAGTTCATGATGAAGATCCTAAAAATTACCAGAAGTAGTAGTCATTTAATCCTATGATTTTTAAGTATGGAGATGAACCAAATCCCATCAGAGTACATTGTATTCTCTATCCTGAAATACTCCTTTTGTGTTGCTGTTTAGCTTCCTTAAACTTTCTGATTTATTTTAATTAAAACAGTCAAAATGAACATGAGAAAGAAAAAGGAACGAGGGGTGGTTTTTTTGGTTTCTTGGTTTCTTTGGTTTCATGTAATTTTATGTAAGCAAAAAAACCCAACAGAAAACAAGCAACAGCAGCAAAACTAATAAACAAAACAAAAAAACAAACAAAACAACCCAAAAACACACAAAAAAATCCAAGAGGTTTTTTTCCAAAGTCATATGAAGTTATTATCCTTTTGTGCAGCTACTGGGAATTGTCTTGGATGGTGAGATCCATATCAACTTGGATACTAACAATAATTCATGAACTTCCAGATAAAAAAAATCAATCCCACCTATTTCCAGCCTAGGGACTTCTAGACAGGAGCAGCCACAGATCACAGCTGTCTTCAGTGGACTGAACAAGCACTGTGCACTTGGGCAAGGTTTGATCTGGGGAGCTCAATCTCAGAACAGGTCTCAGCTTGGAGTTGAACTTTGCAAAGGCATCTTCCTCAGCTCTAACACACTTAGGAGTAACAGGTTCCATTTGATCCACAGCTCCTTAGAGAGCTCGACTCAGAGCATGAAACTTTGAACAAGTCTCAAGGGGAATTTTAAAGGCAATGTGAAAATCATTTAGGCCATTAGCTGCCTCATAGAGGGGTTTGGTGGCATTTTGGAGTCAGCATATGCAGCATATACATCATTCAGGAGGTTTATAAGTCTTCATTTAATTTCAGGTGTTTAAACAAAACTTCACTGAAATTTAAAAGTATCATTCTTCTGAAAGACTGTTAAAAGGTGTTTTCTCTCCCAAACAGATTGCCAACTGGAAAAGTACAAGCAATTTTAAACTGCTGATAGATTACAGATAAACTCCTGGTTTGTGCACATAAAAACAGAAGTGAATTTATCATCACTTCTGGAAAGCTAGCTCTTTTTTAAATTTTATTTTTAGTATCTTAAGGAGGTGTATGAGAACCTGCCATTCTTTTCCAATATCTACAATTACCTTCAAAAACCATTCTTCTGATGATCTTCAAAACAGCTTCTGAGTCTCTTTGATTATATATGAAGAATTTTTTTTATATGAATCCTAGAAACTAGTATTTTTTCTATACAGAACAGTTAACAAATCATAGACTCACATGGTGAGTCATATTCAACTTTTTTTTTTAAATAATCTCTGAGAGACCGAAGTTTTACATGAAAAAGACCAAGCAGCTGGAAATGGTGAACAGCTGAATTATTAAACTATTCAACATTCCTCCCTCCGATTGCCTAATGAAATTTGAAAATATACCCTTAGTCCAGGTAGCCTTTTCTTGTTCTAAATTAAAAGTTACTACTTGTGTTGTTAGTTGCAGTTGTTATTGCTTCATTGTTAATGTTGTTGATGTAATTTGATTTTATCATGTATAATTCTTGTCACTCACTTTGATCATTTAGGCTACCAAACCATCATTCAGGAGGAAATCAAAAACTAAGTGTACTATCACGTCAGATTGTTTTTGCAGAATTGCCATCATATTCTATAAATTGATGTTTGTTTACCAAAGCTGCCTTAGAGTTCCAGATATGTGACATGGCATCTATTGAGCATTATCGAGCTTTACATGAGTTGTTAGAACACAGCACATTTGTTTGACTTTTTTTCCCTTCATTTAACATAAAAGGCATTTGTCAAAATTGCAACCTGCTAACTTAAATTTGGGCATCATTCAGCCAGCCTCCACACACAAAGGTACTTTGGCTTTACTTCATGCAATCTGGGGCCTCTGTTTGCTCTCCTTCTTGACAAATGGCCACACTAAAGCTACAGACAGACAGACTGATGTGGAGGAGCATACAGAAATTTGGAACATGCATGGCTTGGAATTTTTTCAATGCCATCTCAATAATAATACACCAGCAACTAAAGCAATTGATTGGAAGTGGAGCGGATGCATACAGACAGATGGATTAAGACAGCAGTAATTGTGCTTTCACTTGATTATAATATTAACAGGCTCCAGGTGATTTCTATTTTTCACAGCGTCACTCATCTCAACAAATCCCAGCAGGCTTGGAAGCAGGGTAGAGTCACATCCTGCTTTTCACACGAACCTGTTTCCAGCGTGAGCACTTAAGAGAGTTCTTCTGTCAAAAAGCAATTAGCTTCTGCAGTCTAGGGTGCCACTTAGAATATCCAGGCTCATGTGTTTCATCATAAAATTGACCTTTTTAATTTTTTATGCATGAGATTCCCCACTAAAAGAGTAAGCATTAAAAAATACAACCCCAGAGAAAATACTGAAGGCACATGTAGAATTCATTAAAGGATGTCTGGCCCAAAAGTGCTGCAGATAGGAACTCCATCTGAATATAATAAACATGAAGTATGCATTATTGTGTGCTTAATTTTTAAATAATTGGTGTCATTATATAACATAATTATACCAATTACATAAAAAGCATAGGAAAGCAATATGTGCTACATTTACAGACTCACATTTTTCCCGTAATAATTGCTTTTCCATACAAATAGTGTCTGATTGCTGATACCTTTGAATAACTGTTCACAAATTATCCTGCTGTTTCAGAGTTTGTTCTGCTTTTTTAGTACCAGTGCCTGTCTTGGTAATACACTTTTTGACAAAATTTTGCACCATTTTCATGTAACAGAAACTTTCAATCGGCATTGACATTCAGGATAGGCAAAGAAATACCTCTTTTGCCCAGGAAACTTGACTAAAACTATTGCCAGCAACAGTAACATCTTCCCTCCATGTCTGGGATCTATCAAGTAGGAGAGTTTCATTAGTACTAAAGATTTAAAGTACTCAAGAGTACTCAATATTTAACGTACAGATAGATGTTAAGCTTTAGGAATATCTGGCAGAAGCTGGCATAGTTTTAGAACAGTACTGCAGTATTTTTCTCTAAAGTTTAGTAGCAAGTTTCACTCACATCTCTACTGTTTACACAGGAAGAGGACATGACAGCACCTTTAGCCCTCCTTGGAAGTGGCATGAGGTCAGCTGAGATTCTTGAAGCTGACATCTATTCCTACCTATGAACTAGCGTGCACTATCCCTACCAGAATGATCCTCTCTTGTAGCAAGGTAGAGAGAGTGCAGAGAAGAGCAAATATAGGAAGTAAGAATATGCATCTATACAACATAAATGCACGTGTGTGTGTGTGTGAAATGAATGAAGCAGAACTCACTGCAGTCTGTACAGAGGAGGTCTTTAGCTGATGTGCTGTAGAACATTAATATACTGTATAAAGAAATTGTCAAGATTTAAGCCTTGTGTCACTCATTTCTCTGCATTCAGCTTCAGATCCGCTTTGAAAATCCGGTCTCTGCTGTCTGGATAACAAGTTGTACAAAATCAGCAAAGACATTGTTTTATAGACATGATATAGACATCAGAATAACTCAGGGGTCCAGCGGCTTCAAAACCCAATCTCTGACACTGCCAATGAACAATATGTCAGAAGATGCTGGAAGTTAACTCAGTTCCCTAATGAATTTGTTGGGTCAAGTCTGAACTCTAGTTTGATTGAAGATACATGAGAAATAATTTTTGCTAGAGGATTAGCCATCCTTTTAAAAAGTATCAAATTGATTCATTTTCCAGGAGAAAGAAAACAAAACAAAACTAAGCAAAACAACTAAAAGCCACAAGAAAATCCACCCATCCTGTGCCCTTTAATCACTTGAAAGTCCTCTATTCACCTCTGAAACTTTTCCATGCGCACTAGGGTACTTCTTTTCCCTTTGCTCACTGGGGGTGCTCTAGCTCATTAAACAGTATTTCCTTTTTCTATCATTTCCCAGGAGTTCAGTTTTGCACTTCCAAAACTTTATTTTTTTAGCCTTTCTCTTGTCTTCTTTGTTCTTTATGCAACACGGTGCTATTTTTCTTTCGCCTTTCACCATCTTTGCTGAATCACCCTAAAACCTTATGTTTTGCCTTAAAGCTTTTGAAAAATTCAAGTTTATTTAAAGGATTCTGACTACAACCACCTTAATCTTCTTCCTTGTCATACAACTTCCATTTGTTTTCTAACCGTTCCACTCCATTTAGAAACTACTCTCTGTCCCAAAATCCGCTTTGAAACTCTCTGTTTTCTCATTCCTGTGGCAAATATTTCTTCTCAACTTTTGCTCCATGCTGTTTTTACCGTGCATGTCTGTCTTGTTATTTAGATGCTGAGTCCATTGGGGTACATGGTGTCAGTTTATTTATGTTTATGATACTCAGTGTAATATTATTGCCCTCTGTAAAGCAATAGTGAAGGCACAGTAAGACTGATAAGTCAATTTCAAGGAAAACCTCTAATGATTAACGAACTTGTCATATCAACCAGGACACCTGCTAATCATTGTTGAGGTACTGACAAATGGAGCAGCTGTTAATTATACCAGCTGTAGCCTGCTTTTTGCTCAGGCAGTTTTATTATCATTAAAATAGCAAGAATTTTCTGAAAGTTACTTTGTCATTGTTTCCTTCCCTTCACAATACCAGCTGGAATAAGAACTATAGTGTATTTTGCTTGTTAATGAGTTATTTAGGTTTAAGCTCCCACAAGCTGCATTGTGAGGAGAAGGAGCACAGGCAGACACAGAGGGCTGAAGCAGTCAACAGAAGAAAGCACTGTACTTAGAAAACTAATTTTCCTCTAAGTATGGTAGATTGCAGCTCTCTGAAGCAGAGTCCTTGCTTTCAAAAAACCAATTTCTGGCAGATTGCAAAGGTTATTCCCCTTTGGTTTTCCAGCATCAGACAGGAGATGGGAATGGTGGACCCTCTCTCAGGGGGCTGGCAGCTTCACAAAAAAAAAACAGATGGGACCTGACAGGCTATTTCCAAGAGATGGAGTCTCTGAAGCAGGAAGCAGGGATGCTTGAACGACTATGGGGAAAGCTCCTGCCTTCAAACCGGGTGAACCAAGGGCTCTTTTGACAGGAGGCAGCATCCTTTCACAGGCTACCAACTGTCCTCTTTGTTATGTGACAGTCTTACCAGTCAAAGGTTGTTCTGTGAATTGCGAATTATTTGGTTAGGGTAATGTTTGACCTGTGCAACACAAGCTGTCTATACTTGATTTTGAATCAAGTATAAAAGAACCATTTGTTTTGCCTTGTCACTGGGTGCCCCTCCCTCAGTCTCCAGCCCCACCTCACTAATCACATCATAACCTCCTTGTCCTGAGCTGACATTTAAGTTTCACCCACAAGGGACTTGAAGCATCCCACTTTTTCTTATTTCCTACAAATCTTTAAACTAAAAAAGAAATTATTTTCTGAAAATACTTTAAATTTAAACAGTTGGAGGTTTACTTGTGAGAATCTTTGAAATTCAAATCTCTCATCTTGAAAATGTAATTGAGTGTTTGCAAAAGATGCACATTACATCTGTCAGAAAAAGGCTGTCCCTGAGGAGCTAGCTCTCTGCTTTGCAGGCATGCAAGCAGGTACTTCTCTTCATCAGCTGCAGGAAAGTGTGCCAGCTTTTTAGCAACTGATGAGAATAAGCTCATCAGTTAAAAAAAACAAGAAGGCTGGATAAAAAGGGCAGATATGCAGGTCCTGATCTAGTTTGCTGAACAATGCTGTTAAGTTTGTAGTTATTGGAGAAAGGTAGAAAGATGGATACTCCAGAAGGCCCCTCAGCTTTTAGATACTCTTACTTAAAACAGAAATGTACGGAACATGTAGATATAGGTTTGGGCCATGGCTTGTGTACAAGACAGTGTGTTTGGGCTCTTTCTCAGTGCAGGAAAGGACCTGCAGAGATTGAGGTCTTGTCTACAAGGAGGATGTGAAAATCTGCATTGGAACTGGTGGTCATTTCAAACAATTGTCTTGGAGCAGGTGCTTTCCATCCTTGAAAAAAGGGAGATGGGATTAAAACCTCACCAACACAGGTGGATCTAAATATGTCTTGATCCCAAGAGGTGAAAGTTCTAGTGGAGCCCATGAAGTGATCCCACAGCTTTAAGTGTCCTCCTGCTCCTGGGCTGTGGTCAGATGTGACCCCATGGAATCACTGCTGATGCCATGGATGCCTCTGAAAGCCGGTCTATGGGCACAGCACTTGCAACTCTGTGCCACACCCTCTCATGAGGATTCTTAGCAACTTTATCACTGTGCCTTTCGGAGCTATTCCTAACACAACCAAAAGTCATAATTAGGGTCAGACAACTTTATAATTTGTCAGACAATATTATACCTTGTACAGAATTTCAATATGTTTTTAAGCAGCTTCCTGTCTTCCAGGAAAGGCACTTCACCATAATATAGTTAATAGAGTTATTGCTTGTTGCATTAGGAGCAGATTTCTAATATCTCCTGTCATCATTAACATGTATTTAAGTGGATTTCAAATATGTAGGAAATTAAACCCAGTGTAATGTAAACATTATGTCAAGTTGAATTTTTGATGCAAATCAATGTATTTATAGATGTGCACCCATTCACATGAGGGTATGCATTTGTTCATTGAGTTTTAATTAATAGAATCCCTGCCAATTCCTCTTTAGACTTTTATTACCCCTTTCTTTTAATGCACTTCATTCATCACTTTTAAAAATTAGACCAATTTAGTTGCATAATTTGAATCCATAATTGAATCTGCTAGCTACTCTCAGACTTTACAAGTTAATCAAATAGCATAGTTTTAAACACATTTTTCAGTGCGTGGGAAAAACTATGTCAGTGACCAACCAGCCCATTTAAAATGGGAAACTCTAATTCTAAGCCAGGCTCTGTGCTTATTAAACTTCTTCTCCAGACTAAATTTTTCCAATCCTTGATAAAAATTAATAACATAAGACTCTGTGGAAGGATGAATAAAGCATAATTCTAGTTAAGGATGGGAAATGACAAATAAATGAAAAATACTATCTGAGGTGGAAAAGAGATGTGTAATTGAACAGCACTAGAACCATATGTCAAATGCCTTCACACAAAGAGGCACGAAAGGAAAATCCCAGCAGTATCTCAGTGAAAACAACAGCACAACTCTTTCTCCTTTCTAGAGTGCTTTGGACTCACCAGGGATATCTTACCTGGTCTAGCATTTGACAAGTCTCTGTTTATGTGTGTGCTGTGACCCTGAAAATATTTTTTCCCCCATTCTCTCTCTGGGGCCAAAAAAACTATGCATAAACTACCAGAAGGAAGCCAAGTAAATTAGGCAGGACTGGCAGCTATCAGAACTAGTGAGTATATCAGAAAGTTGCTTTGTTTTAAGCCCTGATATGTTTGAATTGTACCTTCTATAAGATTTTCATGGATTTGTGTTAGAAATTATTTGAAAAGTATGACAAGCAAATAATGTTTCATCTATATAGATGAAACATTTGCAAGGATAGGTGTGTAAAATAGGAGAAAAGAATATGTGGATTTTCTTGGAAAAAAAGGATTTGAAAATTCATAAAATGCCATTATGAATGTCCATAGTATTACTTTATTTTCCTGCCCCCAGCTGTATAACTTTACCAGCAAAAATGTAGATGTTTATGCTATTATATTAAAATAATAGAGTAGTGAAAATGACTTAAACTGTTGCAGCAGAAAACTAGTTTTGTCAATATATTCTACATCTCTTTTAGAAACCTTTGCTTCTGTGGCTGTATTGATTCTCAGTGCAGATATATGCTTCCATTTTAATATTATACCTCTGCTTTTTCCTTACTTTGTTGCCTTGTGGGCAAAAATGTTGAGTAAAAGCTTCAGTGCAAGCAAACATAATCCTTTGCCTTTCCACTCGACAAAAGAAACATTATTTTTAGAGCATAAAATAAATAAGTTTTTGCAGCAATAGAATGTCTTCCAAATTATGTGTTGTGGCTTCATTGATATAATTACTATTAACTCTCCGAAGTCCTTTCTTAGCAGCTTTTCTGGACAGCCAATAAAACCATCCAGCTAATGACCTGTAGACAGCAGGGTGTTACTTGAGACAATAGGCAGTGAGCCCTAGATGTCAGGAAAAAAAGAATTGGAAAAGGAAAGGTCAGGTGCTGGCAGTGAAATGAGCAAGATTTCTTCCCACTGCTCTTAGATCTGTTTCTTTGTTTTATTCCATTGCTGTTAGCATCACCCGAATCTTGTCACTTCCTCTTCACTTTCCTCCTATTGCCAATTGAACAAAAGAAAACAACAGCTGCCCAACTCATGTGCAGTCAAATCTTCACTCCATTTATGTGAGAAAATTTTCAACCTTTCATCAACTTCAGAGCTGTAAGATTACCTCCCAGAGCACGAACTTCTCTCAGGTCTCCAATATACATTTGATTCTGGAGTGCATCACCTGTATTGTATTGATAAACAATTGCTGATCAAGGCTCTCTCCTCTGGGCTTATGGTTCTGTTTGTGGGCTACCTCACTTGACTCAGCATTGTCATGAACTCAGGAATTCTGATGCTGCTTCTGCTGCAGAAAAGGAATAATTTCATTACAATATTACAGCATCATTGCAGTGATGCTATACATCCAATTTCAGCACTTCTTTCCATTGGTAAAAGCCTAGAATAGTTCCAAATCATTATACTGTTAATTTTTAACCTAAATAGAATATACAATGAGTATATTAGATATAATGAAGGGTCTGAGAGCATTTGGTTGTTCTAAAAAAGACTATTTCTTTCTTAGAGTTTCAATTAATATTTGGCTAAAAGCCAAAGGAAAAAAAACCCTCTAAAACCTATTTCTCAGATTGATTTTTTTTTTTTTGATAGATTTATACTTTTAAAAGGAAGTTCTACTAGATTCTAAGTCACCAAAACCTGGGCTTATTTCCAAATTTAGGCTCGAAAATTTATTGCATTTCCACCCTCTATTCTGCTTCCCAGCCACTATCAGCTTTTGGCAATTAATACAAAAGTTACAGGGCTTGATTTGCTTCACTACAGCAGTGAATTCAATTTCTCTTTTTTTTGTAGCTTTGAAATAGCATGAGCCTCTTTGTGACAGTCTTTCACATTGCACTGGTGCTGCTTACTGAGCTGTGGGCACACACCATCACAGTCAGCTGTACAGAATGCATCCCTTTTGTTTTAGTGTGGATACACTCACTTCGTTCCATGCCAAGGCAGCAATTTAGAAAGACAAGTGTTACAGCTGGGTTGGAAATGGGATTATCAGCCATCTCATTAATGACACATAGTTTTACATGGCCTATAAGGAAAGTGGAGGGAGCCCCATAGCTAAGATTACATAATGACACCAGAGTTTGGAGCTTCATTTATTTTTATTATGCAGAATGACATGTCTGGTATCTCAGGTTGTTCCCATATTCATTTGCCCACACACTCTCACTAACAGAGTAGAGTATTAGTACTGACTATTGTGTCCAAATAAACCAAACTTTATAATGACCATCTCCAACCAAACTTCCAATAGTGTCCACTGCCATTGCAAATCCTCTGGGAAATAGCTGGTATCTTTAACTGTGGTTGGAGCAGATATCAACATCAAATTTAAGCTGGTATCAGTAAACCTTGTAGAGACACATTTTAAACTTGTTTCTGTGTCAGAATTTCGACTCAGAAGGAAAAGCATTCATTGGACAGAGAAAAGAAAAATAACTGATCAAATGCAGAGACTAAAGTCATCCTATGTACACAAGTGTAACTCTTTTGTGGTCCAGAACCAGACTGTTCCCAGCTGTAACTAAGAGCAGACTGGAGAGCCTGGCCACCAATGTAGCTGCAGCAACAACTGAGCACAGAGTCAGCTGGCCATCCCACAACCAAAGGATGAATCCTCCTGGATAGGCTGATAGGGCTTGACAGCCATTCTATCCTGCTGCAGCAGTCCAAATGCATGCACCAGATATTAAAATATTAATATTGCACCCATTGTCCTTAAAATGATTCTTTCATTTCTTTCTGTGACACTTTTGGGGTAGAGGGATGGGGCAGGCACTGATCTCTCTGGTGACCAGTGACAGGACCTAAGGGCGTGGTCTGAATTTGCATCGTGGGAGGTTTAGGTTGGATATCAGGAAGAGACTCTTTACCCAGAGGGTGGTTGGGCACTGGAACAGCTCCCCAGGGAAGTGGTCACAGCATCAACCTGACAGAGTTGAAAAAGTGTCCGGACAAAGGTCTTAGGCACATGGTGTGTCTCTTGGGGTTGGTCCTGCACAAGGCCAGGAGCTGGACTCAATGATCCTTGAGGATCCCTTCTAACTCAGCTTATTCTCTGATTCTGACTCCTGTTGTATTGCAGCCTCCATTGAGAATTTGGAAGATGACAATGATTCTTCCTTCATCATCAGAATGTTTCTTATTTTTAGTGAACCTCACAAGATATTTTAATAGGGTGAACAAAAAACAACTAATGATGCTTAAGCTAGATTAATGTACCTGCATCTCTTTTTATTCTCCCTTATAGTAATACAGTGGTCATCAGTCCAGTGTTAAGGGAGCTGTAAGAAGGAAATGAGGAAATTTAGAGAAAAAGTACATCTACCTCACACAACAGAACCCACCCACAAATACCCAGAAAATACCCTGAGCAGTCTAATTTATAGGCTAGAAACACTGTGTTCTGTCTGAATTTATCTGCCTGTGAGAAAACCATTTTTTTTAGCCCAGTTACACTGCACTTTAAATTGCACAGTTGTCAAAATTAGTGTTACATACTTGATATGTGCAGCTAAGAATTTACTGAGACCAATTAAAGATTTAACAATCCTATCAAAACACAACAATTATTATTAGTCAAATTACAGTGATACTAGTAGTCTAGTTTATCCAATTATTAGAGGAAGGTCTGAAGAATCATCATTTAGAATTTCTATGCAAAAACTTTCCATTATATACTTCTTTCTCTGGTGTTACATTCATCCTTTCAGTCTTCTTCTGGGCTTAAGGCTGTGATGTCAGTTTTACTTGGGTGGTATCACAGTCTCAAAGATGGGTAACTGAAATGTAGCAGGCCTTCTCCTAGGCTATCCTGCTGTTGAGCAGACAGGCTTTATAACTAAATACCTTGGAAATAATGAAAGATCATAGAAAGAGTTATGCTTATTCTCAATATACGGGGTTTTTTTTCAGAGATACCCATTTCTCGCAGCCTTTTTTACAGCCTACTAGAGGGAAAAAGATTTCCTCTTATCCTATTTTCCTCTGAAGAAGGAAAAGATAGAAAAGGCAAGAATGACGAAAGCTGGGGAAAAAAGCTCAAGACTAAAATATGTTATTTATGTGATAATAGATATGAAGAAAATTAGACATTCTTTAAAATTAAATGAAGATGTTTGCCCTCCCATTCATCTCTACCATTAACAAATATAGATCTGGTACTGGGAAAGACATCTGAAATGTAAACTGTATCAGAACTTAGTAGCTCAAATATCAGAGTTATCAAAGATGTAGGTTGTTCATATATCTAATCTTCCCTTAGATTTGCTTGCACTAAAACCTCTGCATTACAAGCTTCTTCTCAGTGCTCTGCTCTGGCTGTCCTCCCTGACACCACCTGAGAGCTAACTGGTGCACATCTTCACATCATGGTAGAGGTTTTTGCACTCACCTCAGAGAGTGTTGCTGCTTCCAAGACTTGCCCCCACACTGCAGGACTGGGAGCTCCTTTGGACATACCATTTTCAAACCACCATACACCTTCTAGTCAGAAAGTATGCCACCTGGTTTGCTTGTTGAATAAGTAAACACCTTGGCACTCAAAGGCTGTAAGCATCACTGCAAGTCTGGGTGTGAGGTGTAGAGCCAGAAAACAGGTCTTGTTCGTGGAAAAGCCAACATTGAAACTTGAGCTACAAGATACTTACGTACTAATCTCCATTGAAAAAAAAAACAAACTACCAAAAAAAAAAAAAAAAAAAAAAAACACTACAACCTGGTGTTTATGTTCATTGTGTTGTACAGGCAACATCTAAATGCAATTTCTATAGAAGCAGTGTTAACATGTTAACATGCACTTTTCAGGACTACAAAATAGATCTAAATAGATCTGCTCGTATCTAAACCTGGCTGAGTAAGACCTACTGAGAAGACACTCAGACTCTCTCATCTCTGTACATGTTTTAGAAAACTCAGGCTGCTAGAAAAATGAGTCTTAATGTCCAAAGAAGTGTGAGTAGGAGCCCTGGTGTGAAAATTTTGTTATCATAGGTTGGAACTGACATTTATAACAGCAGCAAAGCAATTGCTGGAGCTTAATAGCATGATGCATTCTTGATTACTGCTGTGTACACATGATCCAAGATAGCCTCTGCATCAGCTGACATCATCCAGTCTAGGTTAGCAGTCAAGAGAAAATGATGTGTCATCTTGACATGGTTAAAAATAATTTTGTGAAACTTAGAGTATCACACTCTTTGTCAAGTATACTTAATTGAGCTAAAGCAGCTCAGCCACTGATCAAGTCCTTATGGTATCAGTGACATAACAGGCTACAACACATGACAGTATGAATTATGGAAGGTACTAAATGACAGGTAAATAATTGGAATTACAAGAATGGAAGTGCATCAGGGGATGCTGGGAGTGCTACAATAAGTCCTACATGCAGTGCTCTGATCAGATCACATCTACTTCCATTCTTGATGTTCACAGCTCTTTTATGCACTGATGAGGTATACATAGAATTACAGTTCCAAATGAGCCAATTTGCTTTGTTCTTTGAAAATCTGAATTCACACTGGTGTGATTTCTGTCTGATGCCAATTTTCACTTTACCACAGGTAATTTAATGTGTCTTACTTCTGTGTTTTCTTTTTAATGAGACATATACCACACAGTGGTAAACTGTGTATTGGCATTGTTTCCCATGTTTCATTCAGCTTTTGAAAAAAAATCTGGTCTGATTTGCCCTGACTTGCTTTTGTATTACCACTGTTCCCTTATTCTCCATAGGGCTGACTGGAATATTATAACTTGTTACATCCTGCAATCCAGGAGGTTCTTCCTGGGTTGCATCTACTCTGAAAGGCACTTGCAAAACAAGACCATAAAATAGATGCCATCCATGTGAGTTGATTCTTCTCTGTAAGTTAGGAAGGAAAAACAAGGAGTCTGAAAAATTATACTGAAATCCATATGAGTACAAAGGATGCCAGGCACACATCTGGTGGGAGCAAACAATTCCTAAACTAATTTTATTATTGGCTTATGCAATTTGTGGTAAGATGCTATTCATTTATTTCAAGTCAAAGTCATTCATTTTTTGACAACTTACTCCAGCCCATGCATGGAGACATATTACCTGTGTCTGGCATAGGTCATTAGTATCTGCATATCCAGTCATATGGTCTGGGTATTTGAATCCTCAGGGAAGCTAGAGACTCTTCCTAATGTGCTGATAAACCAAGGCCCTTGGCAAAGCAGCCTCAAAAAACTGCAATTTGTGGGTTTTACCTCCCTGGATTTAAAATGCTTTTCTAACCATGGAAAAGTGAGTGTTGAAAAATTATACTCTTTTAGGAGGACTGTCTTTTGAAGCACAGATAAATAATGTAAGAAATTTTCCTATCCCCAATGCCTGCTCTTATTTCAAGAAAACAAATGATGGCTAATGAGTTCTCAGCTTATGTCTATGTAAATAGGCCACCTTTCAGTGATATTAAGGACAAATAAATCTATATCTGTTTTTCCAGTTGCCAGTAAAGCACTGTTAGTTGCTCCCATTTCACCCACAATGTAAAAAAATACAAACCTGGAGTTTCTGTTTTATATCAAAGAGTTTCTCAATGAGCTGATAAATCATCCGGGCACTCTATAAGAGCCATCTGTTGAAGGCCTATAATTCCTCATCATCTTCAAAAAAAGGGGTTTTTTTTCTTTCATTTACTCTTAGTTTACGAAGTACAAAACTGAAATCTTTTTTTCTGGTATAAGAAGAGATTTTTAATAGCACACACACGCCATAGGTTGTGATTCTCTCTACTTCTATAGCTGGACTCATTTTAAAGTAGTAGCTCTTTTGATCTTTGAACAAGACATCCTCCTGGAAGAGTTACATATTTCTGTTTCTAGACTATCAAGTAGAATCAGGATGTACATCAATTGCACTTATTCCCAGGTTAGTTGTCCTCTAGCATAAGTTAAAAAAACAAAAAAACAAAAAAAAACAAAAAAAAAAAAAAAAAAAAAAAAAAAAAAAAAAAACGAGAAAAAGGAAGCAGAGTAAGTAGCACAAAGGTAAGAGGATTTTTCTGCTTGTGTTTTACCTGGAGTGTGCATATAGTCACCTTCTGTGGTGACTGGAAAGAACAAAAATATTTATCTGGCCCATCATCTGGCCTCATGACAGCATAGTTCATATTTTTCATTTGTTTTCTTCTAAGACAGGCTTTTCTGACATGAATAAATTTCTTAGCATTCAACAGTTTAGAAATCCAACAGCTTTGTGAGATACTCTTTATTGTTTCTCTATCATTTGCACTTTGCTTTGATTTTCATTACCCCATAAGGAAATTTATCTGCAAATTGAAGAATAATTGCAGGAAATTTTGAGTGCTATCCCTGCTTTTGTTCTTCTTCTTGTGTTTTTAAATATAGTATGATTATCATGGCTAAAAAAATATTCCTTTTCTCACTTTTTCTAATAGGCTTGTAGTAGTGGCACCTACCACAATTTTCCATTTACAGCCTGCAAATATAGCACTCAGAAAAATCACTGTCAGACTTCACTCCTCTTTCTTCATTGTGTTAGAATGGTTCAGTCTTAGAAATAAATGAATATGAATTGTGTTGGTAAATTATTATTTTTGTCATTACAAGAAAAAATTTCTAAGGCACTCTAGACCCTCTCTCAACAGAAGTTCAGAGAGGAAATAATCTGCAATAATAAATCGTGAACAGCTGTTGATCAAGGAAACAAGTCATCATATCAGTACTTAAATCAGTGATAGCTGGTTTATAGTGGCAGAAAACAAGGGAAGACATACCAAATATCAGGGACAACATTATTTTTAGAGCATAAAATAAATAAATTTTTGCAGCAAGATATATATTGCCTTTGTAAAATCTTGTGTTCACAGGGGTACTTCAGTACTCTTTAAATGTAGTTCAGCATCTTAGACAATACTGTAGGATGATATCAATATCCACTACATTTTTCTATTCACATTCAATTTCTTCCCTCTGAATTTAACTTTGTGTCTTCATCCTCAGTTGTTTAACAATTTCCTTTTCATCTGTTTATCAGGTATAGCTGAAAACAGAAAAAAGGCATGGCCACTATCTAATTACAGATATAATGAAAAAAAATTGGATGATTATTTGCAAAATGTATATAAGAAAAAATATAAAAGTTGAAATCAAAGACAATTTCCATTGAGTTCAGTACCATTCAAGGCTAAATGAAGTCTTTTGTTTACTTCCCAGAGACAGGACAACTGCCTCTCACAATTAATTTACATTTTCAACACATTCAAGAAACGTTAAGGACCAGAACATTGATTTGAGTCTAAACCAAATTACAACTGCTGAAGCATATCAGGATGATTGCAGGCTCACTCATTGACAATTTAATTGACATCAGTTCTTGGACACCAGTGGCAAGCAACAAAAAAACCAAAAAAAGTAAAGGAAGAATTGCATATTCTCAAGGCACATAGTACAGAATACTGTTTATCAGTAAACAGATTCAAATGCTGATATTCTATCTGTGCCAGGCTCAAATCCTGATGTAAAGGTAATGCTGTACATACCTGGCTGTGCTGGGGAACAGTATGTATTAGAAATAAAGCATTTCAATAAGTCTATAAAAACCTCTAAACCAATCAGTTTTCTTTTTGCCTCACAGAGTAGATTTGTAGTTGTCATCAGCAAGTCTGATAAATTATAACAATCAGCTACTCAATGAATTATTATGCAATTTATTCCACGAAACCATTTTGAAGTACAAATATGAATTCTGCAGTCAACTACAAGCAAATAACAACAAAAAGAAACATGAATTTCTGTTATTGTTGCTTTTGCTATTACTGCTGTTTTCATAGAACGAGCTCTGGCAGTTAGATCTACAAAGAGCCTAATCATCTAAAAGAGGGCTCTGGCAGAGTAGGGCTATTCATGTTTGATTAGTGAGATTCAGACTATGTCAAATGAAATGTAAAATCCTTTTTACAGTATAAAGTAGGCTCAGAGGTGATTCAGAGCATCAGTCAGACGTCCATTGCTAGACAGCACAATTAACTATTTGCTGCATTAGTTCAGATGAGGTGCAAAGACATCTCACCCTGTGAGTGCCTGAAGCCTACATTTGACTGAGCTTTCACCAGTAGACTTCCTTTAACATCTAATGTTTTGGGTTGGCTCAGAAGTATCAGTCTTCATTGTCACTGAGCATTAGGTAATTGTATATAGTCTGTGCCCCTGGTCTCTGATTTTGCAGTTGCTCTGATTTTACAGTTTATTTCCAGTGATGGCTGGATGTGAAACATGGCTCTGATGATCTACTGACTCTGCAGTGCCCATCCTGGGCACCTAAGAGCCACACAGCTGAGAAACAAATATAAGGGCTGAAGACTGATCCTGCAAAGAGAAAATGGTGGTGTGTTTGTTTCTGACTTCACAGTTTTAGTGCTTGCTAAAGCTGGAGATGAAGGCTGCAACAAGCTTCACTGCAGTCATGCTATAGCCTGAGGTTGTGAACACAGATCCAATGAGAGCCCAGGACCAGACCCTGCATTAGGGTCCTTGAAAGCAACTGCTTTCAGATCAAAGACCAGAAGCCAGGACTCTTCCCTCTCCCACCTGCTTAGAAAATTCTTGTTTCAGTAATGAACACTAGGAAGGAAAATGGGAATAAACTTCTCGTTGTCTGGTTTTACTAGGGCAGGAAACCTCGTGTTTAAATTGCAATGAGGAAAACACAGAAGCAGCATAATTCTGTGCTGAGCATAGAAGTAGGAAGTTACTGACATGGATCAACTGGGCTAATCAAAGATGTTTTTCCAGAAGGGGTTTCTAAGGCATTTTTCACTCATCCAGCAAAACATCTGTCAGGAAAAGTATAGGTAGAACTAACTCTGCCTTGAAGCTGGAAAAGTTAGTAGATGTGTTTTTCTCCCTTCTTTTATATGGTCCTGAGTGTTCTTTAAAAATGGGTTATAAGTCTGAGAGGTGTGATCCAGGAAGAAATTCTGCACACACAGACCCCCATGTGAAAGAGAAGGAAATGTAGATGATTAGACAAGGAAAAAATCTTGTAACACCCCATCAGAGGGGACAGAGAAGGGTTTTATACAGTGGTTTCCATCCTTTTTCTAAGACTGGTCCTGAGCTCCTATTATTGCTTCACTGGACACTTTCCCCAAGCTTATGATGTTGAGTTTCCCTTCCAGCATCTTTGGACACAGCATATTAACTTCAGGGCAGCCAGCACTGGGATGTGAGCAGTGAATAGGCGAAGACACACAATGGAGCATAATCATTCTGAGTCTTTTTTGCCTCGTTTCTCTCTCCCATTAATTCACTATTAATCAGGAGCTGGGGTGTGGGATAGCAGACCAAGGGAGGCCAAGACAACAGGGGATTCAATGGGGTAGGTTTGGAGAGAGGTTGCCTGCAAGACAGATTGTGCACCATTTTATTAACAGAATCTTACTTGAGTTGGAGAGACGGAAGTAGAATTGAAGGGCTACTGAATGGAGCAAAATCCACTTTGCAGCATTCCTCTTTGACCTGCAGTCTTGACTTGCATTAAAGAAAACAAAATCATTGACTGCCACAAAAGAGACAGATTTGCTACTAACACCTCTTCATACTTCCATGTTGCCAAACCTCACGAGTTGCCAAAACTGTTCTAGAAAAAAAAAAAAATACTGTCTTTCTGCTGAGGACAATGTAAAGCAAGGAGAAGAAATGTTTAGAGCTGTTGAGGGAAAATGAGAGAAGTATCTAGGCCGGAACTAAAGAAGGAAAGAGGAGTTCTCACCCTTCAATGGAATATGCTGTCATTCACCAGGATCTTCACAGAGCAGCCTGCCTATTACTACAGGGAGGGAGTAGCCCTCACATATATTAAAGGGGGGCTGAAGCTCCCTAAAATTTAAATTGCACTGAAGTAATCTAGAGCAAATCCTACATGAATTAGTGCCTGTGGTGAAAAGCCTAGGATCCTAGGCTCTTGCTGCATCCCCCAACCACCATCTCCAGTCCTGACAAGCCCCAAAACAGCTAAAAGGAAATAAGGCACCATGACATCTTCGTGTCCTTTCTACCTTCATGGCTAGTGAACCCTCACCTGAGACCTAGAAAACATGTGAGAATAATTGTATGGTTATATTCTGGCATAAGTTAGTTATTACTGTGTTGGGGGTACTTTCTGAAGAGAAAAATTTTGTCTTTCCCATTATTCAAAATTAGGGGCTTGAAAAGAAAGCTGTGCTTGCTGTGATACCTTTGAAGGAGGTTCTAGAAAAAAGCTTTCAAGAGTATGGATGTGGGACATGTCCCATGCTGAAGAGAAGATATGATGGTGCTGCATTGTAGCTAGAAAAGGAAACGGCATTTTGGCAATTGGCTTCAGTGTGTAACACATGCACTTAAAGACGTCATGACCTTCTTCCTCTGTGTTCACACATTCACACAAGAACTGCAACATGGCCCATTTATTTTAAAACACTGTTGCAGCTGACACTGATTCCAGCTGCAGTGAAGCAATGTTAAGTAATAGAGTGTTGGGTTGTAATGTAATACACAGAAAATATGTCCATGGGATTTATGTATATAACTCCTCTGCACTCCTTTAAATACTCTTCTCTAAAGGGTCTTATTCACTAAACTGCTTGTTTGAGGTTTGTGCAGCATAAACATTCAAAAAACCCCAACACTGCTAGCATGTTTATCGAGTAGGGTGGCCAGATGTTCAAAAACACCATCAAAGACTAAGGTTAAATACCTCCCTCAGGGGTTCCTCTTCTCACAATATTTTATGACTGTAAGTTATTCAGAAAAGTATTGAATTGCCTTTTTCTGTTGTCTTCCCACAGCATCACATAGAGCACAGGGGAAACAGGCAGAATGACAAACACAGAAACTGAAATATCAAGGAAGTGCAGTTCTTTACATTTCAGAAACAACATATCATTTATATTAATACAAGAGACTAGAATCTGAAACAGAAGATTAGTTTAACACACACTATTGAATTATAATGTAAGCTGTCTCTTAAGCTCGATGCCTCAGTTATGAGGTTCATCTTAATATGGTTTAGCCTACATTAAAAAAAATATCAAGACAGATAATGTGAATAAACACAAATTATTTCAGATGTCCTGTTACAAACTCAGAAAAAAAATCCAGTAGATTTTTGGAGAATTAGAAGGGGTTTTTTTAGTTTTGGAGGCTTTTGGGTAGTTTGGTAGCTAGTTATGCATTTTATGTCTTCATATATATCCCTTATATAATTTTTTTCTGACTCTTTCTCTGTGATTATTTACATGATTATTTACATTTTCACAGTCAGACATAGGGTGATTATTTTGGAGTGGCATAAACTTTCAGGCTGAAAGCAGTTTTAGTCATGGTGAAATAGCCATCCCTTAGGAAACTTCCTTCCTGGTGTTTTGCCTCTAAAATATTTCCAAAATTATTTTACTAGTAAAGAGGTTAGTGTCTTTTTAGTTATTATTATTTTTTATTTTAACTCCTGTGCTCTGGGGTTTCTTCCAAGAGAGTATTTGCTGTCATAATTAAGAAATATGTTAAATCTTCTGTCAATTAGCCTAATTGCTGTAAAACCCTGATTGGGTCCTGAGAGAGTTGAATTTTTCCAGCTGAACCTCATCAAAAAACAGCTTAGCACAAAATAAGGAAGAAACCAAAATATGCAGGACTGCCAAGAAAAAACTTGTGATGCTTTGAGACAAGGTGAAAGAAAAATTTTGGTGTTACGGCAGGCTGCTGTGTAGGTGTTATGAAAATAGGCCAAGTGTTTTCAAAATACTTTCCTTTTAGTGCATAGATCTAATGTAAAACCTTTAAAAGAAAGAGTAGAAATAAGGAAGAGATGCCTGTGAGATAAAAGATTTATCTGGAAATGATATCAGAATGTGGAAATGATAGGGAGTGTAAAATGCAGTGGTTAACAGAATACCGTGAGCACAGAGGCACAGGAGGTGTGATGGCAGAGGGCTCTGCCATTTGATGCTATCGGAAAAACTGGGTGTTAGAGGGTAAAAACACAGGTGCGGGTGAGCACACGAAGCTCAAACCTGAATGAGAAAAAGCTGCTGCAAACTCTGTGTGCACATGTGCGGTGGAAAACCTGGCCAAGCAGTGGGATCAACTGCCAAATTATTTCTGAAATGTTCCAAGTTTTCCCTAAGAAAACGTTCTTTTCCTTTAGGTGTGATGAATTAAATATTGGCTAGGAGCCAAGTATTAAGGAGTTCAAATTCTGCTTGTAGAGAAATTTTATCTGTACCTGAAATTGCACAGAAATTCAGCCTCTGAGTCAGGATTGGAGCCTGTGTTCTTAAATTCTGCTCAGAGTATAAATATACAGTGACCTCCTGCTGAGCCATTTCATTGTTATCTCCCATTCTGCACTTGGAAACAGAGGTATTAAACTGCCTGCTATTTTGCTATAACCTTGTAAATTCCTTGGCTTATGTGAAGGGGGAAAATAGAACTTCATTGGAATTACTTATTTTTGTTGGCTTTAAGGTGGATGTGGGAAAGACTGTTCAGATTCATCAATTCTGGTGAAGAGATGGACAAGTGGTGCTACATGCAGAAAGCTTGTACTGGGCAGGTTTTACTGTATTTCATCTAAATCTCAAAAATGTCTCAAGCAGCTGCAGTATCATTTTGAGTGTTCTGATTTCTGCTAGTGCACTCTTTCTCTGCCATAAAATACCCTGTCTTGTCCATTTTTCTCATAGTAAGGACAGAAAGGTTAAGCAGACATGGCAGAAAACATTATTTTTTATGCTAGTGTCAACTCTGAGCTTTCCTTGACTCTGTGCTTTAATATTTACTTAAGCAGTTACTAAACTAAAGCTGGACTCAAAACCTAGATGACATTAATGCTCAATGTTGATGTGCCATGATATCAAAGCCTTTGAAGAGTGATGTTGGGGGGCTGCCAGACTGTGTTTCACATAACATCTTTTTCACTTTGGTTAGTCTGAGGAGTAAAATACGTTCCTTCCATGTAGAAACTCATAAACTGTAAGCAGTAGCTAGAATGGAATAACAAGTACAGCCTGTCCCTTTGTACCAAAATCTCTCCTCCCTCTCTGTCATGCCTGTGCTCAGACAAGCACATGCACATACCCATTGCAGAAAAGTATTTTAAACCAGCTAGTGTCTAGCAAGTACTTTCATCATTTTTACATCTTTTATTAAAAGATGGTAGAGGGGAGGAAAGGAAGTAATGTCTGAAAGCAAATCTAAGCATCTCAGAAAAAAAAACCCAAAGAAAACATTAAAATTAATAAGATGCACCATTTTATGCACTGTACAGATAAGCAAATTGCTCACAGATTAAGGTGAATGCAAATGCTGGAGACCTAACTTCCATCTGAGAGACGTAGTACATCCCCACACAGATGAAAGGAAGATACCAAATGTGGTCAGTGGAAAAATGTGAAGGGAATCTCCATTCTTATTCGGTCTGACTGGTTCCAGTTGTGAAGCTATTACTTGCACTAGTTTGCATTATTATTCAGGAGACCATTAATCTCAGCAAGGCTGTCTGAGGGACCTAAATACTACTGTAACTGTGGAGATTTACAGAATAATGATAATCACACTAATAATATGTGTTTCAAGTATTTTGGCAACCCTTTGGATCGTAGATGTTGAAATGCTTAAAATTGAGAATCCTCAAAGGGAACATCTTCTGTGTTGGTAATGACAGAGGGCCAGAGAGAGAACTCAAGCACTGGACTCCTGATAAATGACATTATTTATAAAATAATACTTATTTTTCAGCTTACACCCTACCTCTGTTTTGAGTACTCCCAAGAACATTTTTTATGACAGTACATGAATACATGAGATAGCTCCTTTCAGACAATTCTCCCAGAAGGCAGGATGGGTAAGACAGGACCATCCTTTATTCCTTCAAGCTTACACAGTTTCCTGGTGTTATCCCAGATGTCTTTTGAAACCCCAAGCACCCCTACACCCCTTCTGTTACATCCAAGAGGCATGGCACAGTCCTCAGTTTTGCATCCAGGAGTAGTTTACAGAGTTAAAGACAAGACAAAATAAAGGAACCATCTCAATGCAGACATCAATATCAAACAAGAATATTTTCTGCTGCCTCTCCTCTGCATTGCCACTTTCACTATGAGAAAAATGTGGATGGACTGATATGACACAGCCATTTTACAGTACAGCAACAGTAAACTAAGTGCAAAATCTCGCTCTGTCCTCATTGTTTTGGACACATAAAATGGGAAAAAACACCTCAGAGAAGATGGCATTGCCTCAGAGCTGTAAGTCACTGCCCCAATGGACTCAGAGGAGTCTCAATTAAGTGCTGTGAAGTTTGTGCGTGGCCCCTGTGCTTTAGCTGGAGCTGCACCAAAGTAGTGATGTCAAAAGCCAATCTACAAAATTTTAACTTGAAAACAGAGATTGGCCCTTGGCCCTTTCCTGTTTAGCAGCATGGCTATATCCAGAGTATCTTTCCCTGCATCATTAATTGCCCAGGTCCTAAGAATATACTCTGCTTTATTAAGATAAAATATTTCCAGTTCTGCAGTGTCTCTACATCTGAGTGTGGCCCTATTCCATAAGACAATTGATTTACACAACTGTACAGCTTCCTGTCATTGCTGGGTCTACATTCACTTCTTTTAATATGTTTCATGAAGGTTACTTGCTGATGAGGGAGGTGCTCCACCAGCTGTGTGCTGCCCCAGTGTTCTTGTAGCCTTGAAGTTTCTGCACCTGATCATAAGAGGAAATGTCTGGCTCTGTGGTTATATGGTGATCAGCAGAGAGGAGCCGTGTTTGCCTCAGGCAACGTCCTGCCAGCAGTACAATGTCTATTTTGAAATTCTGTCCCTCTGTATGTTTCATATTAATCCACAGCCCTCTGTAGAATAGACAAGTCAAAAATAATATGTTCCATAAAAAATGAAAATTTAAAAAGAGAGAAGTGAAAGAGTGAGTCAAGGTGACATTATTTTCAGTTTTCTCTTTGCCGTATTCCCAAGTGCTCCTTACCTTCTTTAAATCCTCTGCATTTTGTTTTGGATTGATATTTTAATGTACTACTTTCTTCCTTTCTAAAAACTCACATGCAGTTCGAAACATGAGGGTTGAAGCTTTTGAGGTGTGCCTTCTTTCCCCATATTTCAATATTAAATATTAAGCTGAAATCTGGAACAAGCTGGTTACCCCTCTCCTGAGATTCTTTGGATTTAATTCATTGCTATATAAATAGCAATGTAAATTACATATCTAATGAATTAGGTGTTGTAATAATGGTATAATATGGACCGTGCTACATATTACTGAATCTGCAAATTGAAGTTAATTTACTCAAGAATAAAAAAGTAAAAGAAATCATAACAGTTGAGGGTAATTGTACTCCACTGTACCATATCAAACCAGATACTAATTAAAAATATTTGACTATCACTACAAGTTTCTCTATTATTCTTCCACTAAAGCAGTGCTCATTTTTCCCAATTTTCAGACTTAATTTCTTTTACAAATACTCCTATACACTAAAATCCTTACATACCAATATTGCATACACCATAGTATAGTAGAAAACCATGAAGACAGAGGAAAAGGCTGCTATGCACAGCACTTCTGTACAGCAAATCATTATGATTACACAGAAGCTTTAAAAAATCTCTAAAATATTCATCACCTCTTTGGACATCATGCAGGAACTCATGCATCTTCCTATTTTTACTTGATACCTACTTATCGCCTCTTTTGTGTATTTAGCTTACTTATATACTCTATCAACTTATTCATACTTATGAATGACCTATACAGTTCACTTACTTATACATAACTGACAACTTGTACAGCTTACTCACTCATCTTATACTGCTTATACATGTTACTCTACTTATACACCTTACTCTATTTTTACTAACACAGTACATACACATTTTACTTACATATGCTTACTTAACACAGCACTTCTACCTAACACAGAACTTACACCTTTTACCTTACTTAAACTTTTTACAACTTATCTACAATACAGCAAGTACACATTTTGCAACTGCTGTGCATGAGATTACACATTACTTGATTGGCCCCTTTACTTTGTCCAAGAGCTCAACACATACTTTTTAGATAATAAGATTGGTTCCTAGTTCAGTGCAAGCCTCTTCTCTCTTTCTGGCTGGGCTTAAAAACCCTCCAGGAGCTGATCTGCTACAAGTGAAGCTAGTGAGGGTAATTCCAGCCTGGTCTCACTCTGAGGGCTCCAATAGGCATAACTACAGATGGTTTGGCTGGGGCACACTATCATGATCCAAAACACCTTACAACAGGCTGCAATTATCTAGTTTGACTGCCTGTGTAACACAGGGCATAGAGATTCCTTGAATTAATTCCTGTCTTGAGTTAAAAAACATTTAATATTGATCTTAATGTCCCACAATAGAAAGCTCACCATAATTCATGTTAAAATTTACCTTTAACTTGTCTAAATATCTAGCTTTCAGTCCAGATGCTTACAATGCAGTTATCTGAAAAAGTACATCATCCTGTAATCAGCAATATTTCACTAACTGTTTTTTATGTTGAAAGTTAATTTCCTTTGCTAAGCCAAACTGCTTTATCTCCTCCCCCTAGCCCTCTAATCACTCTCATGGCTCTTCTCTGTATCTTCTCCACTGTTTCCAAAACTTTCCTGAAGTATGGGCATAGAAGAATAATTTGAAAACTAGCATAAATGGTACCACTGTTGAGTACAGACAAAATATAGCATCCTTGTTTAGACTCAGAGTTCCCTTTAAAATAACCACAGAGCATACAATCTATTTAGCCACTTTGTTAAGGAAACGAGCCACTCTGTGGTCTCATTCTCTGGCCCCACAGAGCTCAACATGCAGCTTTCACTACAGCTCCACACCAAGATAAAGGCACTAAATGTATTCCTTAACAGCTGTGTTAAACTGGGAATCCACATTCTATTTCTAGTGCTAGTTATACACTATGAACCACAGGTCTGGAGTTACTACTCCACAGAAAACCCATCTGTGAGACAGGCTTTCCTGCCTCTATGTGTTCAAACACTTTATTTGCTTGTACTTGCAGTATCAAGATGTCCAGATTGCTCTGAAGGAGTGACAGTCCTCCAGTCTGCGTATACTAAATTTAGTCGATTTTTAAGATTGTTGTAGGCATATGGAAACTCTGAACCTCTTACTTTGTTCTGCTAGAGTAGGCTTACATCAAATCATCAGGCTTCAGTCTTCTAAAAGCTGGTATCTAGCTGAAGCTAGACAGCAATGGGGGTTCTTTCCCAGACATGAAACAAAACAGGCACACCTGAAGAGATTCATCCAAACTTACTTTGGACAATTTAGATGCCTAAATGGATGGGAAGTTTAGTTCATTCTATAGCTGACTCTCTGTAGTGACTACAAAGGAAAGCTAGTTAGCATTTGTTTTCTCATTTATGGGAAAAAAAGGAAGATAAGTAAAATTGTCACCAAGTATGTCTATGATTCTTGAGGTGAAAAATTCAGAAGCTGCTGGGCAAGTAAAACATGAAGGTAAAACACTAGGTCTGACATTTTTATCTTGGCCTCTACCCTATGTCACAAAGAGTAAAGCACCAAGCAAGAATATGTGGCTCTTAGAAAAAATATTGGTATTCCACTAATCTCTCACTAAGCACAGGGATTGCCTTGATATTACCTTGTTCATTTTGGAAAAGTGAATAATTCATGACAAATATGGTCTGAGTGGAAAGTATTTCAAAGGTGATATGCATGCCACAGTCATTACATTCAAATGATGTTACTCTAAGATTAGATGTAAATGCTGCTGCTAATTCAACATTACAGTGTACTTGTGACACCTTTCCATCTTCATTTGTATACCCACATACAAGTATACTTATTTGCATCTTTTCATGATACAGTGGCTGACTAGGGGAAAAACAGAGTTGATGGAAATAGTACAAGAAGTCAGTAGATGGTTAATAGAAACTATATGGCCACAATTTTTGTTTCTTGACAGCAGGAAACAGACTAGTTGACAGATGGGAGACAAAAGACATTTTATTAGAATATAGGATCTCCCCATGATACACACAATATCAGTGTGAAGAAGCCATAAATAATGAAACACGCAAAAGGGTGCATGTGAAAGATGCAAAAGATGACGCTAAATTGATAGAAAAAATATTGTTATCAGTAATGAAAGTCTGCCTGACTGAGGCAGCAGCAAGGACAGTGAGGACAACTGCAGCACTTAGTGGGCTCAATAAGAGCCCAAGATCAAGTAAATCAGTATAAGAATGATGAAAAAATATGCCATCATCAGGACCTTTATATTTACTATAGAAATGTAATGACCTGAAAAGAATTTTGAAGGATCTCTCCAAAAGAACACAGAAGAGTTTTAGGATGACTCTGTCAGATTCAGGTCAGGTGGATGAGGGATCATTATCGAGATTTTGTGTTGAAGTTGAATCGGATGGCTTGGCCAAATGATCAGCATGAGAAGCAAAAGGATCCCAAGGCAGGCTTTTGTGCTACTTGCCATCCTTCAGATGAAATAGATATCTTCATGAATTATGCAACTAACATGTCTCTGAATACCAGTAGGGCTGCACATCTGTTTGCTGCCCACTTCTATAAAGTCTTCTTTCTTGTCTATGTTGCTGCATGCTGAAGATGACTGTGAAATTCAGAGGCAAGCACCTACTAATTAGGCACATATTAAGCATGAAGTTTAACACCTTGTTGTGGAATTATGTCTTTGCTGACAATTTTGCAGAGTTTTCATAAGAAACTTATGAGCACACAGACTTTCTGGGCACATAAGCAGCCACCTGCCTCTGCAAATCTCATTTCCATTGCAGAGGAGCAGCAGGCCTCTGAAAATCTGAACAAAGGACTGTGAAGGTTGTAAAAGAGAGACCTCCACTCTCACAAGCCAAAACTGAGCTCAGACCTCAGCACACACTTATCTCCTCCTTCCTGATGCCTAAGTTTCCACATTAATTAATTCCACATTCCAACTTAATTTTAACCTATTTGTTTAGCATTATTAATGTATTTGATACCTTTCAATTTTTTGGGAAACAGAGACCTGTTTATTGGACCTGTATCTGCTCTGGTTCATAGACAACCAAGCAAAAGATCTGTTTTATTTGGGTAGCACATTCATATGTCAAACCTTGCAAATCTTTTATCTCTAATAAGGCCTGATGCCACTCCAATTCCTGTTCACTGAATTTTTGGCTGCTGTCTCACTTGTCTTGGCATAAATTATTCGGGGGGTTTTCAGACTCTCTTTTTCCTCCATTTTCTTTAACTCTGAATTTGTTCTGCAATTTCTCTGGCCTTCCAACACACTTGCACACCTGATGTGTTATATGTGTGCATTTCTGTGCTCATGCTGCAATCTTATGTTCCTACAGATTCATGATTTCTTGCCCACTAATGCTGTTATTCATTTTCCAAGAATTTCCAAGTATCTTCTTGAGTATTCAAAAGATAGTGTTAGTGTTTTATTGCCCTAAATGTGAAAAAACAAATAAATCTGAGTTTATGAAATGTAGATCATCTGTAATAAGAACCATTGAAAAAGATATGGTGGTTTTACATCTTAGATCAATCATTGTATTAATGTCCATCCTAAGAATTTCAATAGAATTTCATCTTAGTGATGTGCATAGCATTTAACAAATTATTAAAGCGTAATATGAGAATGGATCTAGTGAAAATCATGTTTGCCTCCACAGTGAAATGTGCCAGGGTTTATTTACCTTATAGATAGGCTTATCAAAAAATGTTATTGATAACTGTTATTATTAATTGAAATATTCTTAAGTATTTTTGTGTGGACAAAATACAACTATCACTTTTCATTTACTGCTACCAAGTGGGATAAAAAACGTCCCTAATATGATGTTTATAAAAATTTTATCTAAACCTCTTAAATCCCACTTTCAAAAATCATTCATGTACTTCGCCTAAAGGTCATCACTGAGCTCCTAAGTCCCTTGGTCAATTGAAAAATGAGGGTTTGATATGAGATTTACTTTATGTAAATTATTTCTCCATTTTGCCCAAAAGAATGCTGAGAGTAAAGAGTCAGTGAAGACGCTTAGTTTTGTCTATTCTATAAAGCAGGATAGTTTCACAAATTAATATCCTAGCTAAATAATATGATAATTCCCTAGCTGTTGACCTGATAATCACATAATCTCCCTTAACAAATAACTTCCTAACCCATGGATTTTGATGAATTAGGATGTTTTTATGCACTAGCAAACTGCATAGCTAAAGATAGGGGCAAACTGAGTGTCTCTTGCCTGTCAGTAGATGACTTAAGGTGTCCATGATTCCATGAGATGAAGCTGTGAGTCACTTGACAGTGTGGACCTATCTCCTAATTCTCAATATTCTGTTGCTCACATTGGCCAATATTTTGTATCATTAGTGCATCAGTGAAAAATGAAGGTCAGTATGCCTGTGTGTACTTGAATACCTGGTCCCTTTTTTCAGTGTGCTGGCCCTCTTCTTTCCCCTCTGACAGCACACTCCAAGCCATTCTCCAGTACATTTTATTGCAAATAATGTTTTTCTTCTTCCTTTGGAACATTCTCCTGATGTTTCCTAGTAGGTACAACTTTGCTGCTGACTAGTATCATGTATCTTGATATTTGAAAAGAGGCTAGATCATAGAAAACATTTGAGATTAAAGCTCTTGAATTGGAAATGTGACTAGAACTGACCTGTGACAACAGAATTTTTTTTCCTTCTTTTGAGAAGTCTGACTCAACTCTATGCACTTTCCCTAAAACTCTTTCATTAACTTCTAAAGATTTCAGTAGAACTTTTTCCACTTATTTTGGACATATAAGAAACCAAGGGGGAAAAAAGCCATCACTAAAAATGACATTTTGTCTTTGCCCTATGTTTATTGCTGCTGTGCAGCTATGCAGCTCAGCAGTCTTCAAAGATGGCTGTGCAAGTTGGATCTCATTGCACAGTGCTATGTTCTCTCATGTTTCTTCAATTAAATTATCCTTCTACCCTTTATTCTGCCAAGTCAATACAACCAGATGAAATATTTCTCAATTCTGGTAATGGACCAGTGATGTAGAAGAGCCAAACATCTAAAAATAATTTCTTATCTAACCCTCAGTAGGAAATAATATTGTCTTTCATTTTTCAAAGACTTGGTGAATCTATTCAAGTCAACATCAAATTTCTATCTACTAAATATATAGACAGACAATTACAAAAGTGATGCTACAAACAGTTGGACTACACAAGTTAAATACAAAAAATATTAAAAATAAAGCATTAACACTTTGCTGATATTCTGCATAGAGTAATATAATGAAATAATAACAACGTAGAATAGTATATGTAGCTGTAGCACTTTCCATGCCTTCCATGCAAAAACTGAAGCCAAAAGTCATAATATTTACTGAAACCTTGCAGTGCCCTGGCAAAACAGGCACCTTTATGTGAATATTACAGATTTTGTGAGGAAAAAAAAAATAATAAAAAGCGACTGGATTGCATTGTTTTGATATGCATGTTAAGGATCTGCATCACAGAAGTGGGACTTTTTGGAGGCAAGAAAAGGAGAGATTTTCAGGGACAAAGAAGGAACACAGCTGCTATACCAGCATGGTGGCTACTTGTGTGCAGTTGTCAGAGCAGAAGGAAAAGGTCTATGGCTTTTGCTCTCACTTCATGCAGTCCATTGCCAGTGTGCAGGCTGAATGGAGGCTGGCCTTCTCTGCTACTGCAGAAGCTTTCCCTCACCTTTCCTGCTGGGGCCAAGGCAGCCTAATCTGCCACTAGATGGGTTGCCCTGAGCGACCTGTGTCTGGAAGAGGTGACAGAGCTGCAGCCTTCACCACATGTGGGTTAAAGAAAACACAAACCTCACATTTTTCGTAAAGACTAACATGTCAAAGTACTGCTGTCACTTGTGTTCTTCCTACCAGAGCAGCTTCTGCATCAGCATGTTAAATAGGCTGTTACTGAGACCTGGGGAAGAGATGTGTGCTGTGTTACTGAGAGCCACACAGGGCTTCAGAGCTTCAAGCTGGTGATCGCTGCTTTAGAGAGAAATGTGCCCAGTTCAGACAAAACATTTATTTTTAAATGGGCATCTGATGCCTGTCAATGGCAGAAGTCTAATTCAGTCTTTCTTGATCACCGTGGCTGGCACACTCCCAGGTACTGCATTATATTAACAAGGTTCATAAACTGTCAGAGATATAACTCATCCACTTAACTCTCTGCAATGAGGCACAGACTCTGAGGACATGGCCTTTCCGAGAATGTTCTCTCTTTGTAATTCGTCATTCTCCCAAAATGCCTCATGTGAGATGATGTTACTGGAATCTTTGGCTGAAAGTTTCAATTTTTCTTTTGGTCACACATATTGCAGAATTTATTGGTGTGTATTCTGCCACCCCAGGCAGTGACTGGGATCTCTGCCATCGAGCTATTTCCATTCGGCACAAGGCGATCACTATTTTTCATGCTGAATAAACAAGAGAGTGATCCCCTGCCCTTCAGCAGAAGGTCTGTAAGGGGAAAGGTGCCTTTGACCATGGAATTCAAACTGTCGTTCTGCTTGGAGCCTCTAGAGCGTATTCTCTCTTTGTACCAGCCTTGCCTGCATGGTGTGATATTCATCTAAACTCTCCAGTGGTTCTCCTTTTGCAGGAAAGGTTTTCACAAAGCACTTTGGCATTTGCTTTTTGAAGCCTTAGCTTAGCTGATTTTGCTGAATGGAAAAGGTAGCCCTGAAACATATCTTTTATTACAGTTTACAAAGGTGTAAAAAGCCTGAAGTAGGCTAATGCTGAGAGGAAAAATAACATTGAAACATTAGCTGAGTTCAGTTACTTTAAACATTAGACACCACAGGAAGAGGTTTTATTGACCTTGAAATCCCCCTGACACTTGATGCTGTTATATTGTACTCCTGGGGCAAAATGTTTGTTCTAAGCAATGCATTTGCTAGGTGTATGGATCATAAGGAGATGGAATGATGTGGAGCACCCTACGCACGCTGCTTTATACTTTCACTGAGATACCTCTCTTTCTTTAGTCCAGAGCATTGAGGCTTAAGGGAGTCATTTGGTTAAGATAAGTTCATTCTTCCTCATCTTCCTTACGTGCATTGCCAGACACAGAGGATGTTGTCAGGTATCCCACCTTTCCATATTGTGCACAGGCACGAGCAGCCAGAGGGCTCAGGAAGAGCCTCCGCCTGCCAGTCACCTTCCTGGCAGCTACTGATGGCACTGTCAAAGAGATCTGTCAGTTCCTCTGCTGTTAGTCCACAATGCCCACTGAGCTTCTGAAAAACTATGATTTTGTTTTGCTAATCCATCAGCACTCAGGTTGCATAAGTTCAAGCCCTATTCATCTCAATCACACTCCCTAGAGCTGTTCTTGTGAATGCCTTATTTGTTTTTCTTTCTGTATGTTAAAGTAATGAGCCTGAGTATTCCGGCTGGTGAAGGGCTGCTTCAGCTGAGCTGAGCACTTTGCATACCGTGCATCCATCTGCCTTGTCAGCACCGCCATCACCAGCGGTTGTAGGAACACTTTGATCAGAGCGGTATTAGGCTGTTACAACATGACCACGGCCAGGAAGTCAGTGCTGTGCAAAAGCTCTCACATTCCCTGAAGTTTTCTGACCCTGTGACCATCGTCAGAGCTGTCAAATAAACAGCAATTCCTCTCAGGGAAAATAAATACTGTCAAAGAGAAAGAGTCAGCTGCTACTGAAAAGTATCTTACCTCTGATGAAACGTTCTGGCTTTTGTCATTTATGTGACAGCAATGATCTAATTTAATCTAACATGGGATGATGAGAAGAGCAAATTACCTATGCTTTCTTTCTGAACTTTTATTTTATACAGTGTTTGTGGTTGGCCACAGTCCTGAGAAACTGGCAGACACAATATTCTCTTTCTCATGTTCTACTCACTCTCTTCTGAATGTTTCTGTTTCCCAGATCCAAGGGCCCAGTGTTCACACTCAAAGCATTGAGGTTTATTTGCCATATGGATACCTCAACACGGAGGGATGAATTTGCATTGAACAGAAACACTCATATGTGTTTGTTTATCAGAAATTCAGAGCTCTCTTTTCCCATCAAAATATTTTCCCCTATACAATCTGCAAAAATTTCAAATATTTTTTTTTCTTCCTGCTCCTCAAAACAGTGAGTAGCATTGATAATCAACTGTTTCTTCTAACAGAGTTAAATTTAAAATGCTAGGCATTCATTTGGTGGACTGCAAGGCGTATGTGGCTTTGTTAGATCTGCAGCATAAAGAACCAATTTTTCTTATCCTAATCCTATGGCTGTCTGGAAAAGGTGACACACAGTTACACATAATGATAAGAAAAGCCACTGCTGCCAAAGGCAGTAAGATACCAAAGCCAGATGATTAAACCATTCCAAAGCTTTCCCAGAAGACAAGAGGAGGCAAAGGTCCAAAGTTTTTTTCACAGAAGTTATCATGCTATAAAACCTTCAGAGCAAAACCCACATACAGACACATTATACACTTTTGCTTTAATAACACATTTCTATTATTTACAGAAAAAAAAAGGGATGATATGTATTTTAAAGCCTTTCACTTCAGTTTTTTGTTTGTTTAAGCTTCATTCTTTGTTGTTGGGGTTTTTTTTCTGTTGCCAAGTGGATAGAGGCACTTTGCCTTGTTTAAAAATAAATGGAATTGTTCTTCACAATCTACACTGCTCTAATGGCTAAATAATTTTTATGTGAATAGCAGACACCACACACTGTTGACCCCTGTACAATCAAAACCCTGTTCTAACAATGACAAGTTGGGCTATAGAGCTACAACATGAGAGGAAACAGAGAAATAGACTTTTCCATCTTCAGGACTTTCCACACACTTGGATTGGATGGAATTAACAAAATTATGTAACCAAATATCTCCTCTGACCCTAATGAAGTCAGAAAATGTAAAGTGGAGGCAATTCTGCAAAAGCAGAAAAGAGAAAATTAAAATTTTTCCAGGTTTAACATTTTTTTGGCCCCACTAATGCCTTCAGCCTCCACTGAGCAATGCACACTTGAGCTGCATCCAGTACCTGCTGAACATGGCTGGTGGAGAATTTGTTGGTGGTGTCTCAGCCCCATCCTAAGCTGTCATCTGGGGATCTGCACTGGTCAGCCTACTCTTGCCTCTCCTCTGTCCAGTGAGACATTCCTGAGGGAATCCAGCAGAGTCCTGGCTGGAGCATTTCAACTGTGGGAGCAGGAATGTGAAGTTCAACGCTAAGCCTGAATCTACAAGATGCTCTGCAGTTCAGTTAACACAGAGGTCAGCAGTAAGCAAGTTCCCCAGTTCTACCTCATGGAAGCTGGTAGCCCCTGTATTTTAGGTTGCCTTTCAAGTCTGAGGCAGGAAAAAGACATGCTACTCTTTAGCTGTGAGATGAAATCATGGAAAAGTGCCAAATATCGTGTGGTTATCAAAAGCATAAGTCATTCTGAAATACCTAGGAAGAGTGAAGATTTGTAGAAAGTTTTAGGTCAAAATTGCAGAAAACTCTAACTAAAGTTTAAACTTTCTGAAAATTTGGGTCGAGCCAACTGTCTGTAATACAACTACAAAACAGGTAAGTATCTCTTGCTTTCTTGTGTTGTTAAAGGTTTCACTGCTCTTTTCTGACAAGCCACAGTGCTGTGATTTTCCATGCCCCTGTAGTCTCTTCAATTCATCAGGTGCAGAAGCTTGCCAGGGAAGATGCTCAGGGAACCCTGAACAAGACAGAATTTTAAACAAAAGCTTTCTAGCAGGTCTTCACAGGGATCCTCAAATGCTTATACTAAAAGGAAATCTCCAGAAAATTGAAGAGTCCACTGAGAAATAAGGAAAGATCTTATGCTAAACACCTTCTAGACAGCTGATATAAAAAAGATTATGATGCACTAGTTGAAATAAATCCAATTTTTATCACACGTCTCTTTTCTAATATGCCTAGACTTATCTGTATTTGATTCATAGTTTTACTGTGTCTGACAAAAAAAAAAAAAAACCAACAATACCTTTGGGGCAGTTTTCAGCTCAAGAAAGAAAAGAAAACTAACTTGATGACTATATAGGCTACAAAACTATAATTTTGGCTTGCGTTTAAATTTCATAATTACACACTAGATATTATTATGGACATGTCAACTTGGCATTGACTCTTTTAAGCAATTATTTTATTGCACAAAATAAATCTATTTGGCCATAATAATGAAATATTCTTTCCAGACAGCACATAGATAGTTAATTCTGTAAAAGAATGACAGCAAGGCCACATAGTCTACCTTCCCTGTAAGGAATCTGTCTTTATACCAATAGTTTTCCTATTTGCTCCTTTTATGATGAAAGATGGTTAAACTTGGAGAAATGACAGGGTTCTCATAATGTTAAATGTAAGCACAAATAAAAGCATACCTCAACAGAGTAGTTTCCATGGAACGTAGCTTGACTTTTATATTAAACTCCAGCAATGATGTTCACTCACTGATGCAGCACTGCTGAAGGCAGTGAAATCGTTTTTGAAAGGGTTTTTGCAGGGGGCAGCTTTAGAACCCCCATGACACTGACTTAAATCTACAGATATTGAGAGAAAGGTCTCTGCCTCACCTTTGCTGCTAAATAATGAGTATGATTCTTCTGAGAATCAATACACTGGAAGCTTTCTAGATAGTAATTCTCCAGTTCTTCAGTTGCTCGTAATGTGTGTGTGTATACTTATATATAGCAGTGTGTCTCCAGACTCCAAAAATCTGTTTTAAAGAAACATTGTCCCTTAAATGCACACCATTACAAAGGTTTTATGTGTGCAGACCACTGTAAGCTTAAGAAATACAATTAATTTGCACATGGCTGGAAATGGAACATCACAGCTTTGCAATACAGCATTCCCAGGGCCAGAATGACATCCATGCATTTCTGCCACATCATTGCATGAACTAGCCCATATTTTGCTTAGTTCTTAAAAGCAGAGTGTTTATAGAAGCTGCAAAAAATAATGAAAAGTAAATGCACAAGCCTCAGCTGTTTCAGAAGTTACTGAAACATTTGTCCATAGAGAAACCCAATAGGTTTGTGCTTTTTAAGTCTAAGGTTCATTCCTTTAGACCAAGTACAGTTACAGAATAAAACATATTCATTCAATGGAACCAAGACTATTATTTCCACAACCCTCAACTCATTAATCCTCATCTCAAGCCTTCTCCTCACCACCTTATCCCAATTGGATCTTACCCACTTTTAGTTTTTGTTTCCTCCTTGCTGTTACTCTTTTGTTTCAAGTTCCCAGCTTAACAAACATAACAGGTAATTACTTATAGTAATTACCTCTATATATATTGCTTTAGGAAAGGGCAGTGTGACCAGCATTTATGGTTTTTTCTATGATAGCTTTTTTCCCAAATCTGGTGCTATTTGCAGTGTATAAAAACATTCATCTCCATAAAAAAAAATGAGAAAAAATAGCAAGACAGGATTTTGATCAATACTGATTCTGATTAAGTTTGATCACAGCACTTGACATTTTGATCAAGTCTGGAAGTACACTCAGAGAGACTCAGGATCTGCTAAGAGTCTTTAGCAGTGTAGCAGGACATTGTTGACTTCAGTGGGTAATATTCTATCTACTTTTTTGTTTGCCTATATGCCCAGAATAAGGCAATAAAATACATTAACTTCATTTTGTAATTAATCCTATTACCAAAGCTTCAGTGCTGTTTGATTGGTGATTTATTTTAGTCTTTGCCTGTCTTCTTTTTTTTGTTGACAGGAGGAAAGTTGACTTTATCAACATGCTTATAGATTAAAAAAAAAAAAAAAAAAAACAAAACCAAATAAAATTATTAAATGCTTGAGGCCATTGTTTATAAAATTAAGGTCATCAGATGGCATCAAAGTACACCCAGAGAGCTGGTGCAGGCATGGATAATGTGTCACTTTTAGAAAGAGCAGTATTCATTTATACTGTCATATGGACATATCCAGGAAAGTTATAAAGAGCAGATTTTTTCAAGCTGCAGAAAATGAGGTTCATAAAAACCTGCATTCACTAATGACTGTATGTATAAATGAGCAGGGATATTGTTAATGATTCCTTCTCCTCTAGAGGCCCATACTACAGCATTAAAATGTGAATGGGACAGATGTAGACACCTAATCTTGATGAGTCTGGGATCCAGAAATGATCTTCTGCTCATTGCACCTATTTATTTTTATCATTTTGTAAAAAATGTAGCCCAGTTAATTAAAAAAAAAAAAAAAAATAGGTAAGGATGCAAAGCAACAAGATTTTTCAAGCTAACTTTTCTAGTTTTAAACCGATTTTCTGAGACAGCCAGGTCCCTTCTCTTCTTTATCTCCAAGGACTCATTTCCTTCCTTCTCGTATAAGACAAAAATCTTTTAGAGATACCGAATCAGGAAGACTCTGCTCTGTGTAATTCATACTGCTCTGAGCACTCAAACACTGCTGTGTTTGAGGATTTCCCATGAGTTTATTAAGCAATGTGACTAACTTCTATCATTTGCTTTGGTTTGGTTTCTTCTCTCATATTCTTCTCCAGGGTGAGGAGTGTATCCAATGTTTTGTTTGGATTTGCTGGGGTTTTTTGGATATTTTTTGTGTACAAAGGTACATTGTGGTGTGCTTTTCTCAGAGAGAAAAGGTCAAAGAAGTGCATCTTGCACTACAACAAAGGTGGCAAATCTGGGGAGACCCCTCCGTCCATGTGGGAATTCATTAACAATTTTAGTTGACTAAAGTGCCCAAGAAATCTCTGCTATGTGTTTAGCCAAGCTTTACCCTTCTTTTGGAAGTCCTAGTCCACAGGGGAGGAAATGTGTTCCTTATCTCTATCCCAGAGGTCTCTGCAGCCACCATGGGCTCAGGTCCTTGAGCATCATCAAAGTGAAAAGTGCCACTTTTTAGTTCTGAGCCTCAGCTCACAGCATGTGCCCATTGCTACTGATGCCATTAGAAGATAAATCTTAAATGGCTGCTATGGTATCAGAACTGATAAATTACTTGGTTAAAAAAAAAAATAGAAGAAAAAACTAATTTGAGATTCAAATAAAAACAAAATAATTTTATTTACCGAGCAAAGGGTTGGATAAATGTGGGAGAAGGGGAGGCTTCTCTTATGAACTCTGATTATCTCATGGGAAAAAAACCTGACATTCATACTTAGATCAGAACAATTTGAGCTTTAAGGCATTCTTTTAATCAACAAGCTCATCTGATGAAATGCTGTAGGATTTGCTTATATATCAAAGGAGTTCCCTGGAGATTTAAGCGATGCAACTGAATACAATTAAAAGATCAGTTACAAACACCATTTGTGATACAGTTTGTTTGCTCTGCTTTGTAAGATAAGTTCAGTTAATAACATATGAACTTGTGGTGGTTTAGAAGATAGTCAAGTATTGAACTGTACTGCAAGAAAAGGATTACCACAAAAGCTTGCTAGAGATGCAGCTATTCAGCTATCTTGGATCTGATGGTCTGTAAAAAGAGAACAGAGAAACTATTAAGCCAAGGTTCACATGCAAGAATGGAATCATTTATGAACAACCTTTCTGGGCCTAATTCGTTGCTGAATTAAACCTCAAGTAATGTCATTGAAGTCAATGGGGTTATGCAGGGCATAAGTTAGTGGAGCAAATTAACCCTCTGTCTTGAAGCCAAGAAATGAAAGGGAAGAATGATCCAATAAAGGAGAGATGAAATGCTGATATTAGCTGATGTCACTTCTTGGTACAGTGCGTTCTTTGTGTCCAGCAGTGAATATTTCATCCTTCCCAGGTGTAAAATCTTCCCAGCAGCACTATAAGGCAGATTTATAATAAATGACAAAATTAATGGTTTAGTTCTGTTGTAATGCAGCTTCTGGGCTCCCAACAGGAATTTAAGCAGATAGCAGGCAACAGCTACACTGGCTTCAGTATGATCTCCAAATCAGGTCTTGTTCTCTTCACAAAAGCCTTGAGTCTGACCTTTTTTTTTTCCCCTTTTGCCATCTCTTACCCATATAGATGTTAGAAGATAGCATTTGTGGGTGTGGGTAGGTTTCTACATAGAAAACCAGGAAATTCCAGGAATATTAATGTAAGAGCTGGAATAAACTAGGCATAGTCACTACCTCAGGTATGAAGGTACTAGGAAATAGAATGGATTTGTTTGCATTTAATTTATATATGGGTAATATTAAGGGCTCTAAGAACCCACAGTATTGCAGTGGTTGTACATGTGCCTTGGATTAATGAAAAAAAATCTATTTTCATTAACCAGCATTCATAATACATGGTCTCTCAAGTTTCACTTTTTCTACTGTCCAACCCATTGGTTACTCAAACTGAAGTTAAGATCATCATCTCCCTCAGCCGGAGATTATGGGGTTTGTACCATTCACAAAGAGCTCAGTCCTGGCTGAAGCCTCTAGGCATTTTTATTAACTGCAAAAAGAACAAATTCTGAAAGTGTACAGATGGTTTTGCAGCTCACGAAAATATCTCTGTGAGGTGAACTGTAACACGTTTCGGCAACAGGGCTCACTTTCACTACACAGAGATCAAACAACTGGAATTCTTTTCACGTCCTACCATGCAAATTTCAGTGATGAGCTAAAAGATGAAAAATGGTTTATTGTGATTTAGTAGGAAAAACTCTCCAGACCTACATGTAAGGGAAGTTGTGTAAAGCACACAGCATGTGACGTGTTGCTGCTCCGGAATTTGTTCTGTTACTTCTGGTGTAACTTCTTAGCAACAACAGAACTTGTTGGAGGGACCAGCAGCTGACTGACATGATACTTGGCCTGTTTCATGTGTGATATTGGCCATTTATTCCTTCTTTTATTATAATTTTTTCCAGGAGGTACTTCAATAACCACTGCAGATTTTCATTTTCTTTACATCCCATTGCTTCTGTTAACAATTCAATTCTGGGCATGCTCTGCAGAGAGGATTGAAGGGAGCAAGATACAAATTTGCCAGCTGCTGTGTGTAGTGCCGATGTTAACACATCCAGGACTATTCAAAGGGATATGTCATGAGGCTTGGGAACTATTGCAGATATGGGAATAAGTTCCATTAATTCATAGCCCTAATTTCAACTGATGAAATATCATTTTAAAGCTGTTTTACAAGTNAGATGTTGGCGCTGCTCTGGAGTATAGAAGGTGCCTCATCTTCTGCTGGCACAGAGCCTCAGCTGTAGAAGCACAGTCAAGTTGCTCTTAAGCTGCTTCAGCTGAATTAGCTTTGCTCTCAGAGTAATCAGAACAAGCTGAAAGAATTACTATTTCTCCATTCTTTATGCAGATTTTATTAAGAGAACAACTGAGCTAGGGTAGAATTAAGCAAACATTTCACTAAGATTAACCTGCTCTAACCTCACTAAAGGATTAGGAATGGAACAATACAGTGATCAAATCATGGTCATAACTAGGACTGAATCAGCAAGTCTAGAGGTTTTAATTATTCACACACCAAATAAATCCAGCCACAGGGCCCCTAAATCAAAGTGCAAGTCTGTGGTACCTTTCATGAGAACAATCTGCTTTGGGTTAATTCTCCACCAAGGATTAAGGAGTAAGTTGCTTTCCCTCCTGGTACAGTCCCAGAAGTGCTCTAACCCTGGCTGCACCAGAGTCAAACTGCAGCACCCATGTCCAAGGGGCAGACAAGAGTGGCTTTTCCATGGCTGCTTCTCTCAGTGGAGGTTTGCCACTCCCAAATGCTCATTCTGCATTATTTTCCCTATGGCTGCATAAGAAGGAGGAATTCTGAGGGTCAGAGTGCCTCGGGTCTTTTTCTGAGAATAATGAGGGAGGCTGGGTCACCAGCAGCACTGTTGCCAACTCCATGCCCTCCCCTTCACCACTGCCATTGCACTGTCTAAGCCATTGCCATTCTTACCTCATTAGCATTATTAGCTGCAGCAATTAAAAATAAAACATGAAAATGTCAGCAACAGCCATTACTTGGAGGCATTCAGTGGCTGTGAACTTATTGGAGCTCCTCATTTGTCTTCCAAAATCATATTAGGACTGCATTTTTCAAAGGCTGCACATTATTTTTAATAACATCAAAATGTTCATTTAATGTGCATTTGCTCACTAGCAATTTGGCTCCCTGCTATAAGCTTCTACTGCCTTGAAGAAAATTCAATGTATTTTTGAAAACTTTATTAACTACATAGACATTTTGTGGAAAACACTGGAATGTAAGCAATCAAACAGCATCCTCCCAGGGCTTTTTGTCTCTAAGCAATTAAGAAAGAAACCTGGGTTACTGAAATGGGAATTCTGCACTCACCTTGTAGGTTCTGTTGAGGGTAAGGAGACTGGTTTGTTATTAGAGGGACAGTTCTGACTGGGAATGACCCCCAGCTAAGAGAAAAATCTCTAGTCTGTGTCCCACAGTAAAATCCTAACCTAGAAGGCTCTCTTGCTGACCCAGAAAGGGAACAGATATGGCATTAACCTACTATTACACAATGGCAAGGCAATCAGAGAACAAATATGGCCTCTCTGACTGTTCCCTTGTGTACCATGAGGTACTACTACAACCTTTGCACCATCTAATGCTAGCAGGGATGCGACCTGCACATACACTGTCTTCTTTTCTTCTGGCATTGTTTCCAATTAAACTGCAAAGCAAAAGAAATTGCAACTGTGTCAGTAAGATTTTTGCTGCATATTCCCTGGAACTCTGCTTTTGGGGATGTATGGCACAGAAGTAAAGCTCTATATAACCCTTTAAAATTATTTCACTCCTCCCACTTCCATAAAAATTTGAATTCAAGATCCCATTTGAATTACTGAAAAGGTTCAGGAAGACAGTAATACCCTAGACAGGATGTATCTTCTGGTGAGTAAAACAGTATTATCTGCAGTAATGTGCCAATAAACTTGGTGCCAAACAATAATCCTTTCTGGAATCCTAGCCCTGACCTGGGAAGTACAAAGGTGATGCCAATTTTCTTTTAAAAGACAGTATTAAATTCATTTTATGTGAGAAATGTGAAATTTTGACATGCATATGGAATAGATAGAAAAAAAAATGTTGTTTTATCTCTGTCACAGGCAGCCTTTCACCTTTGGGCAGGTTATTTAACTTCTGTTTCTCATATTTAAAATGAGAAATAATGACAGGGGACAAAATCACAGGCATGTTGCTTCATAACTCTGAGCTTCTGGGATGAAAGGCACTATTGAAGTGCAGAATATGCTCAGGTATCACTTTATTTCTGTGCCAAATGCTTTTCACAACCTGTTTAGTAAGATATTACAGAGAAATAATACCTCAGCTTCCATTCCTGCTTAAAACATCTCTAAAACAAAGAGAAAGGGAAACTGGTAGCAAACATTCGAGTATTAATTCTGCTTCTTTGTTTCCCATCCCAAGTTTGTGGTTCCCAGAAGTTCTTGACAGTAATTTGCTGTTCATGGACTTCCTTAACCACAAGAGGTCTTGCTGCATTTAGTTTCCCACAGTGGTCTTTTCTTCCTGAAAATGTTCAACTATGTGTGACCCAAGAAAGGTTTTATGAAAGAGCCTCCTGAGAAAAGGAGATCCAATACCTCAACTGTACACTTTGTTAGCTTTGCATCTACCATTTATGTAGTGTGTCCTGAGTCTTTCTCTGGAAAACACCAGTGATTCCATCTTCACCTTTTCCATGCTGTCACAGGTGGCATCCACCTCACACTCCTACAGCCACATGTAAGTAGGCCTGCAGCTTAAACTAATAATCAAGATTTCCACCACAGCTAGTGGAGGCAGAGATGTAACTCCAAAGAGCAATCTGCCCAGTGGCAAACACCTCTCTCACAACAGCATGAATCACTGTTCTAACTTGTTTTGTTAGGGCTAGGCACAGCCTAGGCTGTCTGCAGAGGCAGCACAGCAACAAATTATAATAGGAACAAATAAAAGCCAATATTTAAAACACAGTTGTTCTCCAAACTGTTGAATAGGTCATTGTGAATGGGAATGCAATGAATACACTACAGATTTGAAGCTTCAGCTTATTTTTGTTCAGCTGCGCTCTTCAATTTACAGCCTGCAGCTCAATTAGAAGCTTTTTCCACTTACTTATTTCATTTAGTGTGGTGACTGCTACATGAACTAACTAAACCAGGGGGAGGAAAATGGGATGCCTCTGGCTGTCAGGCTGCTGATAGAAGTGTGGAGGAAGAGAAGCCTTTGAAATCCCATGGTGCTACTTCATGTTTGTCATCCTAAGGAGAGCTGCCTTGGAGAGCCACGGTGCCACCAGGAACATTTAGGAAATTCCCTGAGATGCCTGTACAACATCAATCTTTTGCACATATCAATAGCTGGTTCCTGTGTTATTATTTCCAGTCATGTCCTGTCTTGGAGGGGGCCCCTCACAGAGCAGAAGGCTGATGTTGAGCATCTCATTCTCCTCGGCACAGAGCACAGGCAATCTTCATCCCCTAAGGTGTGCTCGCTGCTTCCAAGGCACAGGCTGGATATGTCTGAGCTGCAGAGTGCGAGGCTGAAGCACAGGGGAACAAGTTTATGGCAGGAAGATATGACAAGTGAAACTGGCTGCATTTGAGATGCAAATGGACCTAAGCAGTCCAAGGTGTCCCAGGGTTTCTCAGACATTGCACAGCCTGCTCCATGATCATTTGGCACAGCATTGCAAAGAGAAACAAACTTAAAAGCTCTGAGGAGGTGCAGTTTGTTTAAATAATAGCAAGTAATTAGTCTGAAGACAAAATCAGTGATGGCATTTTATAATTACAATTAATTTAAAGGTTAATTTCCTTTGCTGCTAAAATCTTATTTAAAACATTTACCAGGAAGGGAAATTAGGATGTTACTATCTAGATGCATAGAATGCTTCTGGGAATCCATGCCTATTATCACTAGAAAATTAGGTTAGACTCAAAGTGGGAATTTCAATTCATTTTAGTGTATAATAGATGGTGGTCAGGGCCTTGAGTCAGAAGGGTTGCTCAGGGTAGACTGTATGATTTGCATTTTCTTTGTTTGTGGGATTAATTGCAAATGTTTCCAACAAAAAGGCTGGGTTTATACATGAACAAGCTTGACATGAAAAGAAAATTGGTTATGGATTGCTGCCTTTGTAACTAATGAAGTTGATGTTCAAGGAATCCCTTGGAGACAGGATTGTGGTACGAGAAAAATATATAAATAAAATCACACAAGGGAAAATGGTGGCATTTCTGGCTTCATCTATGATAATTTCTTTTCTCCCTCACTTGTCTTCCCTGCCACTCCCCTTGCATCCAGCACCGTCTCCGGTGGGGATTGTCAGGCCCAAGTTTAAAAATGTCTAAATAACATAACGTAAAGCTTGAAGGAAGTAAAATTTCCTTTTCAGCAGCTCATCACAATGCAATACTGCTTAATAAAACCAATGCATTGTAACAGCCGGGGAAATATACTTACCTTACATAATTTTTTTAACTATAGACCACACAATTTATATGTCTCTGAGAATGACATTGCATAAGTGTTGGAAAAAATCTGCACATGTCAAAAAGGAATGAACCACTAACATCTGGGTTTTTTTAAGAAAGATACATTTCATATCAAACCATCGTGGAAAATATTACTCGTCACTAATTATTTCTTTCAGGAGAGGAACACAAAGGAATTCAGACAGTGAAAAAATGTCCCAGGTGGTTGTGTCAAGCCAGTAGCAGACGTGAGGTAGTTACTACTCATGGTTCTGACAAAAAAAAAGTGACAGATCATTTGAAGAGATGCTCAGGTTGTCGATGAAGCTGAATTGGGCGTCGTCTTCCTGTGCCAGTTTGGACAAATTTGGAGGAAAATATCCTCTGATAGAAGGCAGATTACAACCCCCCCTCCCCACCAGCTTTGGGAAAAAAAAATTTTCCTCGGAGGAAAGTGAAAGAGATGCAAAACTATTTATTTAACAAAACACACAGGAAAAGGATAATAATAAATAATAATAAATAATAAAACCTCTCGCTGTGGAGAGAAACCTGGGAAGATTTCAGAATCCTTCTGTAAGTGTGGTCTCTCTCCTCCTCTTCCGAGCTGGGATGTGGGCCCATCTCTGAGGACAAGGTGGAAAATTCTCCCAGTGTGTTCTGATGTTGAAACAGTCAAGAAGAGAAGAAGGGGAAAAAAGCAGAGTCCCAGGAAAACAAAGATCATGTCTCCATCTCCCTCCAGAGAAAAGGAGCTGAAAGCTGGCTGAAAAGCAAGAAGGGTGCTTCCCCTGCTCTTGCTGCTGTAGAAGCAGAGGAGTGTGTGTCTGTGTCCTTGAACAAACTGCTTGGAAAAGTTCACTCGGTTTTTTCTCTCCCCACTCTCAGGCTCAGTTTAAAGGCACAGAAAAGCACAAAATTAATTTCTGGACATAGAGCAGAGATAGGGGATACACATCATAAAGCCACCCCAAGACAACATGGAAATGTTTTGACATTGAAATATAGACAAAGCTCATATTCAAAATCAGAAAAAAAATAGCAAAAATCTGAAACTCTCCACAAGCTGAAAATTGCATGAGAATACTTTCAGGCATGTTTTGTTCTGGTGCTGGTGAAAGACTTCATTTTAACATCAGCCTTTTCCTTCTACTTTGCACTGAACATGGAGGGCTGGCTTTGAAAGGAGGTCCTCCAATGGGGAGCATCTCCTCCTTCATCACCCAAGGGACAGGAGAGGCAGCTTGGCTCCCACAGAGGAACAGCCTGCAGGTGGCCATGTGGGGCTGCTGACACCCTTCCCCACCCTGATGTTCCACCCTTCAAGGACAGCTGGCTGCCTTCTTAGTGTTTCAGCCAAAATTGGTTGGTGGAGCTTGGCAGGTCCTGGCCATCCAAGCTCATTCCAGGCTGACAGATAGTAGAGTGTTCAAGAGGGAGTGTGACAAGCTGCTGTGGGTGTACCAGACTAATTATTTCCAGTGGCCCTGAGAAGGACACCTGCCCACAGCCTTGGTGTCCTTCCTGCAGCGTCAGTGTGAGCTCCTTGCAGTTTCCTACAAGCCATGAACAGAGCTTTGTACTAAATTATTTTTGTCAGCATGACTCCTGTTAAAGTTTTCCTTATTACTTTTCCTTTCAAATATCTAGATAGGTCTTCATTAGCTTTGGATTGTTAACTTTCATAGATTTAGGCCTTAATTCTCCAGTTTGCTGCACCTACTAATGACTCTTTTTCTAATTTATTAGTGTGGCAGTCACACTTGGAGGCCACTGCACCAGGCATTTTCTTTTTCCCCTTTTTTTTCTTTTTCTTCTCTTTACTGCTTGCCCCTAGAAGTGATCTGGCTAAGAATAATTTTTACTAACTACTCATTTGATAACTTCTACAATAATTCAGTCTTCCACACATTTAATTCTTATAATGATTTGTCAGTCAAAATCTATATTGCAGGGCTGTATTTTTTTGCGCAGCACTTGAGATGAAAATTTGAAGACAAATGGCTATTATCCAGCAATGCTCAGGTCTGTCCAGTTTAGAAAAATAATATATTTTTCAGACAATTATTGTTCTCTTAGCTTGTTCTAGTTCTCTTGTTCTCTTAGCTGAGTGGAGGTCTTTTACAGGTTTTTCTTTACTGAGCATCAGACAAGCCTCGTTGCAAGTTTGGAGACTTTGCAAAGCCTTGCAGAGGTCAGGCAGCAACCTTATTTCCAGGTGCACAGGCTGACACGTGGCTTGCTGTATTTGTCATGCATAAAAGGCAGTGCTGGCCATTTCAGCCCAGTATTTCTCATCGCTGCAGCTATGCTCCAGCTGTTTAATCTTGGCCTCTGGTCCTTGTTCCTGCCTGCCTTATCCCTGGTCCCAGTTCCTGCCTTCAGCTACTGAAGACTTGCTCATGCCTTCCAGCCCTTGCTTGGTTATTCCTGGCTACTTTCATCCTGGCTCCTTTTTGCTCAGCAAGGACCTTGGTTCCCATCCTCTCAACATGGGAACCACTTTTGGCTAGCCCTGCCTTGCAGAAGCCTTGCTCCAGAGCATGATATTCCTTATGTCATGCTCCAAAGGTCTGCTACTGACCAGACACCTTCTCCACTTCAGAATCTGAGACAAATTGTGACATCTAATTTCTGGATGCACTGCACCATTCACCTTGGTATTTTCTTCTGAGTGCAACCATGAGCTGGATTCACCTGGAATGCAGTATCTGCATGCCTGCTTGGTCTTAATTATAGGGAGCAACAGGCAGAAATCCTTGCCCATATTTCTGTGAGGGTAGAAACACTAGGTCTTGTTTATTAGACTTGACAAACCTGAGTACCTTCATAGTCCTACATCTTGTCTCAGAATGGCTGATCAAAGACTCAGCGAGATCAGCAGAAACAGAGACAGAAGAAGATGTTGCCTTATACCAACAAGAAACACAATTAGAGAAGAAAGTGGAGGACAAGGCCCTGTGAAGCAAAAAAATGACTGAGTAATTTTAATTATTATAAAAGTAAACAGCATGAAAATAGTGGCAGTGGGGCATAATCTGTCATGAGAAACTCCATCAAAATTTGTGTAAGGGTTTCCCTTTGCAGCTCCAGTGGCCATTGTAGAGCTCAGAAATGCCATGAGGTTACATCTTTAAAATCTGAGATTTTATATTCACCTTGCAAATGGCCAAGCTGAGAGCACTCACAGGCCCTTCATTATTGGCTGTTTGGCAGAAATGCTGCTCATTGCACTGCAAGAACTGGGCCTCATGTCCAAGTCCTTATGCCATTTCTGAATCCTCCTGTGACAGCAGGAAGGGCACAGCCTCATGTGCTGGCAGATGTCTCCTTCCCCATGCTTCCCTGGTGTTTGGCTCTATTGTGGTTTGAGAGCCTAAATCGCTGTGTACTCAGCACAAAGACCAATAATGTTTGATTACCATTGTAAACAAACTTTATGAAATCACATTCAAGCAAACCTCCTCCTGTGTGCTATATTGTGGAACAGCCACCAGGCCGTGCTCACAGCATAAAAAGGTAGCAGAACTGAATTACTTGGAAGTGTCTTCACCAAACAGAGAGCTGGGTAGCAGGATACTGGCAAAGCTGCAAGAGCAAAGGTGTCCCCATATGTTCTTTTATCTTTTTTGCCCCATATGTCATTTCCAAAGTCCTTAAAACCAAACTTAATTTTACTCCCTTCTATTTATTTACTTTTCCTCAATCTGGCCTATTTTTAGACACCGCTTTTTGTGCACAGCTCTCTCTTGCCTCACATACTCACTTCTGCATCAGCAGTGCTTTCAGTGATGTTATTAGCTGTAGTTTGTTTGGCATTTCTCCTTCCTTCCAGCTACATCTGCAGTGAAGCTTAATTCTAGCACTTCAAAAGCCTGAGTAGAGGGAACTAAGTCTTTGGCCTCTGGAGAGAGTGCATATAAATTTAAGACCTCACGGGTCAGATGTAGCATATGAACACCATGTCTCTCTGCTGTACCACACAGGAAATATGTCCAGTCATGGCATGCACGCACAAAGAGCATCCATGAGCACACGCACATACACTTCCCTGGTCATTAGCTCTTTTTTTTAGGAGGTATCATCTTTGTCATGCATAATTCTATTTTCTATTTATTTTTATAGTGCCTTAAATCCATGAATATATTTAATGACTACCATAATGCCAAGCACTGTACAAATGTGAACACCAATCCAGTTTCTTGGAGCTAGCAATCTGCATGTTAGACAACAGGCAAATGATGGGTACAGGCAGAAAGTGAGCCCAAAGAAACTATGAGCAAATATTATTCATTGAAGTAGACAGGAGCATAAGGGCACAGGCAACCTAATTATTGTCAACAGAGCAAAGAAGAATTTTAGAGAAAAGAATGAGAGAACTGTTTGTAAAGACATTCTCACAAGGAGAGGCAAGAGTTTGGAAATTTGACAAGTAAGAAGGTCAAGCTGGTGCCATGAGGGCAGAATTTAGCTTTTAGCCCTGAAAGGAGGAGAGATTGATGTTGAGTCTCTACAAAAGGCTTTAAATGTAAGAAAATTTAGTTCATACTCGATTTAATATAGAAGGTTAAATCAATAGAAGGATACAGAGAAGAGTAGCCTAAACAAAAAGGTGAGACCTGCAGCTTAACTCCACATTTGATGGGTTCAAGAATACAAAAGGAACAATTGTCATGTTTAACACTGGGACCCCTGAGTAAATGTTACAGCTGTGTCAACAGGTAGAAGAGTCTTCTTCTTCACTAAGCAAAAATAATCTTCAGAAATTAAATCCTGCACAGCCCACACCAAATTTGACATCAAACTTATATCCTCAAGTAAAAGACAGACTTGAGGATGCAAGTTCACTCTGAGAGACAGCAGAGAAGGTTAGGGAGGAGCAGATGAAAGTTCTAGTTTTAGCCAGGCAGAAGTGGAACTGATGTTTAATTATCCATGGGTAAATATCACAGAGAGAAGCTGGGATTTAAATTTGTATAGGAGGAGCAGAGTGAGCCTGAGCCAGGTAATCTGTGACACCTCAGAGAGCTGACGACAGCAGAATTTGTGTTTGTGAATGCAATTACCCAGACCAGGACGGGGAGAAAAGTAAAATGCAGAGGTTACTCCTCACTGGACTCCAGGAGTATGATGGAGAAGAACCCGAAAGAAAGGAGATGAACGATGACAGGAGGAAGGTGAGCACAAGTAGAAGAGACAAAGGAGCCCAGCAAGGCAAGTTTCAGGAAAAAAAGAGCAGCAAACACATGAAAGGTGGCTGGATGGACACATTTCTCTGTGCCTAAATTTGAATAGGAAGAGGTGATCTGACTGCAGTTCCAGCTGCATGCAAAGGACAGAATAAAAGATGGAAGGAAAAATCCTAAAGAAGGAGAGAAAAGTAGCTCCAGAAACTGCCTGAAATCATCAAGAGGGGTTGGAGGGGGAAGGCTGGGACAAGCAGGAATAAGGATGGAGTCAATTTTAAATTATTTTTATAAAAAGAATTTACATGTATTTTTATTGGGAAGGAAATGACAAAAAAGGAAAAAGAGATCAAGAGTGTATCACTGAGGCAAGCAGAAGTTTTATGGAACAAAATTCTTGTGACTTTAGTAAGAGGGAAGGGGAAACACATAGTAAAGGGAGTGAAAAAGACTCAAGCTGAAGAGAGGAGTGCTACTTTATCATTTTGTTTGCACAAAAAATGGAACAGTTGATGTGCAGAGCAATGACGGAAGATGGGGGCAGTGAAGCAAATGAGATAGTTGGGCATCTCTGGGATAGAGCTAATAGAGCTGGATGAGACAAACTACTTCATATGGGAGATGAAGTGAAAGAGGAGTCAGTAGAGAAGTCACCCTTAATACACAATTACTACCAAAGGCATTTTCACTCTTAAAGAAGGAGCCATGGGCAGGAAATGGATGTGCTGACGAAGACAGGGTTGAGTGCTGGCAGTAGATTCACCACAGTGAGAGGCAGATCCTCATGCACCAAGGTTAGGGTAATCAGCAAAACAAACAGTAGTAGCAAATTAACAAAGAAGAGGGTATTAAACTAGTCAGGTTGTCATCTGTACTACAGGTTCCAGGCTGGTCAAGTTGGGTATTTTCCAACCTTTCCATTTCCTATTTTTTGCAGATAAAGCAATTTGACCACTTCCCCATTCCTAAACTCTGTATCTTTTTATATCTAGTCTGCATTGATTTTTGCATGCCTACTAAAATGCAAGGAAATTCGTAGTGTCAGTCCCGTTTCTATAAACATATGCCCTAGGCAATGCTTTGGGTTGGATCCTAAGCTAATGTAAATTACCATTTCTTCATAGAAGTCAATGGAGTTATCAACATATTTATTAGAGGACCTGACTCTTTGTGCTTCTGTATTTATATCTTACAGAGGAAAATCTCTATAAGTAGAATAGTGTCTAGTTTTCTGGTTTCTTTTAAGAATCTTCCGTTTTGCTTTCCACAGGATGTTGCTTTTATTCTGTACTCAATCCTTTCTCTTTGCCCATCTGTTGATTTCAACAGCTTTAATTTTTCTCACTGTGAACTTTCTAAAAATAAATTTCTTCCCTATCAAATCCATGATAATGGGGTCTTTTTTGTGTATCACATTTTAATGTTTCTTCTATATATGACAGACTTCCAGAAATGAAAAATGAGAAATCCATTTATGCCTCTTATCCTGTCCTGATGTACACCAGAAACAGTGGGGACTCTGATCATGGGCAGAGGCTGAAACTTTGCATCCCTGTGGGTGCTTATTGATAGAAAATATATCCCTATTTTGAGCCATATGTTACACTTGTAACAACAGTTATATGTCTGACAAGACACTTACCCTAGGCAAAAGAAGAAAATAATCTGAATTTTTTATAACACATTTTACAGATAAGTAGTACTGCTATTATCCTATTCAAGTCCAGCTAGGAAAATGAAAATTTCAGCTCAAAATATTTCAAAGGTGCATTTGCGTGGCCAGATTTTGAGGGGGCAAGAGGGGTGGCTTCTGTGAAATGCTGTTAGAAGTTTCTCCTATGTCTGATAAAGCCAATGCCAGACAGCTCCAAGATGGACTCACAGCGGCCAAGGCTCAGCCTGACAGTGACAGTGGTAGTGCCTCTGGGATAAAGATTTAAGACAGGGAAAATGTCTGCACAACAACAACTTCAGCTGAAGCGTGGAATGTGAGTAAGTGAGAGCAACTCTGCAGACACCAAGGTCAGCAAAGAAGGAGGAGGAGGTGCTTCTGACATGGGAGCTGAGATTCCCCTGCAGGCCCTGTTGCCGCCCCTGGTGAGGCAGCTGTGTCCCTGCGGAGGTCCATGGGGGAGCAGAGATCCACCAGCAGCCCCTGGAGGACCCCAGGGCAGAGCAGGTGGGTGCCCAAAGGAGGCTGTGACCCTCTGTCAGCCTGCGCTGGAAAAGGCTCCTGGCAGGATCTGTGCACCCACGGAGAGAGGAGCCCACACCAGAGCAGCTTTGCTGGCAGGACTTGTGACCCTGTGGGGGACACCCTCTGGAGCAGCCTGTTCCTGAAGGACTGCGCCCTGTGGAATGGACCCATGTGAGCGGCTCATGAAGAATTCCCATGGGAAGGATTTACATTGGAGAAGTTTACAGAGTACTGTCTCCCATAAGAGTGACCCCACAATGGAGCAGAGGAAACATGTGAGGAGTCCTTCCCCTGAGGAGGAAGGAACAGAAGAGAGGTGTGATGAACTGACCACACCACCCATTCCTCATTTCCTTATGTCACTGGGGTGGAGGAAGCAAAGAATCAAGAGTTAAGTCTGGGATGAAGGTCTACTATTTGGTTCTATTTCTCATTATACTGTTCTTCTTTGGTAATAATTCAAAGCTATTTTTCCTGTGGTGGTAATTGCTGAGTGATCTCTCCATCTATATCTGGACCCATGAACCTTTTGTTATATTTTCTCTCTCCTGTTCAGCTGAGGAAGGGAGCAACAGAGTGGCTTTGGTGGAAAACAGAGGTTCATCCAGAGTCAACCCACCACAAAAGGAATGGGATTCTGTTTGTTTGTACATTCATGTGTGCTTTTACTAAAGTAAAACATTATATGAGCCACTTGTGATAACAGTGACATGTAAAATGAATGTAAAATAGAATAGTCGAAAAAGTGTTTGATGTATGAGGCTAAAGATGGAAGCCTCTGTACTGATTCAGCTAATGAGTCTTGTTTTATTTATCTGATGTCATGGCTGCCAGGAAGGTATCAGTTGTACAACACTTTTAGTGACCTTTCAGGCACAGGCAAGACAAAATGCCTGCAGAAAGGGCAGCCTGCTGCATGCTTTAAGAAACTAGTTCAGAGTCCACAGGGAGATTTTAGCACAGTCCAGCCACCACAGGGCTTGCTGTGCTGAGAAGCAGCCACCATGAAGAAACCTTGCTACAAAGAAATTGATGAAATCCTTTCGTATTGGAGTTCACTTTCTTTTACCTCCCTTCATCTCCCTTAAAAAGCTCATTGTTGCCCGTAAGAAGCCATTGTATGTCTGTAGTGGGGCCATGGTAGTACTCTCTGCCCTGCCATCATTTGGTTACACGCATGGGAACTTCTACAGTGAGCTGAACCCAGAAATGTCTCTACGACCTTGCTTTGTTTGTCACTTGACAATCTGGTGTGTAAACACTCTATCCTTGCTCTGTGCAACAGGGCAAAGCCACAATGCACAAAGAGATATTCAGCACACATCTTTCCCTCATGCCCACACAAAATCATTTTGCTCAAAGAAATCTTTTTTCTTAACACATTGGTTTAGCTTTCTGAAAACAACCCTGAAGACCTTTTGCCCCACATCTGCAAAGCAGAGTGTCTATGTCTGCAGCCTACTAATAATGATTTAAAGATTGCTTGAAGGGTCTAGGAAAGTACAGAAGAAATGCAAAGCTGGACAAATGAGTATAGTCAATATCCCTAAAGAAACATGGGTTGACAACAGTGAGATACTCAATCCAACACAGATATTTTCTGACTTGTGTTGTCAGGGATCAAGAGTAACAAAAAGAAAAGAAAATTGGGCAAGCAAACAACAAGCCATACCCACAGCAGACATACATCCATTCTTTTTTCTACAATCTTTGTATTTAAATAAAGGGGGAGGTTTCCTCCCAGCCTAGCACTTCCATAAATAATATCCTTCATTCTGTGCCTGTAAACTTAGTATGCTCCCAAAGACACGACCACATTTTGATAAAGATATTCTGATGCTTGTAGACAATGATTAAGTAGAAAGCAACAGATGGCATTTATCTTGATTTTAGAAAGATTTTGACACTATGAAAGGTTTATAAGAAGGGCAGGGAAATACTGTCCTGATGCAGCCAGCATAGGTTGAGTGCAGAATTGTTTCAATCTCCATCTGAAATGTAGTTATAAAGCAGAGGGGACATTTCAGATGGGATCCCACTGAGACCTCGGCTAGGGAAATAATTCTCTTCATTAACTTTGTTAAGAACAGTGAAGACAGGAGAATGTTTGTTAAAATCCAAGATTAAACCAGACTGGGAAGGGTACAAGCACTTGTGAAGATACGATTAGAAGTCAAAATAATCTTGAAAAGTGCCTTGAAATCAGGAAGGTGAAATTCAGTACAGACAAGTGCAAAAGAACTCCTGTGGGGAAGAATCAATCATCTTCAAATAAAATATAGACTACGTGCTAGGCTACGCTTAGTGTCAAAACACAAAAATAAAGATCTGATTTTTAGGCATTTGTATGATGTTGTTGAAAAAAGAAATTGAAAACCAAACCCAAATGACACAAAACAAGAACAACAACAAAAACAAGATGAAAAAACCAAACCAAACATACAAAAACCCAAATCCTACTGAGTTATTTCAGGTAATGCATAGAAGACTATATGGCAGTTGACCCAGTTAGTCCTGATTTGTGCACTCCACTGTAAGAAAAGCATAAGTAAACTGAGGAAGGATCTTCAGGCTTTGAAATGTAGAGGCTTGGAAACATGAGCTATGAGAAAAATTTGAAATAACTAGGTTTGCTTAAACCTGAAAACAATGGATAGCATGAAATACTTTTTTTAAAGGCTTAAAAGCAGCTATAAGAGAAAAAAATGGCTCATTTTTCTTCATAGCCATAGGGAGAACAGGCCAAAATGTAGATAAGTAGTTAATTTGCAGGAAATTACATTTAAATTAGACATTAGGAAATTAGGCACAGGGAAAAGCAACACAGAGAAGCTATAGAACCTCCTTCATTAGAAGTGTCAGGGATTAATTTAGTAACACATCTTTCTGGGATAGGAGTATACATAATGTTGCCACAGTGCACAGAGTTGGCTAAATTATTTCTGCAGGGGCCATTTTTGTCAGCAAAGAATGACTCGATGACAGATTCAGCATGTGTGCAGTTAAAATGGAGACGTACTGTACCCAGCCAGTCTATTGTTTTGGTGGCTCTTTGCTTGCAGAGTAAATGGTGGATAAAGGGGTACAAGAATTTGATTTTTTTAAACACATCTGGAATGTGTGAAACTGCATTGATAAGTGTGACTAAGTGTGGCACATACTGAGAGATACCTTAGTATTAAAACAACCTTATAAATGGAAGTGTTAAGGACTCCAACAACTGTGGAAGTTCTCAAACCATGTAAACTCACTTTTTGTTTGTTTGTTTGTTTGTTTGTGACTGTTACTGCATTTTGGATCCACAAAAAGTTGTTGTCTACAACCTTTTCTTTTTTTCTTTCTTTTTTTTTTTTTTTTTGCTTTTAATGAACACAGAGCCAGTCTGGCAGTAGTAGTGCCCAAATGTGTGAAAAATGCACTTCTATACTTTTTCTATCAAAGTAAAGTAAAATTCACTTCTGTGATGTAATATTTCAAGGACAAGAACTACCCCCTAATAACTCCTATAAGCCAATAGTTGAGATTTCTGGGGAAAAAGGAAGCAAAGGGTACCCTTTTACCTGGGCAAAGAAAGTGTTATAGCAGAGAAATAGGGTTTTGCACTCAGATGAGATTGAATTTTCCTGGAAATTGCTTAAAACAAACATGAAAAGGCCATCGGGAACTGGCAATTGTGTGAATTAATAAATGACTCCCACCCTACCACCTTCCTGCAGACTTTCAGCATCTTGGGGAAAATGCAGGTTTCCTTACATCTGTGAAGTTTCATCTCTGAAGTTCAGATAAATTGCTCCAACTCTCTGTTCATGCATTTCAACCCAAATGTCAAAGCAAGGAATCAGAGAAACTTCTGCCTCTCAGAGCTGGATCAATGTACTCCTTCCTCTACATCCTCTAATGAGCCGTGGTATGACAGCAAGCCAGACACAGTAATCGCAGTCAGAAGCAATGCATTCATGCCAAAAAATAAATGGTTTTCAGCATTTTTAATGTCTGAATAGCATGTTGTTTTGTATTAGTGAGGTGGCCTACTTGAAAAAGAGGGATGTGTACTTATTCCTGGTGGACAGATGGCTGTTATAAATCCTTTACTGTTTTTATGTGTTCTTAAAATTGAATTGCTTCTAAAAGTAAAGAAAAAAAAAAGGAGGGGACTTTGCCTTTTCTTACTTTTTAATTGTTTTTCTGTATCTTCCCAATCAGCTTGTCTAATTTTAGCAGATTATTAGAGGACCTGTCAAAAATAATTTGTGTGCTGGGTGGTTATTGAATGATAGTGCCTATCAGTTCTGAAAAGATGTTGCTAATGTGAGCAATTTGTCCCTTTTCAGTTGATTTCATAGGTGGATTTGACTCTTACGGCTATCAAGGTCCACAGAAGACATCTCATTTACAGCTACAGCCCATGTATATGTAAGTAGTTCACTTCTAGGATATTTGGCAGAGTGGCAGCCTGATATTACAGGATTATTAAGCGGAGAGATGGCATGACTTAAAAATTCAGAATAGGCAGAAGCCTTTTTTGATGGACTGAATTCAAGCTACACTTAAGCAGCAACATTACTCTTGTGTTGAATTATAATGAATTCATAGGGCATGTGTCACAATTGTTCAAACAGCATCCAGCTCTCACTTGATTTTTCCCTATTTTCATTCAAGCAGGTTTCACTCAGACACAGTGACAATTCAGTGTAGAGAAAACACTATCAGATATGACAAGTCTTGGTTGTGAAAAAAGTGGGCCTTTATTAAGTTTTATCAAAAGTTCAGCAACCTGCTAATTTAGTGGATGCATTTAGCATTTGTCTTACCAGAGCATCTGTTCACCAAGGTACCTTTGTACCTCATTTCCAGTTTCCACATTTAAAAAAGCCAAAACAAACAACATATGGCTTTTAAAATTAGTTTGAATAGAAGACAGTATTTTACCTAACCAGTGAGTGACAACTCCATCTTAGAGTGCAGTCTGATATATTTGGGAATTAAATGGGGAATCAAATCTCAGCTCGTACACATGACTGGAGTATATTCATACTAGAGCTGACACACAACCATACACCAGTCCAGGAATAATCGTTCTCCAAATATTTCTTGTACTGATGTCAACTGAAATTCAGAAGAGTCCTGACTGCCCAGATAAATGTTACCCCCCTGCTGCAGCCTTTTGGAATATTTTTTATTTGCCATCAATGGCCTGCAAAATAAAAGCACAGCAGCAAACAGCTCATAAAGGGGCAACATTTACTTTTTTTCTTTTGTTTCTCCTCTCAACATCTTTTTTGAGGAAAAGAACTAAATTCAAGCAAACAATAGCCATGCCAACACACAATTCCATTCACCTTCTAATGCAATTTCATTTCTTCTGATTAGTGGAAGCAAGTTTGCTAATGGATTAGTGTATTTTTGCATGGAGCTCGCATTTACTCCTTTATCAGTGGTACGATCTGTTCTGTGGTAGTGTTTAGAACTGGGCCCTTCAGGAGCTTTGCTAGGAGCTTTTTAGTAATCTCAAATTACAATAGTGCCTATCTCCAATGCCGTCTTTAACTTCAGCTTCCCATCTGTCTATGCTCAAGTACAGATTTTTCACCTGCACTTTTGGCACAGTGCTATGCATTTAGAAAATGTTATTTCCTTCACAGAATTACATGAGGTACATAGGTACTTAGAACAATGCTAATCCTATCTCTTTCTTAGTATACCATACCTTGTCATCAACATATGGAGCCCTCCAGCTATTATCCCATTCTCTTTATGCTCTCGGTTTTTCTTCCAGAACAGCAGATTGCATTTACTGTGCATCTTCGTACTGACTGGAAAGAAAGCTAGACCTGTAGGAAAAACAAAGAAGGCAATATTTTTAAGCTTGTAGATGAGATGAAGAGATAGATGATTAATCCATGTAAACAGTGTTCTGTTGTATTTCAATGCTGCATTTTCACTGGAGTAGAGGTGATTTTGTTGTCTTAACTGAGAGACAGAAATCAGAATGTGAGTTGACATTCTGTCCAATCAACCCATAAAAGTATTGCTGTGTCCCAGCCACAGTCAAACAAAGACACTTCATGTTTCCCTCTGACTGTATAGTATTTGACAGAGTTCTCTAGGGTTGCTACAATCTGTCCTTAATAGGCTTTTACAGCATTTAGTAATACCTTTCTTTATTTACAGCTGTGGCACACCAGGAATACATGCATATGTATTCACACTACAATTGCTCTATAAATGTAGGCAGTCCATTAAGTAGTGGAGTGACAAATTCGAATGTCAAGTTAGTCAAGTCAAGGTTTGATCTGCTTGTAGCACTATTTACAGCAATATTATGTATTAGAAATCAAAACATGCTGATATGATAACAGCAGGCCATACTTGATATTTTAAAGCTTTATTTGTTGGGAGGAAAGGTTTGGTTCCCTACAGAGCTTGTTCGCCAAAGATCATCAATGTAAGCCTTTGCGTTATTCAAGGAAAGAAAAAAACCAGAACAAATAGGGCTTTATGTCATTCTCTGGCCAGTATCACCTTCAGTTTGCAATGCTCTACACCTCCAGAGTATGTGTAATAGACACATGGAGAGGAGAGGAGAGGAGAGGAGAGGAGAGGAGAGGAGAGGAGAGGAGAGGAGAGGAGAGGAAACCTTGTTCTTTACAGAGTCCATTGCCATGCCCTTACCACTTTCCAAGCTATAAGCATGTCTATCCAGGATATAACTGTACCCATTTATGTCCATATATCTTTATTCAAAGAACTGTTTCCACAACTTTTTAAATTGCTACAAAATGTCTTTGAATCCATAGGCAGCAGAAGATACATTAAGCATAATTCCATCTATTAAGCATCAATATACAAACATTCCATATATTAAGCATCAATTCCTGCAAAAGATCAAGAAAATACAGAGATCACTTGTCGCCGCCGCTGCGTCCTGTCTTATTCAGACTCACACTAGGCACATCTCATATGGAGCTCTGGATTTATGAGAGAAATTGAATAGGAGACAGTTGCCTTTAAATCATCTGATTGCTGACTGTATGCAGAGGCACAACAGCAGCTCATTCTCCATGCTGCAAAAGGGAAGGAGAACATATGGCCTCCTCTTTGAAGAGCTCGCTAAAACAATATCAGCTTCCAACAGTTGTTCAGATTCTTTCAAAATACAAATTTCAACATGTAGTTCAGTAACAGAGAACACAGAAGCCCCTATGTATTTACCAGATCGATTCATACATAGGAGTAGTACAAATCTTAAAGACATACAGAATTTTGTGTCAGGTCTCAGTCATTATCCACATACTGCTTGCTGATGTGAATTGATTTAGTGAATTGAAATGACAGAAGTCCATAACAGAAACTTTCATTTCTTTGGAAGTCAGACAGTTTTGCATCCAAGTGATTGAAATCAATTTTAAGTCCTTTATACATGCACTATTTAATTATTATCCTGAAGGAATGCTGGGTTTAGTAATTGCTAGCTGTTGAGACATACAGTTTTGTAACCAGTTTCCTCCTGTATGCTAAAGTTAGTATTTCATTTTGTTAATGTGGAGGTTATATTGAACCTATACCAACTTACATGTACAAATAATTATACTGATTTATTCAGGCTTCTTGTATTTACATTTCTATTGTTTCAGGACTATTTTATCTAAAATTTTATTACTTTTTATTTGTGGTATCAATCAAGCTCTACTTTTAAGAACATTCTAATTCAGTTTCAACACACATAGTTGCTTTGTGGGGTGTTTCATCAGTTATGTAAAATTACTCTAAATGAACAGGATACCTAAGGAAAAGAAAAATCTTGGTTTCTGAAAATGAAATATTATCCCTGGGTAGTTAATTGAAGTGACTATCTCTGGTTATTGTTACCTTTAGAATTATTAGATTCAGGCTCACTTTGGAGTTTTTTCTCTATGCTTTATGCTTTGAATTTCAATCACAGTTTTCTTATCACCTCTTCCAATTTCATATTTAATTTATGTCAGTTTTCTTTGTAAAGAGAAAATTATATTCAATTTAAAAATATGTTTTAGATAAAAAACACTGATGTTTTGGGGAAGAATTCTTATGGTGACATTTATCTACCTGTTATAAATGGGATTTTTTTATTATTTAAGTGCCAACAGTGTGCTCTATGCTGTACAAGCCAAGAAGCCTAGACAATCCCTTCAAAACGAATACGCTTTTTGAACAGAACGGGACAGAACCGATGCTCATGTACCTCCTTGCAGTGGGGCCACAGCTGATGTACTCAAAAGCAGCTTCCTGGCATTCTGTGCTGGAGATGCCAGTGCTCATTTCCAGACCATGGGAGAAGGACACAATAAGATGGCGGAAATCAATTGTCAAGACAAAATTCTCCTCTTGGGAGGTGACCGAGGAAGGTGACTAAACACTCCCTGACACTGATTCTGCTGCACATGAGAAAACACAGTCGTAGTTGTGGAGCAAGACTGCACTGCATGATCACTGTTCTAAAAAACAGGAGGAAGGAGGGAGGGGAGAGAGATCTTTCTTTATGTTCTTCACAGTAAACTTGTTTGCTCAAGAAAAGAAGAAGTGAAGCAAAAACCAAAAGCATGCATGTCTGATGCTGATGCCTAATGCACTGGAGAAATTGCTCAAAAGCAGTGCAGCCCTGAAGTGAAGCATGTTTTCCTCCTATTGTGAAGCCCAAGAATATTTGCAGTATCTATACTCCTATGCATTCACACGCACATATAGGCATTTGTCAGGATAATTGCACATAGTGAAGGTGCTACCTACTTCACCATTCACTTAAAATATAAATGAAACACAAAGAAAGACACTAAAACCAGCATCTTGAGTATAACCATCATGACACTCAGCAAGTTCATGCAGCATAAATCTTCTGTGTAATAATCTCCTCATGTTTTGGGATTCAGCCAGTTTATTTAAATAAACTACCACCAAAGCTCTCACAATCAACAAACAACACCTTGTCCGTTTTAGACTGAAAGCTTTAGTTTCAAAACATGGGTTTGGGACAACACTGCTAAGGGGTACAGGCTGTGGCACTTGCACAGGCTCTCTGCTTTGTGAGTGAGCCATGGGCGGCTTTTCCCTGCACCTGCAATTCAGCCCTTCTGTCCTCATATGGTGTCACTACTTGGTTTTACAAAGACAGCTATATGTCTGATGGATTATATAAGACAGGTCATATTCCAGTTGGCCCATGGATATCCAGTTAAGATTATAATTAAATAAAACTCCTGCCTAGGATAGTTTAGAAAACCTGTGCTGACTTCTCTGAAAATGTTCCAGAGAGACCCAAGCAGTTACTTGAGCAAACACTTTGTCTTTCTGTCCTCTTCATCCCATGTATATCTGAACTGTTACTGGTTTGTGGATTACACTTGCTTGCAAAAGGGCACCAGAGCAGCAGGGCAGGGATCATATAATTATATGGTGGATTATAAGTATTGTCCTTTCTCTGTCTTTCTTCTAGGTCAAAGTAAACATGGGGACTACTCAAGGTGGGCTGGAGGACCTATCAAAAAATCTGTTTCAGGATGGCCTCCTGGTTCTTCAAAGAAAAAAGAAATCAAATTTTTGTGCTAAAAATAATATATAAAAGCTGATTGAACAGTGAGACAGAAAACAACAGAGACCTTCAGCCTCTCTTTCTAACAGGTACTAAAGGAGATGTCCCAGACCCCCTTCTTGGACCTCCTGCTTCCCAACACCAGAGGGACAGAGCAGAGGCATTGGTGCCACTTTTTGTCCCTTCCTTTCTCTGGCCACCGCCAGCATGGTTCATCTGGATTAAGACATGAACCCAGCCCACTCAGTGCTTTGAGAGCCTCCTCCACACTCTGGGCCGCATTGAGTCTCCTTAGTCAACACAACACTGAAATACCAGGATGACCTTGCAGCAGAAGTCAATAGACAGCGCATTGTTTGCCCTGAAGGCTGTACAGTTCATACTTGCCTTAACCCAACTGCGTTGCACATTAGAGAAACTACGTGCAAGCTTTCTGAAGTTAACATGCTGCTGTTAATTCTGAACAATTTCTAAGTCAGTGGTTTTCTTCTGTTTGGTTTTGCTTTGTTTTCATGTCAGGGAATAAGGCTCTGTTGCTCCATGGCTCCAGAGCAACCAAGTAGAAAACTGCCAGCTGTCTGATAAGTGCTTTACTTTTGGGGCTCCACAGTGGTCAAGAAACAGTTTATAATGATTAACTAGAAGAATAAATAAATAAATAAATGAGACCTTTTGGGGGTCAGGGTGGGGAAAGGCGTAACAGAAACTACTAATTGAACCTACTGGAAATAAGCAGCAGAATCAGTGCTTCTTAATCCCGCTGGTTTTATTTATTGCACTGTAGGTGCTTTTATAGCTATCTCTAAACATCTTTTACTAACTACAGAGACATCTGCAGATTTCTATCAACAAAGGCCAACTGAATATGTACTAGCTACGTTTACTCTTTTATATCTAATTTCAACTAAAAATTCTCTGTGAGTTTTTTCTTTTCTAATTGCACCATAAGGGATTCACGTATTTTATTTTTCGATTTCGGTTGGAGAGGGTGGGGAGGGACTAGTTGAGTTGAAGACAGACTGAAGACCTTTTTGTGGTATAATCGAGGGATCTGTTGTGTGTTAGAATGTGTATTTTATCTTCCTGTATTATTGTGGCTGAAAAAAAAACCCTGTGCTGTTACGTAGTTGGCAACAAGATGCCTTTGGGAATTTTGCTAGTAGGTCAATGTGTATATGAAATACTCTGAACTCCTAGGAACATATGTTTTATTCTACATCTGATCTGTATTTTCAAGAACGTAGATGGCTTTCACTAGGAAAACCCAATATTTTGCTCAGGTTTTTCAGAAACTTGGATTGTCATTGTTTCTTTGCTCAGACCTTGCATAGACAAACGCACGCACCTACTACACCTGAGGTGACCACGTAGCTTTTGAGGGCAAGAGGGAAGGTCAGCGATTGGAAAGGCTCAAGGTACCCCTGAGCAACTCTCTTTTCCCTGCTGGCCAAACCCTCGCTCCAAAGGCCTGTGCACTCACACCACTCACCCATCCCTGTACAAGCCAGTGCCCTTTGCTGTGTCTGCATGGATGTACAGTGTCACAAGCAGCAACTCTGGACAATGACAGAGGAACAGGCATTCACCAGTGAAAACAAGATCCAGGACATGTTCAGGAGCTATACTTACATTGATTCAGTGAGATTTATATAGATATAGATAGATATATATATGTAAGTGTGTGAATGTGTGTGTATGTCTATGTATATAAAATACACAGGACTAACTATTGTTGGGGGCTGCATCACCCAGGAAGATTCTGATGCAGTGGACCAAGGGCTCCCGTTTCAGATACTGCTGGGAATTTCATGCATGAAACAGGCACATCCCCTAGGCCTGATCCTATAAAGCATTCATTGCTGATTTGGATCTCAAATTTAAATTTTCATACTTGGGTACCTGAAAATCTGAGTTCCTACTGGATAGAGCTGCTTTTCACCCCCTGAAACCCCATGAGACTTCCAAGTGCCAGGCTGAAATTTCCCATAACTTGAAAAATTTAAAAAGTTTCTACTTTTATGTAGTATTAAATATAGCAGATGTATACTATTAAACACAATGAAGAGGTTTAAATGGGATGAAAATGTCATAACAGGTTATTTTATCTTTCCCTGTATTCCAGTTAATCAAAATGATATTTCTATAAAAATCATTTTTTAACATGAAAAGAAATCAGTTTAGGCACCTAAGTAGCAATCCAATTTTCAGAAGATAATTTTTCATACCTTTCAGTGATTTCCCATGGAACAGCGGCTACTGGTAGTTAGCAATTTTAGAAGTCAGACAATTTAATGAAGTGTCTACACGTAGCTTATAGGCCTGATTTTAATTTAGAAAATTTTGGCCTTAATTTCTCTGTGTCTTAGTCTTCCCATCTATAATACGGGAATAATATGTGCCTCACCGGCTTTTTGTGAGGTCTGAATTGTTAATGTTTGTAAAATGCTTAGGAAATAGGAAGCACATCTAACTACTACAGATTGCAATATAAACGTGTATTCATATATTACATATAGAGTAGATACACACACTCACATACACACAGTATACATATATATATACACATACATACCTATATGAAGTTGGTTTTCATAACCTTGCTTAAGTTGGATTTAGAGCACCACCATTTAAAAATTAGGATGGTTGACTACTCAACTAAATGATTAGTGGACAGGTCGCTTCTGGAATCAGTTTAGAGCACAGTAATGTGAGAATATCTGGATGGCATTTTTGATTTGTACAGCTGTGTCCTCCTCAAAATCCAGTAAAGAATGTTATTTTTCTAGGCTGGGCTTTTGTTATAAACTAAAATATTCAGAAGGCAAGAGATACAATCCAAATGTGTCTTTTTTTTTCTTTTCTTTTTGGCATTTGTTAATTCTGAATGTATTTTTAACTGAAGTGATTTTTTTGACTTACTAGTGTAATTTGCATTTTAAAAAAAATAAATGGAAAAAATATAGGTTTCCAAGCTATTCATGGCCCCCTGCTGCTATTCAGAACTTACAGGAAACTCAGAATTACTATTCCCAGCTGAGCAACAATGCAGGATAAAGAATCCTATTACATTTACATGATGACAATCCCGATCTGTGCAGTGCATGGATGTGACAGCACTGAATAGAAATTGCCGGGTCATGACACCATTTTAGCGCTGTCATATGTACCAGGTATTTTCATTATCACCGACACTAAAAGGTTTCTTTTACAAGGCTGACTGCAACAGACTCTTTACTTAGAAAACAGGGCTGGTTTTGCCCACTCATCAGGAATTTTAAGCCCATGATAGGTACAGAGTTGCCAACAGTGTTAAGTATTTCCATCCTTGTTGAGAAGGAGCTATGTAACATGGATATTTGCTCTGCATTCATATTCTCTTATATGCTGTTTATTGTCCCTACACTGAAGTGATGAAATCCTGTCTTAGGCAAAATGTTTATGGAGATCACATATATTGACAGCTTGCCTGAGGTCATTAAATAAAGGTGGAGCAGAATGAGACACATTTTGAGATACTCGATCATGCTCTCAGGATGGTTCCTTAAGAAGAGAGTTCTTTCATTAGGATTTTTTAGGTCTTCATAATCATGCAATTGATACTTTTCAGTCAGGTAAGGAGAAATGGTTTGTGCTCCACTTGCTTAATTTAAGTCTTGTTTACAATACTCTACCGCTGCACAGCATTTTGACAAAGTCTGGCACAGTTATGTATTGATCCCTGGATGTCTCCAGATAGGAATGGCTATTAACTCAGTGTCTGAAGGCTTTGATCACTTGCATGCTTACCTTCCATTTGAGCACATTGATAGTAGCCAAAGCAAAACTCCATACACCATGAATCACTCCAGCTTGTAGTATTTTCATTTCCTGTCCTCTGTTTTATTTTTAAATGCAAATATTAAGAGGAGGAGACTTCTCTCACAAAGATGGAAAGCCCCTGAATAGTCTATGTGTATGTATTGCTTGCTGACTGTCTACTAATGAGTAGCTGAGATGAAATTGATGGACTTTTGAGTTTGTTTTCTAGCTGTTCTGAATCTGGCTTCTTCCCAGCACATGTGGATTGACAGCAAACCCTAAAGGTAAGCCAGGTTTTATTGAAGAACCAATGCACAGCAGTACTGCAGACAACACCGTGTCCACTGCTCCTTGGAGAAAGATGAAGTTAGCTGTTATGCTAATTGGTCTGCTTCAAGCTATGTGCAATATTAAATGTAATTATCATGCATAAAAGAAACTGCCCTTTAGCCTGCAATTATTCATTCACACACAGAAGTGGCACAGCACAGAATCAGTCAGTAAAAGAGATTTTCTTTCTATAGTCACCAATATGCTTCATCTCTTGACATGGCTTGGAGAAATCAGCTCTATTTGATCTCATGTCCTGACAAATCCCTCTGTTCAGACCTTCACCAAGAGAAGCAATTGCAGCAAGTTAGATTTGAGACCTTGGCATAGCTGAGGGATTAAGGAAGATATTGTACCAAATGTGAAGTTCTAAGAAGCATCATACATACAATTGTTGCACATCTCTGTCCATATGTACAAAAGAAGGGTCTTTTAAAATGCACTTTTCCTTTATCTCTCAAAAACCAATTGAGACAGATTACGTCTTCTACAAATGTCTTCCAAATCCTGCCAAGATCACAAAAGAGATTTTTTTAATAAAAATCCAATAAAAACACCACCTTTTCTACTCTGTTGAGTAGACAACTTAGATCTTGGGACTTCCAAATGACTTGAGATTATTATTTTGGGTAGAGAGGTGCACTGTGAAACCTGAGAATTAAAAAACAAATAATGTTTGTGATCATGTCTGATTCAAAATTACATCTGCACAAAAGCTGTATTTCTGCATCCACCAGTGGAAAAGGGTCTTTACTGCCATCTGGTACTTTATCACTTTCCCAGCTTTCCCTTTGTCCTGCTGGGAAATAGGTTATGGGGAGCTTACGGTGAAGAAGCATCTTCATATTCAGCATGTGCTCTCCAGCAGTCTCCAGTTCTGCCACACAGCATGGTGTTTCATACGTTGTTAATTTCTTTCTCTCTGTCACCATCTTCTTGTCCCACTCTCACTGTCTCTCTTCCTGAACACAACCCCAAATGCCCTCCCAAAATTACCTATTTTGTCACATCCATTGTTTCCAACTCACATCAAGGTGGTGATGGAGGACAGTGTCACGGAGGATGAGTGTAAAACAACAAGAAGCACAAGGGTTATGTACATCCTCTAAAGGTCCCAGACAAGAAGACATTTAACAGAAAGATAAAGGTTGGCAGCATTACAGAAGCCATGAGACATAGCAAGCCCTGGTAGAAATCATTTGCACATGTGCAATTACATTTGCTAAAGCTCTAGTTCATTGAGCACACAGGAAGTCATAAATATCCAGAGCTACAAAAGGCACAGGTGAATTAGAAGAAAATTCATAAAAAGTGTTTGTGAACACATTTACTGGATCAGATTCACATTTCATTTTCTTCAAAATTTTCTCAGGAGCATGCTTTTTCCCCTTGCAAACATTCAGATAGCTGGTCTCTATGCACACAGGTGAATATTTTGTTCCTAGGAGAGCATGTAAGTATGTGCATTTGCTTTAATTTACATGAGATTCTCAGTATTGATGCATCTGTGTACATTTGTGCTAAATGTTGGCTCAGTTCACTCAGTCACATATACACACACCTGTTATGTGACTACATTTTGTGGTGGAGATACATAACCACACACAGTCTCTCTCCTTTTCTGCTTTTTCCTATCCCTCCTCTCAAGACATTCTAAGTCCCAAGTGCCTATTTTCTAGATAGGCATTTGATACACAAAAATTATTATTTCTGATAATTACTGGATGTACAAGCATTGTGCAATCTATGGACGGAGTAAATAAGACAGTCCTTTCTGCAAAGAGTTTATGTGTTAAATAAAGTAAGTCAATGAGAGCATTTCAATTCAAAAAAAAAAAAAAAAAGAAAAATATGGTCTCAGAGTCTCACTCAGCTGTTAAATTTTAGTTAATCAAAGATGTATGTGACAAAAACAATTCAGAAAAAGGAAAAGTGCAGGGAAGCAAGAACTGGGAGTTAAAAGGTGATATGGTTATTTGCAGCCTTACATATAAGAATTAAGTAAAAGTATCAGCCAATTATATCTTATTAGGATATCAAATTAATTTATGATAGCTCCATATAGATGTATTATATCCTATCTTACATTTTAAAGGCATTTAAAACAGCAGCTATGGAAGAAGAACGGCATCAAAGGGACTGCATATTGATGTAATCACAAAAGGTTGATGGATTGATTCAATTAATCAGTGACTCATTTCTAAGAGTTCTGCAGGGATTTATTTACCAAATACTTTCATTGTTTATTTTGCTCTGTGGAGGGTTTGTATATTGTCAATTTTCTTCATTATTCTTCTTGTTTCACTCATCAATTTCTGACAAATGTTTTCATGCTGATATGTGGCCTGTTAGGCATGTAAATTGTACACATTTACTGATTTAAAGCAGAACACTCCAAACTTTCAGTAGCTGAGAACTTTTGTTTATTTCCCTCAGGTCCTGAGAAACACTAGCCATCTATAATTAATATAAAGATGTGTATTCCATTTAATCTTTGCTTTCAGTGTCTGCTCAACGTGACAAAGATGTAAGTTCTTGTCTAGTGTAACCTGCTTAAACTTGACACAGAAACTTACTATGAAAAGCATTTTGAACACTGTTGGTGCTAAATAGATTAACTGTTCCTTCTTTGGTTTTTCCTTATATTTTGTAGTTCAAATACAGGCAAATAATGCAAGAATGTTTTAAGAAGGTCAGCAGTAGGTTTAGATAAGTTTTTACAAGGGAAAGTAGTGATAGGACAAGGGGGAATGGCTTTAAAACTGAAAAAGGGCAGTTTAGATTAGATATTAGGAAGAAATGCTTTCCTTTGAGGGTGTTGAGGTGGTGAGGCACTGGAACAGGTTGTCTTGAGAAGTGATTCCCCATTCCTGGAAGTGTTCAAGACCAGGATGGATGTTGAGTGAATTGACATGCACAGGTAACCAAAAGCAACCATCAAACCACAGCCAAAGTGCACAGACTGCATTTATTTCATTACCTTGCAAACAACGCTGGGCAGCAGAGACACACAGGGACACAGGCTCCATCCTGATTAGTTTGTCCCAGCAGGTAGCTGCAGTCTGGTCTGGTGGAAGGTCTCCCTGTCCATGGCAGGGGTTTTGGAACTAGATGATCTTTAAGGCCCCTTGCAACTCAAGCCATTGCATGATTCTATGATTTTCTATTTTAATATTGTCACAGTGTGTTCTTCAAAGTCAATACATAGAAATGGCCAAATTAGGTCAAGTCGCAGATTACAAAATGGAAAATACTGGGCACAACAGAGGTCTGTGAAAGATGAAATACTGAAACAAAAGGAAACCATTCTTTGAGAGTGCTGAGTCTCATTTGGGCAAATATTTTTATTTTAAACTATCAGAAACACTGAACCTCTAAATAACTTTTTTTTTTTTAATTAATATATTCATTGCATACGTACATGCAGCATGGGTGTGATTTTCAGGCATCTTCAGCAGTGGTCAAATTCTTATTTCACTTATAGATGGTTAATAATGACTTCTCAGGAAAAGTGAAATATCACAGACCCAGTGACAAGAGCTCTGGCAGCCTGCATCATGTGGCAGCCTTCCCCAGTGGATTTAGAAAACTCCACCCTACTTATTAAACCTATTATAACAGACAGATGGAGACAGACACCTCTCAGTGATACCCAGTGACACACACTGACACACAGAAAGCTCCCTCTGAATATCAGGAAACACTTTTGTACTGTCAGAGTCACCGAGCACTGGCACAGATTTCCCAGGGAGGTTTTGGGGTCTCCATCCTTGGAGACAGTCAAACCTTGACTGGACATGGTGCTGGACAGTGTTCTGTAGGTGGCCCTGCATGACTAGGGTTGTTGGACTCAATGATTACCAGATGCACCTTCCAGCCCCAACCATTCTCTGATTCTGTGATTTACCTCTCATTCAAGCTAAATTTTTTTTTTCCTTACTGGAAATATTCCTGTCTCAAGAGGATGCAGAAATATTTCTTGTTGGTCTGAGGGAGTCTCAGAGTTAACCTTTGGAGTGAAAATAAGAGGTCTGCATAATAAGAGAGAAAAAAGGTCCATTCATTTCTAAAATGTATTGGTTATTTCTTTTCCCTTATTTGAGCCTCCTATAGTTGGCTGCCTGGATGAAATCCCACCTCCATTAAGGCCAGTGGGAATCTTGCTGTTTGTTTCAAGGAGATTTCAAGATCTCATACTTTGCAATTAAGATGCCCAAATATTTGCTTTGCTTGGAAAACAAAAACCCACAGCCATTATCTTCAATAATTTTTAAAGGCTCTACAAAAATTGAGGGTTTTTTTTTTCCCTTTTCATGCTCAGCATTTGCAAAATACATGGTTTGGTGATACAAAAATTTTATCTATACTCATTTGTGCTGACCCATATAACTAGCTCATTGCCACTTTTGTGCCAGTAAAATCTTTCTATCATTACCACTCCTCTGTGTATTTCATTTCATGTGAATGAATACCACCCAGGGGATTAACACCCTGGGAAACTTTCTACAAAACACGAGTATTAAGGAGAAATCAAAAGACATTTGCATAGCTATTTGGTCAATGTGATAGTAGGAGTCTGCTACATAACCTCTTTTCCCTTTATAAATACATGTTAAATATTAGCTGTAACCCAGAATTCTCAGTGTAAGTATCTTACATCCTTCTAGCTTCTTGCTCAATTGCACAGAGCTCCTCAGACTTGATAAGATTTCCACTGAGCAAACTACTTCAGCAGCAGGGAAATTTTTGCACATAAACAGAAAGATAAAGCACCACCTCAAAAGATAGGATAATAATATCCAGTACTTCTGGAAATCCAATACTTTTGCCAAAAGCATTTCTCAATCTGGAGTTTTTCCTGTGCAAAAATGCTTCTTGTTCATTAATTTACAGCCTGAAATGTTGTTCCTGACAAAACCCTGTCTGAGTGAGACTCCAACCCTGACAGTCACTGATGGGTACAACCCATATTCTGCTCTATGAAAGGATGTAGATGAGAAACTAGCATTGCTCCTTCAGGCCTGTTCTCTTTAGCTTGTCCTTCTCACACCCGAACACTTGACACTGTTGCCCCCTGACAGTCTCAGTTCTCACAGGCACATTGAGTTATTAACCCGAACCACTGGTGAGCACCAATTAAAATCAAGTAGGGTCTCTACATCCTTAGTGGAAAAGCATCCAGTGTGCCAGTGGTGCTGTGCCACCTGAGCAGGGACAGATCTAGGTACAAATGGTGTAGACAACCCTGCAATCAGGGGAAACCAGGAAGGGCAGCAACATCTACGTCCCTGCTCCCAGCTTCTGCCAGAGCCCCAAACACTCCCACTCCCCGTGTTGGCTCCATCACCAATAGCACCCAGAGCTGACCATCCAAGAGGTCACATCCTCCTGACATCAGCAAGAAAAATAAGTCTACATGTGTAGGAATCACTTCCAAAGTCTCTGTTTTAACTCAGATCATGTCTTTCTTGTAAGAGAAGAAGTTAGGCTTTTGACTGGCTACAGCTTTTTACATTTGAGGTGGCAAAGCCCCGCCTCCCTTTGCTTTGCACTTACTAAAGAGCAAGTTCAATTAGAGGAGGTCATTTTGGCAAGCAGGGACAACACTCCAATTTTTTTGCATTAAGAAAGTTATAGTTCTGAAAAAATAAACTATATGTGAAAAAGATAATCCACTGCTTGAACTTGAACATATTCAAGCCTACTTTATGGATGTAAAGACATCCCGAGTCATACTTACTTAGTGTCCTTACTTTTATTAATGTTTATTGATGTAAATATTTTCTTTACTTATAATTTTAAAATTCCTTGTATCAGTGGGGAACATTTTACATTTAGATGTCCATATTACATTTAGAAAAATCCAAGGAACTAGCAGGAAAAATTTACATGAAAGTATTCTACACCACCAGCATATGGTTAAGTTAACCATCACGATCAGTCTCAAAAACTGTCCCCAAGATCAGGCCTTTAAACCACTTACACTACAAAAAAAGCTCCTCAGTCCTGCAAGTCATGCAGTTATGGCCAGAAGCTCTGTTGATCTCAGGTTGTTAAATTCTACTTAAATGGCTGAATGGTCCCTGTCTGAGATCATCTCCCAGTCCTATCACCTTTGCTGTCATTTGCACTCAAAATGGCCCCAGGTTTGTGAAAAGGAAGTGCATCATTCAGTTTTTGTCCCTGAACTATTTGCTTTTCTTCTGTATAGTCCATAACAGATCCTGGAGAAAGAGACCAGGCAGATTCTTAGAAGGAACTGCAGGCATGTATAATAAAGGGACTTTGAGGAAATACTGATGGTGAAGGGCCCCTCAGGCTGGGCCTTCTCAAACATTATGGGACTGCTTGCAGTTGCAAAGAACTGGACTTGGCAGCCCAATACATTCCGTCAGCCACTTAATTTCTGCGGTGTCTATGAGGAGAGTTACCCTCAAATCAGACCCCCAGTTTCACTGAAAGTCAGCAGATCTTAAACTCTTCTTGGGTGTTGAGCTTCTTGGGCCTTTTTAAATGTCCCACTAATGTTTTTTTGGTTTTTTTTTCAAATTCCTCTGAAGTGGAACAAAAGGACCTTTGAAAATCAGTGTCTTGTGATTAGATCCAGTGGACAGGTGCACTTTGCTCATCAGGCTAAGATAATTCAGTCATTTGATTCAGCCCTTGAGTCTCGGGTCTCCTCATGTTTTTCACTAACTTCCCTGTGTTTTTGCACAGCTTTTATGAACAGAGAAATAGAAACTTCGTCCACATCTGCCCTGATACTGTTTGAGTTCCTGATATAACAGATGCATATCAGTAATAACAAAAATAGCTGACTTGTGACAGCCCACGCTCCGTGACAGTTTGCACAATAATTTTTTACCCTCAAACTCCATCACTTCAGAATCCCTTCCTCTCCCATCTGTCCTGAACAAGTGGGAGAGGCTTTTTGCTAGAAAATGTACTTTTTAAAGTACCTCTCTGGAGGAGAGCATAACAACTCTGCCTTAAGAAAAATGCTGTTAGCCCTTCCCATGTGTCAGAATGGAAGCTGCTACTAATTATAACTAAGATCCTGTCAGTTATGTGAATTCACTGGCAATTCTCATAAGATCCTGAAGAAAGTGAGTAAACACATTAACAGGAATGTGCTAGCAGCAAGTCACCACAATTCCCTTCCCAGCTCTCTAAAACCTACTGCGGGCTTACAGCAGCAGCAGCAGCTTTGTGCTGCAGCCCACAGAACACCTGGGGCCAGTGCAGGCAGCCCGACCCAGGCCAGAAGCTGTCTCCAAACAGCCACATCCATAGCAGGCAAGCAGTGCAATAGCTGGCAATCTTCTTGACAGATCCGGAGTGTCCTGGAGATTTGGACAACAGTGGGGAAATCTGTCACTCAGGCTCCTTTACCTGAGGAGCTAAGGGGGAAGAAAACCCCTTAAGTAAAAAAGGGCATGCATTAAAATATGGCACCAGCCTCCCTGGGGGTTTGTGTATACTGGGTTATGCCATGTTCTTTGCTGAATCCAAAAGGACAGAAATCTCTCTGCTGAGACACAAGACACAGTTAATATTTCCATAGAGCCAAGTCTTCCCTAGGGACCATTCCTGCAAGCCGGGGCACACAGGACGTGTGCAAACCAGAAAAGGCTGCTTCTCATGAAATAATAACCATCTTTGCTACTGGGACTCTCTTGTACCTCTCTGGAAGTGTAAATAGGCCTTCATGGGAGCAACGGTGTAAAACACACCCATCTGAGGACTCCTGCACTTGCTATGGAACACAAAGGCAGCTTAGGAAAACAAGAACCTGATCCAATTCTCAGCAGGAGAGCAGGTTAAGTACCTTCCTTCTTCAGAGCTTTTCATTATTATTCATAAACAACAACAGGTGCAGTAGCTGATTTATTTTTTTCCAAAATACATAGCAATGCCTTTTTGGAGAGGGTTTGAAAGATAGGACTTTTCAAGCCAAACACAACCGTGTGACCACACTGCTGGGTGACAGAGCACAGCAGCTAACTTACCGCTGCCAGGGTTTGATACAATTCACGTTCCCCTCACCGAGGGCAAGAGAAGAGGAGAAGGGGGAGAAGAGTAGCAAAGATTAACAGACATTGAAGAACACAGTATATTCAGTAAAAGCTTAATGAGATAATCCCATGGTAACCATCAGGCTTTGGCTTTTGTGCACAGCTATCTGCAGAAATGCTACCAGCACAAGGTTGGTTGGCTGCTGACACTTTCTGTTAAAGAGGGGAAAATCTGTGAGGAGGTCTGCATTACCCACAGGGTTGGCAATGGGACCTAAATCTAGGGGGCATGGGGTGTGCATGGTACATGTACTCTGGTGGCCTGGAGAAGATGGTTGCAAGGTATTTGGTAGTATGGACAGAAGCTGTAGTGTGGTATGGGGAGGTAAAACAGGAGATCAGGAGCCTAAACTGATTTATAAAAATAGAATTTATTTTTTCTTTCTCAAAGAAGACCTGACAGCTTTTGCAGAGTCAAAATTTAAATAAGCAACGCCAGAATCCTTCAACATTTTTTTACTGCATATACAGTTTGTTTTTTTTTCCAAGTAGCAGGTACCATTAAATATCAGGTACCAAATAATTTAATAGTTGTCTGAGTGAAAAGTCCAGAGTCTTTTTCTCTTTTTTTTTTTCATCTTGAACAGCCTAACTTCACCTTAACTTCCATCCAGATTAGTGTCACGCTTTGGTCTTAACTGCTCTGAAAAGAATGGAAATCAACAGTGTTGCATAGGAACAAATTACTAACCCATGCAATGACAGGCTCAGAACAAAGGTCTTCTTCCAATTTCCTTTGGCTGTGACAGCTGACAGCGCTATCCTACTGCACTGGCTTCTGGAACGACTGATCTAGGATCAGATTATCTTGAAAGAAGTGCAACAGGATTTCAAATTAGTGAAAACTTTAAAAACCTTCTTTTACTAGGAAAAGGCTTGGCTCATGCTGATAGTGACCAAGAAGCATTACTCAAGGGTTGCTTACAATTCTTCTCTTGAAAAAGTAGTGTCACAGATATGTAATGTCTGGCATTGCTGCAATACAACTGCATTCAGTCACATGAGATCTGCAGATGCCAGCCTCCACATTGCTGTAGATGAACCCCGGTGGCACATGCTAGGTGGGGAGTTAGAGAGTCTTAATGCAGCACCTGGGAGTGTGGGGCATTCTCTCCCTGAGGAATTTTCAGTCTTTGCTCAACCATGATGGGTTTGCAGGTCTGAGTCACACCAATGAGTCATGCTGCCAGCTAGGAGTCAGGGATCAGAGTCAGTACAGCACTCAGCTTCCAGGCCATCTACACCTGTGCCCACTGCTTGATCCCTGAGTTTGGCTGAGAGCAGGGGATATTTCTAGCCACCAGCTTGGTAGCCCCCATTACCTGTTCTTTTTGGTCAGTAGAGAAATGCCCTAGATAGAACTAACATCTTCCAGGGACCTTTGAAAACCTGAAGAGGAAAATGTTTAATATTTATGAGGCCAGCCTGAAATAGCTTCTGAAATGGAAGAAAACTTAAAGAGGAGACATTTTCTCTAAAAAAAGATGGAAAAAATCAGGGAACTATTTACTGGCTTTGGGACTCAGTAAAAAGAAAAGAAATGGCAGCACACCTTAAAACTGCTTCTTGTGCTGGCTGAGTCTGGGCTCTGTTGTTGGATTTGCTCAGCTGGCAAAGCTGACATGACAGTTTCACATTCATCAGAGTTAGGGCCTAATTCCTAAGGCAGATCACATCTCTTGGGAGTTGTCTTTCCAAAGAAGAGTGTGAGCTGATGTAAAAAAATCTGCTACCACATCTTTTCATTTGTGAAGAATCCCTTGGACTGAAAATGCATCTTTCTTTCATCCCATCATTTGCAATTTTGGTACTTAATTGAAAATAGTGATGCCAGCCCTGAAGTTTCTTGTCAATGAAAGGCTGTGCCAATGTCAACCTCTGATATGTAAAGGGATTTCAGAAACCAAATGAGAAACAGCCATGAGCACCCTGCTCAGTGTCCCTTCTCAGCCACAGGTTGGAGTAGCCCATCTCCAGAGGTGCCTTCCTACCTCAGCCACTCTGTGACTCAGGCAAATGTGGCTTCTTGATGAGCTGCAGCAGCCATCCTTGTCAGCCAGTAAACAGAACTTTCACACAAGGCAAGCATGGCCCTTGTTACAAACTCAGTGCCTACAGACTTCTCTGTTACATGAGATTAAGCATACAAAATTGAAAAACATACTGTTCCAGAATCACAGCTTGTAGAATACTTAAATCAGCATGCAGCTCACTACCTGCCTCGAATGCATAAATGGCAATGGGAAACAATTCAAGTTGTAAGACAGTAAGGTGTTTGGAATAGAGAGTACCCCAAATTCTGCCTGTGAGATTTGGTGGACCTTATCACAGTGGATTGCTAGATCTTGAGCTCCTGTGTAGGATGAATTTTCCTAGACACCCTGAGGAGGTGATTGGCGCTGCTCTGCTCCTTTCTTATGAAGGATATCACAAGTTCATCAACAGCTAAAAAAGGAAGGTGGGTACTAGAAAGGAGACATGTGCATGGTAGAGGAAGAACCCTAGAGAGTGAAGGAGTTTTAGATCAGGTGGAGACACAGGTGAGACTATTTCATACCAAGAGAGATCCTGGTCAGTTTTTACAAGATCAAACCACGAGTTAGTTCCCCCACTTTTTACCCAGATGCAGGTGGACACAGCTCCCATTTGAGACTGTGTGACAATGAAGTTCACTTTTTCCATGGGGAACACAAGCCCAGGCATAGGACATTGCATTTAGGAAGCTTGCTGTGGAGAGTAAACCTCCCATGTTGCAAGTGAATGCATCTCTGGTGTCTCTGACCAGAAGCTCTGTATACATGTTTTCATAGGGAAGACAAAGCTCAAGGAAACCACAGGATCTGAATCAGGATAAGTATGCTAGGAATTAATATGGTTAAGCCAGAGGGGACACACCTTAGCAGATGCTGTAAAAGTCCCCAAATTTTTAAGTTTGGATCTTCCCCTGCATCTGTATCATGCTCTGTTCTGCATATTCTTATGTACTGTCCTAGGTTAAACAAGGCTGTGAGATATGTTGCTTGTTTTCTCCCAGAGGTAGATGGCTTGATGGGAATCACCCTCCACACATAACAGAGCCTGTGTGGTCAACAGCTCCAGTATTCACATAGATATACACGGGTCTTAAGCATCTGTGATTTCACACAGAGAGGAGCCCCTCGTTTGGCTCAGAAACACCCAGCCCACAGTGTTCAGTTATCTCACTGGAGTGCCACTGTTTTTTGTAATCCTCTTTCAGAAGGAATTTTGTATACTGGCACTTTTATCATGAGTAGTACGTTTATTATTTTCCCCTCTGTTCACTCAGCTATTTTATTTCACCCTGGCGTGAGATTTTGGGAAGGAAAACACAGTCTTTTCACAGGGATTACAGCTTTGCACTTTCTGCTTGCCTGTGAAGATGAAATGTTTGACTCCAGACGTGTGTTTCAGCAGCTTAATAAAACAAAGAGGTAGCACTCTTGACCACCTTGAACAGTATCAGAATCTGCTGGCAGAGTTGTGTGCCCTTCAGCCAGCCCCAGAGACAGTGAGCAGAGCCAGTGGCTCTACCCCCGTTGGTCTGTGTGTGCCTGCACATAAGCCAAACACTAATTCTTGGAAATTTTTCAAATATGCCCTGTGGTTCATTGTGTGAAGAGAGGTCATTATTGCTGCTTTAGCTCATTAACATCGCCTTGGTGTCACCCAGTCCAGAGATGTTGGAGCTGCCTCAAACATATTTTTGTAATAATAATCAGGCTAAGGATATCCTCTAGATCAGTTATCCATTGCTCCTGGGCTCTCTCTAAAGTACATCATCTGTTAGTATAAGAGCCTCTGCTTCTGCCTGTAGCAGTTTTCATAATGGAAGTATCCATTAATTCACTAATGCAGATTGACTTATTCAAATGCTTCAGATGTTGTTATACACATATAATTGCCATATGAAAAAAAAAAAATTAAAATATTCAAATCATCAGCATATCCTACCCATGTCTTGTCTTTCATGCACATTTGAAACTGGTGAAGTATGTTTGATCCTCAGACTTCCCATAACATCATTGTCAGCTCCATAAATCTTTGCAGATGCCTGGAAGGAGTTTTCTTCAGTGTCACTGCTTTCTTTACATTCATTTTCAAGATTAATTTTGTTTTTCACACTCCTTAGGTCCTGATAGGACAGAAGAACTTGGTTTTGGACAAGTCATCCTGACCTATTCCTTTAACAGATTCATCATATTAATGCTCTCTATTTTTCTTTAGAATTTCTGCGGCTTTTTTTTTTTTGCAGACACCAGTTCATGTTGCAACAGGAATTTCTCTTCTGGACTTGTATTTCACTTTAAAGTCATGCCTTTGTAGGTTTATGATCATGTGCAAAGTCTAGATGGTGCAGAAGCTTAAGATCTGTCAAAAAATATCCCCTAAGGTTTGTAATCTATTTCAGATATACTGCACAGGATGTACTGACGTCCAGTGACAGTGGCAAATTCTTTTCTATTTGAGTATAATTTTCCTGTGATAGTTCTACACTCTCAATCCTTATGCCCCCAAAGTGTCTCCTGTAAAATACTGCTGCGTCCACTATTTACGGCTTATCTACCTTTCCAGTGTTGTGACCTGAATTTCTAGGAACTTACCCTGGAACACATCTAGTGAGTTTGTTGCTGCCATTTATTGTGGTTTAAAAATGATACAGCCCTTGTACTCTCAAAGTTCTCACCAAATTTTCCATTAAGATGTGTTTTTTATTTTGGGTTTCCTAATAAGGATCTGTATAAATCTATTAATAGGCAAATCATCATTTTTGTTATGGATTCTGATTTTTCCACCAAGAAGTCAGAGATTTGAGAATGCTTTATTGTCCTCACTTTGTTTGAACAGGTTCAGAGGCATTTCTTTCAAAGATCTGGCCAAAGTAACTCACACAACACCTACTTTTATTTTGCTGTTATTCAGTTTTAGATGGCACTCCATCTTATGAGTTGTGCCATTGGGTTTTTGCTGAGTGTCTCTATATACCAGATTGTCAACAGCAAGGACTTCTATTCCACCTAATATTTCACTGTACCCTTTCTGGACTTGTGCTATATGATTACAGGAGAAGGTATATTCTGGGACAGTTGTCTTCTAGACAGACAAAAGAGTATAATTCAATTCCTTCTTCTTCAGGTTGCCCAATCTGACATGGTGTCCCAAAGCAGACTTTAATTGCTGAAGCATGCCTGTAGGTGATGTCCTTTAGGCTAGGTAGCTGGGCTGTAGGGAGGAAGAAAAGAGAAGTAAGACATTGCCCCAAGGATGAGGTCCTGTGTGATCACATAATCCAGCAGAAACAGGGAGAAGACTGGATGCTGCCCAGTAGCCCAGGCTCAGCAGAGAGCCTTAGTTCTAATACTTGATCTTGGTAACTACAGAAGGCCCATACTCACCTATCTCACACTAGTGTTGGTAATTCCAGCTGCTGAAGCTTCTCTATTTTCACTTATGCTCAGCCATGTGCCTCTGCTGTCCCCTGTCACACTGCATTTAGAAGGATCTGTATCCGTGAGATCTGGGAAGCATCAGGCCCTTAAACACACCAAGAAAAGTTTCCTCAATCTTTTCTGCTGGAAGGCAAGTTCTAAGGCACTATAAAATTGTTATCATGCTTCCTAAAGCTAAGACAAATACTCTTAGGAATGGCTCTGTTGTCACACAGGCATTAAGACTTGTCCAAATGCTTACATCTAAACGTGCATTTCCCCGGTAGGCCTTCATGACATTATCAGCCTTGCTGACAAAAACTATACAGATGCTGTGGCTTAGATTCAACATTCTGCCTATTCTGGCAGGGCAGTTCAGGTAACATAATCATGAGGACTACGTACATTTTCTCATACTGCATTGCAGCAAAAATGAAAGTGGCTGCACTGTTGCTAAATCTTCCATCCCTTCCCGCAACGACCTGAACTATATTTTTCTCCCTGCCTATTCTGTGCAGAAGCCTTTGCTCTTACACATTTCATTAATATCCTTATCCAGCAACACTGGCACAGATTTCCTCCTCTATTGCCTTTTCTACCTTCCAGAAAAAGATGAGTACAGGCTAGCAGATATCCTGAAATCATAGAAAAATGGTCACTGCCCTCCCACTTAAACCAGTGTGGTGGTCAGGGAAGACGTTGCTGTGTCCTCCCAAAAGCAACCCTAGCAAGGGATCGCTCCAGCAGTGCTGCTTAGCACGCCATCAGGCTAATTTCCACACCCATGTCGATGGAGGCACAAAAACACACACTCACACTCAAGCTGGATAGATCATACATTACTGGAGGCAAAGAGTCAGCAGGGGTTCTTTGTATAGACTTCTGGAGGGTTTCTTGTAAATCCACAACAAAAGGGTCCATGCAGATACAACAGAAAACAATGACGGGTCCAGGCTTATACAGGGGAGCAGAGAGCGCATCAGAGACCAATGATCTGAGGGTACATGGGTGGAGAGAAGGCAGGGTAACATAACAACAACCAATGGGGAGAAAGAAGGGGCAGAGTGGGGGACCAGGAAGCAATGAGGTAAAGGGGAAAGGAAAATTTACCAAATTACACCCTTTTAAGGGGTGAAAGAGGTGTATGGCCTACAGGCCAACCAGACAGACCAAATCTGCACAGAACCACAGAGCCTGATGGGGGGGAGGCTGTTTTTCTCACCCTGACTCAGAGGTGATCTTAAACTTCAGAGCTGGTCCACCAACACCCTTTTCCTGTTTCAGAGCTCTTTGGCCCCTCAGCTACTGACTAGCTGTCTCTCCCTTAGAGCAAGTCCAACATAACAAAAGTGCATCAAACCCACTGGGCACGTGCTGTCTGACTAATCTACACATGCACTGCAAATCTGGGCAACCAGTGCCGGCACAGCCAATGGCACGACACATACACAATGTGTCGGACACTTGCTGTTGATATATGCATTTACATGCCTTTTATTTGGGCATGAAAAAATGTGAGGCTTCTAGCCAAGAGCAAATTATCTGGTGTTAGAACATCAACTGTTTGGCAAAAAGTCCTGCTTGGGGCATTTTCCTTTGAATAAAGAGGTCTAGCAGACACTACATGCTTCCTGTGATTGTGCTCCTCCACATGCTTTCCTTCAACTGCTTTTTGTACCTTGGTGTTGCCTCCATACTTTCTTTTTTTTTTCTCTTTTTTTTTTCTCTTTTTTTTTTCTCTTTTTTTTTTTTTTCATTTATTTCTGGCTATATGGCTTTCCTTCACATATATATAATAAATTATTCTTTTGACCCAGGATGCAATTTTTGGCTCCTTTCCTGTCTTTGTTCACCCTTATTATGTCCTCCTCCTGTCTGAAATTGTTCATTTTTCTCTTAGAGAGGTTTCATCTGACTACTGCTGCTGCTGTCATTTTGTTCCTTCTAGACATATTTCTCGATTTAAATTCATCTGATGCCCAAGAACCATTTATTTTGAATATCTCTTTGTCTCTGTCTCTAAAATTTTTCCATGAAGTCTCTTTGCATCGCTTTCACATTGTTTTCTATTACCTATAGAAAATATCACCTTGTCTGTGCCTGAGAAACAATTTGTCTCTTTTCCCATGGTTCAATTCCACTCATCTTGATGAACTCTAATTAGACTTTTCTCCCAGTAGTACCTTTCTACTTTCTTCTGTACTAACCTCCAAGTTCTGCATAGACAGCTGCAAACTTAGCATCAAGTATTATTTTCTTCTACCAAATCCTGAAATACTTTTGTCCTAATCCTGAAGGTCTAGTCAGGCATTACTAATTAGTTTCTTCTTTGTTTTTTTAAGGAAAAGAATTCTCCTTGACTGTACTGCCTTTCATTTGTGCTAAGTTTAGTGTGTGCACTCTTTCAAAACAATCCTGTAAGGAAGCAGTATGGTTTGAATTGGCAAATTATGAAAAAATCAGAACAACCTGCTTGTGTGCCCATGACATTTACAAAAGAATACAATTTAGTGAAATGAAGATGTAGTTTAAGCAGCATTAGGCAAAGTCAGTTGTCTTTGAACAGAAGTCTTGCTTCCTTTAAAATTTCAGTTCTTAAAATCAGTGTAAGAGCATCTCAGACTTAATCTTGAAACCAGTTGTCCTCAGTAAACTTATCACAGCTACACTGACAATCTATCACTAGTTCAAACAGTGATTAAGGAGCAGCTTTTTTTCCAGAGAGATGGATGAGACAAATTCCAAATTCTCTCAAAGCAACTTACTTAGGAAACATGAAAGTGTGAGCTGAGCAACTTGACTCTGGAGTGTGCTGCTTGCTGTTAAGATGATTTAATGGCAGAAAAACAGCTCGGATTTCCCTGTAGCTGTAGCAATACAGTCTGTACAGCTGATTTCCAGGTTGTCAACTTCAATGAAGTTGAAAACATGCTGACAATTCAGTAATGTTTTCTTTTCAGCTGTGCAAATGCTGTAGCAACAGATTACAGCAGGATTGTAAGTACTTAACGAGAGCATTACAAAAAGAAAATAATAAATGGGATGAGAGATGAAAAAAGAAAAAAAACATGGAAATAAATTAATTTAGTGAAAAAAATAAATTTCATTACTCTGAGATTTTTAAGTACAATAGCAAAAAAACTAGCCCATGAAGTATTCTCCCTGGTGTTTTATGTACCAGTTTTAAAGCTGTCTTTCTGCATTTTTTCATTGGGAAAAAGAAAAAAAAAGTAAACAAATAAACTTCTGCTAACTGTAACTGTTAAACACAATGATGTACCAGACATTTCACTGAATGCTTTTTGTTTAACGGTTGTCATTATTCTAAATTCCAGCATAGCCCATAGTAGGCTAATTTTGTTTGAGAGATGTGTGCTATGGAAATCTACAAGTCTATCTTGAGGTCAGAAATTATCATCATCCAAGCACAAACCACAGCTCTGATTTGCAGTAGAAATTTTAAAGCAAAATTTAGTTAAATCTATTTCTGGTTTCATGGAGGTATTTTCATCTCAGAAGGCTGAATAAGGAAGTTCTGTGCAGAATACAAAGAACAACACCTAGACAAAAAGATTTTGGAAATAGCAGCAGAAATTGAGTGAATGTGTGTTTGTCTGCTTGTTCATGTGTATACATGTTGTAGGAGAAAGGTAATTCATAAAAGTATTGTAGATGACCCATCTATCAAGAGTACAATTCATCTCTCATCCCAGTGCTGTCCAATACCCACTCAAGGGTAAACATATTTTGAAAGGTTGGCAAAATGAAAAAACTTATCCTGAGCATGGAACAGGACATAGATCCAGTCCCTCTTCTAGCTCCTAGGTTAATAAGTAAAGTAGACTTTGTCTATAGGAAAGCTTAGGATACCTACCGCAGTTTCTCCACCTCTGCTTTCCTGGTCTTTTGATGATGCCACTGACCAGGAAGCAGGGACAGATGCCTTCTCTCAGACCTTCCTAGACCACCTCTACCATTGCTGATCTGATTTGAGGATAGAAAGCATGCTTGGAAATAGCTAAGTAGTTCTACAAGGAATATGTGGCCTTATTTTCCATGTGCAGAAGACATCTTTTATTCCAACAGATGAAATAAATGGCCAATGAAAAATTACTTTTGCCTTTCTTGTCTAAACTATTCAAAAGAGCTGCCACCCCATGCATAAGAAGTTCCTATAAGGACACAAAAAAATTCAGAGCAGCTGTCCAGCCATGTATGCATCACATTAGCAGGTTTAATCAGGTTCTACATCAATTGTACAATGGCCAGTACAGCAGAATCCTCCATTCATTTCTAGGCAGTTACAGTGCAGTGAATAACGAAGCAATTGGTTGTATATGTTTCAATATGTCCCAGATGTCTATCAACATCATCGAAATGGAATTCAAACCATAACCATTTTAAAAAATTGGGAAGATGTTGTAACAGAAAATGTTTTCTAAGATGAAAAGAATGGTCAATTTGGAACATAAGTGCAAGGAGAATACAATACAGAAGGCTCTTGATTAATGGTGTTTATATAAATGTTAACAGAGCTTGCTATGCTGCATTTCCCATTTTCTGTTTTAAGAGTGCTAATCATAAAATATATTTACAGCAGAAAGCTAAATATTCTCCTTTCATCCAACCAAGCTAGTAGACAAGTCAACATGCAAGGAGAGTTTAAAATTCTGGCGTGCTGCCATTTGCTATGAATCATACACAGCCTTACTATCTGACGCCCTGTAAACAACTATTTTAAAAACAACATCAGCAGTAAATACATTTAATTCCCAGAAGACCCACTACAATTACTTTGCTTAGTGTCAAGGAGTTTGATTTGCAAAGGAAACAGTTGGTACTTATCTGTAAATCTATTTAGCGGGGGAAGGCAGGCCACCATTTCAAGACATGTTCAACAGTTTGATATCAGATTTATTTAACCTCTTGGGAGGTTTTGGCAGGGAGAAGAGGGTTTCTTGGGCTTTTCTGAATCATCCATCTATATGGCAAGCACAGGTGATTGCAGGACATGCTGGCTCAGTGCCACCACACCACCAGCCTCTGAGGAGCAGCTCCCATAATTTCTGCACTGGTGGCAGCAGCCCATGGCCTGGAGCTCAGCTCCGCTGAGGAACAGCTACAGCCTCCATTGTGTCCCGTGTCACCTCAAAATCATCCTTCCTCACCAGTCTCCCCTCTGCTCTTGGCTAAAGGGAAGATACTTTGGGCAAGAGTACAGAGGCAAGTTCAGACTTAGTCTGCTGGGTTTACAGTGCAATGTTACATTTGCTCTGGCCTGTGTATCTGCAAGGTGCAAAATAATTGGAAGAAAATAAGTGTTCTTTAGGAGTAACCTAAGAGCCTGCTTACAAATGCATCATGTTCAGACATTCTGAAATTAGTGTCTTCTAATACTCTGCCCTTTAACACATTTCCAAGCAATGGTTCCTCCACTATTTTATACAAGATTATTCTACAGTTTATCAAGCTGTTGGAGATCTCCATTTTTAAAGGGCTTAGGCATACATCAGTAGGAAGAAGCTGCCATGTTTTGTTGCAGCTCAAGTTAAGTAACACCAGTCAGTCAGGTCTCTGACCAAACAGATCTCTGTCATACTCCTTGGCTCTGCATGAGTTCTGGATTTTCGGTGCATTTTGAAAGCATTCGTAAACGAGCTCAGTCCATGCTGCAAACTGAACAAAGGCTACATAGACGTGATCTACTTTTATTTCTGCCTTCTCACCTCAGAAAAAAAAGGGTTTACACAATTCTACAGTCTATGTTTGAGTGAAAACTTCTGAATTTGTTTGAAATAAACTGGCCAGAGCAGAAGAGATCACAGTTCTTCTCAATTCCTATAAAGGTGAGGTTTGGGTGGGAGGAATTTCTAGATAGACAGATGAGTAGGCTTGAAAAGGAATTGAGGGAGTGGTTAATATCACCCTTCAATGTGGCATCTGCAGGGAAGACAGACACTAAAACCAGGTTTCATCATTGCCCAGAGAGCAACTCCTTGGGACTCTGAGACACAAGACATTATGTGGTGCCTGAAAGATACAGCTGGAGACTGTATCTGTGGCAGACCTCTATATCGGGAGACTATTGTGATAAGCACAAGGAGGGGTAAGCACATGTTGCAAAATACATTATGTAAGTTCTTTTACACTTCCAAAGTTTTAGTTTGCATATTTATTTCAATGAAATATAATTGAGGACATTGTTTCCCAGTCATGATTTGATTCTTCACAGCAGTAGCATGACAAGATGCTTATAGAAGCCCTCAGATAAGCACAGTTTTGCTGTTTGCCATCACCCATTGCTCCCTTTCAGCTGTAGTGCTTCTACATTTCATTGTCCCACTGAACATGCTTTTTAAATTGCACCCACCCACTTTCTCAGTGTCTTATTCTGAACTGTATTTTGTGGTTTTCCTAACCTGATCCAACCAAAGGATACAATGAAAAAGAAAAAGAAAAAACCTAAACAAACACACACTCCCCATGATTATCTCATTTATTTTTCTGACATTTGAGGTCAGGTTGTTACTACTGTTGGCCTTTTTCCCTTTGACTTCCTAGGTGCTTCCATTTATTCCCACTACCTACATTTCTCAATATTATTTATACTATCAGTGTTACCCATTGCTGCAAGGAAGATAAAAACTCCCATGGTACTTCAATTTGCAGAGCACATAAGTTGTTTTCCAGCTTTGATCAACATTTCAGGCTTGTATCAACCTCATGTTTTAGAGAGTCTGCTCCAAGTTTCAGCCAAAAGATGATGACAACCTTTGCTTCTCACTCACTAAGTTGTTAAACTGTATTGTCAGAGATTTCTGGAGTGACAATGGGATGGGAGCTTGGACAAGTGTTCCAGGAGCTTTTTATTATTTTATCAGTCTCACATACACAGTTGAGACAAGAGATGACACAGAGCTCATGCTGTCCCAAAGATATCCAAAGATTTCCTGGTTGCAAAGCACTCTTAAAAGCTTTTTGGCCAATTGCATGCTTCTAAAAGTTACAGACATCTGTCTTAACCAATCTATAATAGCACACATACTCCAGTTACACACAATGCTGGTTCATTATGCCTTTTTAACAGTAGACAATAATCCATTATTTAACTTATCTGACTTGCTAAGCGTATTTTATTTTGCAGCTTCAAAATCGATCTCGGCCAGGCCTAGAGACTCTAACCATTGTCTTTAGTGTCCTTGCTGCTTATAATTGTGTCTTCTAGTTTTCTCAGGCAAAGCTGATCTCTAAATTCTTCTGCTTTAATTCTGAAACCTGCTTTTGTTACACCTAAGAGCCTTTCACCTTTTGTGATTCTGCACTGTGTATCAGTCTGCAGAATCATCATGAGCCTTTGGATCTGAATGAGATGCATCCATATTTACTATCACCCTTTGATTATGGCATTACAGTCAGCTTTCAATCTGCATGACAAGTTTCCCTTTCCAACTCAATTTGAATTAATTTTGAGATTACAATTTTGTGTGACACCGCAATTAAAGGTGTGAGTGCAATCCAAACACAGACATCTACAGATTTTCCTTCTCTCATGAACGTTGCAATTCTATTTTTAAAAGCAGGTAATGATTGTGGCAGAGTGTATTCCTTCCAAACTAAGGTTGCTTGTTGCTCATCTCTCTTTTATACAAGAAGGGAGGAGCCAGACAAGTAAGTAGAAGCAAAAGAAGACATTAAGAGGGCCCTGCAAAACAGTCTAATCAGCCCTTTGTACCCTGTGTATTGGACACAAATAGAAGGATCTGTTCCCTTTAGTCTTCTTGCACCTTCTTTTGGGGTTTTGATATACTTTATCTTGATTCCATCAAAAAATCTTAATCCTGGTCCATAAATGTGTTTCTTACAAGAGCTAAAAGTACCTTATCAGCTCTCCCCTTGCTTTTCTCTAACAATCACACAGTTACAAAAGGAATGAGACATGCAGCAGAGGGATTACCTACTTTGACCTGAGGGAAAAACCTGTAGCATTACAAGTGAGATTGTAATACCTGTCTCTTCTCAAAAGAGATATCATGTCTGCTCACCCTCCTGATTGCATGTGATAGATTCACATTATTCATGGGATCAGTAATTCCCTGGATTCTTCCACTGTTACCTTTTCCTTTCCCCATCTCATTCTTTATAAGGTATTTTCCCATATACGTTATTAAACTAGAAAATTTATTCTATAAATAGTGTCAAGATATCCTTTTCAGCTCAGAATAGTGCTAAAGAGCTTAATCTGAAAGTATGGATATAAACAAAACTAAGGTAAATCAAGATTGGATCAGAGTTTTCACAGAGAAAACTGACATTGCAGGCCATATTTATGATTTTAATTAAAGAATTTTAATGCCTGCTGCTACTGAGGCTCTTTGTCAGATCTGCCAGCTTCTTGTTATATCATTCATTCTTTATAACTAAGAAAATTTTGAAAGAGTGGTAGAATCTGTGAAAATGTGATCTTAAGACATGAAAAGTGCATAGCACTGGGTACAGAAACAGTCTACTTACTGAGCAAATATGCCATAAACAGCCGTGGTTCTTGCTAACTGCTGAGTGCCATCTACTGCTGAGACAGTAGAAGCTGAAGGCACTTCTTGCAAAATGTACACTTGCAACGACCTTCAGCTAGCCAGCACAGGAAAGGAGAACCACTGCAGAGCCTCTGTGGTACTTCTGCTGAGCCTGGGCTTTATGCCTGTTCCTCTTCCCAGATCTGAAGATTTCTTGGGAGCTGCGAGAAGCAGGAGCTGTCATTGTGCTCACCATATGCCTTTGTTTAGGCTCATTATCCACTCGATTCTGGGTAGCAGTTCTCCCTTACACTCGGTGCCAATAGGCAATGGAGGGGACAGTACTCCCCCAGGATCCATGTCAGATGGCAGGAGCCTTTCCCCACCACACACTGGGAATACCTGTAGCCATCTATCTGTGCCTAATTTCTCACCAAGTATTCTCATAACCAGGAAAGCCACTTACAGATATGAATCAATTCCTGAAAACAGGAAGCCTATTTAAACCTTGGCATGTGAGCTGGCTTTCTGTGGAATTTAAGGGTTCAGTACTTTTGCTGAAACGCTCATGCACAAGAGTCGAGGAACACACCCAGAAGTCCCACTGGCCAGTCCCACTGGCCTCCAGTTGTTCTTCCAGAACAGCTAAATCAAAGCACTAGACAATGTCATGCATGGAGTTTTTGGCTGACTTTTTTCCCCAAACGAGACAGTTGTGTTTGCTCTGTTCAGTGACATCCAAAATAACCCTGATAGCAATGAAAGTCTGGTCAACAAGCTCATGTGACACTGAATTTAGACGCATCTATTGGGAGCTGAGCCTGACCTCATGTGTTTGAATACCATCCAGCCACTCAAAGCAATGCCACCTGTTCAACACCTCCATTTAATTCTTTCCTTGACACCTTGATATGATTGCTGCCCTGTCTCTGATCAGAAACAATGAATACCTTCATTAAATTGTTAAAGCTTCCCATCTGAAATGTTTTATTTACCTACTAACAAGAGAGAAAATAAAAAATTTGGAAAAATAAAAATAAAGGATGTGGGATTTCCGGTTTACATTTGTAAAACAGTGTTAGGAACTATTCAATTCACAGCTCTTCCATTCTGTCTCCATCACGTTACAGGACCAGTTTCCTGTTGCTGGAGGTAGTCATTGGCATAAGATGTCTATAGACAGGCAAGCAGTCATGTTTTTATCTAAGTGAAGAGATCAAGGAACTGGTCTGGATTTTAAATTATAAATTCCAGAGCAAAGAGACAGTTTTGCCATTACAGAAGGCAGTATTCAGGAACTCAAGGCTTTGGAAAGTGTAAGTTGTAAACTAGGAGTGAATGTGCATGATTCTGTTGCTTTAAGGTCTGTGCTTTTGTGCAGTAACTTTTCTCTCTGAAGCAAAGCTATTGCTCCCAGAGTGTTGTAGGCATGTCAAATAAGTTAGACCTCTCAAGTAACCACAGAGGCACAGGAGGCAGAAGTCCGGGGCAGGATCTGAGAGAGCAGTGCAAGTCTCCTGTGAGAGAAAGATAGTGATAGACATTGAACTGGGAATGCAGTCTGAGAGACCAGGAAGGATCAGAAGAACAGCTTAACCTTCCCACTGCAGTATCTAAATCCACGTAGCAAATCAGCATGGAGGCAGGGGAAACAAGTCAAGGGCACAGTCATCTAAAACTCTGCAATAGCTACCCCAAGCATCCTCAGAGCAGGAGCAGTGTAGCAGATGAGCTTTCCTCGTCCTTCAGTAACCCAAGTCATAAAAAAAAAAAGCCTGGTCAGATTGTGTTGCTGCCAAAACAACACACTGCTGTCTCTGAACCTTTTCTCTCACATAGTTAGACCCTTTCTGCTAATTGAAAACCATAATCTATTCATGGCTATTATTCCCACACAATCTGATTGTGTGCAGTGATAAAATACAACTGATACTTCTATTCTGAGCTTTTAACCCTGCTCCTGTCTTTGAATCACATTAGAGGCTCTCAGCAGGTATGAGAATCCTGTTGAGCTAGACACCTCACTGGGACCATACATAACAAAACCCTGTCTCCAAGGTATAGTGACGTGCTGCACACAACATTATATATTTTCAGACCAGGGTCAAAATGTGCAGTTACCAAAGCAGAATTATTCTTGTTAATGAGGCTTTCATTCCAGGAAAATAAGTGAAAGTGATTCGTCGTCTCTGTCTTTCCATATAATAGCTACTTTCATGTAATGATCAGAGTAGGGTAAAATATTGTTAGTGATTCTGAAGAACAAAGTAATAAAAGGGCTTGAGTAGCTTGGAGGGAAGAGAATGCATTGAACTTTGAAAAATACTTAATGCATCCATAAATAAGCTAAGTGAATATGTAGAGTCATGTAGACTCTCATAAGGAGCACCAAGAAGAAGAGAGTAATGACTCATAAGAAAATAAAAAACAAGGATAAAAATAGATATTTTCTCTCCCCTGCCCCCCTCCCCCCCGATTCCCACTCTCATAAATATCAGGAGGGGGTACTAAAATTTTTACCCTCCACAAAAACCCTGCAATACTTATTTGACAAATGAAATGGTCTTTAAGATGTTCCTAATGCTAGGTTTCATTGCTATGCACTTTTTGAATATGATGATTTTTAATGAATTCCATTAAATACATAATGTGTAACGTATAGAAATACAGTTTTCTTTATATACCTGAATTACTAGTTAAATTGGTTAGAAACATTTAAATGATACTGCAATTTTTGAGTTTACAATGCTTTTTCTCCCAAGCAGTGATTTTTAAAAGCAGTATTTGAACAATTCCAGCCTCCCAAAATCCCGTGCCTTTGCTAGAACTGAAATTTGTCTCCTATCTACTTCTTCTTCAGTTACAGCATAGAAAACAAGAAGAAAACATTGGGGAAAGAGAGGAAGGAAAACCAGAAGAAATATGATAGGGATTGATACTGACAGAGGAATCCCTGACTTCCTATCCTTCCTCTGAGCCATCTCTATTCATGTCATTCATGCCTGTATGTTACAGAGCATGAAGTCAATGAGCAGCCCTTGGAGCCAAGAAGGGAAAACATAGGGTAATCCCAGCTATTCAGCTACAACAGTGCTCTCTTTGTCTTCTAATTCTTGTGAAGCACTTTTTATTTCATGGGAAACAGAATAACTTCACCAAGAGGTATTTAGATTGTTATCACTGGTACACTACCACTCCACAACCTGGGCCAGATGTTGATAGATAAGATGAGAAATTAAAAACTCCATTCCAGGAAACTCAGGAGTTCATGCCAAGTTTTTTGCTTAAAAACTATTGATTTAAATCACATTCTCCAAAACACTTTTTACACCAAATACTAACCAGAACATCTCTGAGCTCCGGACAGGATTCTCTGGGTGCACGGTACAGGAGAGGGCTGGGTCCTGGAGGGGAGCAGCAGGAGGATCCGCTGTCTGGGAGCCTTGTGGCTGGCAATCTGGCCAGTTATTCACCAAAAGTTAGTTAGTTAGTTAGTTAGTTAGTTAGTTAGTTAGTTAGTTAGTTAGTTTGTTTGTTTGTTTGTTTGTTGACTCTTCCACTGTGGCAAGTGGGCAGCAGAAGTATCAGGATCACCTATCACAGCAAGAGCTTCCAGTCACAGCAGCTTGCTCCTGGCTGCCAGCACTGGCTGTTTGGATCAAATCAGCTTTCATATCAAATCGACTATGTGATTTGATTGTCCTCATTGGCTTTTGGGACAATGTGTGGGTCAGCAGCAGTGATAAACCAGTTACCAAAAACAGGCAGTAAATCACAACTTTTTCATTACCTCTACGTTGGTGCTTCCTGAAATGTGCTTTTGCATCTTTTCATGTAGATCCACATGTACTAATGGTGGAATCACTGCTGGAGTGTCCTACACTCAGGCTTGACATAGGTCAAGACCTCTCTCATTCAAAGCATGACATTTTCTTCTTCGCAGTCACATGTGATGCTGCAGCCTCAGCAGAATGGCAAAGCTCTACTCCAGCAACAGAAAACAAGGGAAACCATGACAGCAGGGGCAGACAAGGAGGTTTCTGGAGTTAATTTTCTTCATACTAGCTCCTATGGGGCTATGATTTGGACTTGTGCTGGAAGCACTGTTAATAAAACGTGATGTTCCAGCTACTGTTGAGCAGTGCTTTCACAGAGTCAAGGCCTTTTCTGCTTCTCACCCCATCCCACCAGCAAGGAGGTGAACAAGTTGGGAAGAGATACAGCTAGGACAGCTGACCCCAGATGACCAAAGGGATATTCCAGACCATCTGGAATCTTGCTCAGCAAAAATCTATCGGAAAGGTGAGGTAGGGGGTCTCTCCCTGGGGGCTAGCTGGTGGTGAGAAGTTGTTTTTGTTTGCACCACTTGTCTTTCTTGAGTTTTATTTTACTTTCCTTTTCAGTATTATTATTACTACTACTACTACTGCTATTATTATTATTATAGTTCTTTTATCTCAATTTATGGATTTTCTCCCTTTTACCTTTTTCTTTTCCCCCCATCTTGCTGTGGGCTGGGGCAGGGGAGTTAATGAGCAGCTGTGTGGTGTTTAGTTGGTGGCTGAGATTAAACCACAACAGTTCTTTTGGTGCCCAATGTGAGGCTCAAAGAGTTTTGAATAATAGCAGGTTACCAGAGTGTATTAGAAAGGATTTTTATCTATTAACAATTCCAGGTCACAACACTGATTCATATGTTTTCAGTATTAGTTTATCAGATCTGTGCCATGCAATCTTTTTCTGCAGATGTTAAAGCTCGTTGTTGGCTTTTTCAGTTTGCTGTGCTCTGTAGTGAGTAGTGATGTTTGACTGTGAGAATTTTTATTAAAATACCGACCTTGAACTTAATCTGGTATTTGGGCCCTGTGCTGAAGTCATTACTGTACTTTGGGTACCATCTCCTGGAGACAATTAACAATTCTATTTCTCCTTTGAGAGGCTTTTGTGAAGGAAATACAGAGTGACACCTTCCCTGCTTTCTTCGGTGATGTTTTCTCCTTCATTACAACAAATTGCCAGTGTCTTGAACATCACTGGGTAGTTAAAATAGTTCTGTTGGTATTTCTTGGAAATTTTGCTTTGGTTTTGCCCAAGATTAATGAGCAATTTATGAGTATGACTCAGTCTATATGTCAATATGATCACGGGGTGCATAGCATGTGGAAGAATATGGGCAGGTATCTAGAGAACTTCTCACCTCCAGTGGTCTGGAACTTCACTCCCAAACAACTACAGGATGATGATGAAATGATAGAATTTTGAAAAACAAATGTTACAGCTATTCCATAGGGACACAATTGACCACACTGTGCTGGGCCCTGGCCAGGATTTGAGAAACTCTGCTTGATATTATGCAGCATTCTCAGGAAGAAGAAAGGGAAAACAAACAAACAAACAAACATTATAGCTAAACCAGACACTATATAAGTACCTCCTATAACTAAAAAGAAGCAATGAAAACAGAAGTAATCTCATTTATTAAGGAATGATGAAGCTTCTTCTAAGAGGGAGCAGGAGAAAGAATCAGAAGAGGCAGCCTGTTCTGCAGCAAAGCAGGCAGAGGAACAGGAGGAGTAAGAGATTGAAATAATAAATGAGACAAAAGCTACCTGGTCCCTATCCCTAAATGAGCTACAAGATATACAGAAAATTTTATCCATCAACCAAGTGAGTTAATTATCACCCAGTTGCTCTAATGCTGGTACACTGGAGCCAGTAGTCAGGAATTTGAGAGTAAGGGAGCCCAGCAGCTGGGATCCTTTGCTAAGGATAAGGCCAGTGACAAAGGGATTTAAAAAAGGCAAGAGTCTTTGGTGGCAGCTCTTGTAAACTGTGAAGGACAGGTATATCTTCAAGGAAAATCTTGCAGATTCTCACAGGAAATGGACCAACAATGAGGGAGGTATCCAGTATCTGAGGGAATTAGATAGAGGTAGATAGATAGGTAGAGGTGATCTATAGCAAACTGGATAACATCCAGACATTGAAAGACACAGATGGAATCCACACACAGTCCGTGTGGCAAAAGCTTGTACTAAATGCACTGATGTCATACATTCGCACCCTGGAGGCCATGAGCTGGGCAGACACAAAGGCACCAACTATACATCAACAGGCCAGGCAACTCTAAGAGTACAAAGACAACCTGGCCTCTGTCTCAGCTGTGGACAGACTGACACAATAAATGTCTGACCAAGTCGAGAAGGGTAGGTCTTTCTCACACACTCTAACCAAAGCCTCACTTGTTAAGAGTCAGTGTGGTGCTTAGCTGCCAGCTGGTGTTAAATGGTATATTGCAAGGAAAAGCCGTATTTAGGAGTGCAGATGTTCCCTTCAATTTTAATCTGTGGTACAGTCAGAATCCAAATTCCTTGTGGGCAACTGCTGAAACTCTGATCTTCCACAGTGCTTCCACCACTAATGGTGCAGATAAATATTATGTTTCCTTTTGTTCCCATCCAGTTGACTGTTCTTCAAAGGTGACTTCTTTTTCAGTAACTGTGTCCCACACACATAGGGTTTTGCACAAGAGTAATTTAGAAAGACAAGATTATTTCAATTGCAAAATGTATAGCACGATTTCTTAGATATAATCTTGGTTTAGACTAGAATAGATATACCTAACAAAGTATGTTATTCTGCAGAAAATGGGCAGTAAGATACTCCAATCTGCTTAATCAATAGGTATAAAATGTGCCCTCCTTAACAGCAGGGGAGTACATGGGTGAAGATCTGTTCATATAGTTTGCTGGTTTGTGAAGCCAGACAAGCAGTTGGTAGTGACAATTTGTTTATGAGTGTTAAAAATATCTTTATAACTATTGAGACAGTACAATGATGCTTACAGCTTAGGTGAAGTCAGGTCTTAACATAGTATCTTTAATAATTCGTGTGAAAAATGCCTCCAAACTTGGTCAAACTATAAGATCATCACAAACCCACAAGCACAGCAAAGACTTGTCTTCAGCCAAATAATTTGGATATTCTACCCACAGCAGCTATGTCACATCTTCTTGTGGCTTTTCCCTACTTACCAGACTTGATATGCCATGTCCTTACAATGGAAAACCTTTTTTTCCATTTTGGGCTGTGTCAACTGAGTTATATTTTCTCTGCAGTTTCTTTGCAGTCCCTCAGCAAGGATTTTGCGATGTGTAAGAAAAGATAAAAGATGTTATTTCACCCCTGTTTTCCATATATTTTCTTCTACATTTGTTCTTCTTCCACTCTTTGGTTTCTTCAGAGCTCAGTGTAAGGGACAGTGCTGTGAAGGGTAGTGGCATCCTTACTATAAGGAGCATATGTAACAATGGGTTAGAAGTCTGTCAGTTTGTTTTGGGCCGGGTAGTACTGAACAGTGCTAAGCAATGCTGATGCTACCAAGCCAAAATTTAAGGTAGTGTTGTAGTAGTAGCGTATGTTGTTAGTTCTAATAGTTGTCTGCAAGCTAAGACAGCTCCAGACCTGAGAAGGCACATGGCACCAGCGCTGTTGCATGTATCTATATGTCACACAAATATCTCCTAAAAACAATGGGAGAATCAGTAATGTAGTACTTTGGGATGAAATGTGCACATAAGAAAAGCTTCATCCAGGGAACAGAAGGTTCCACTGGTTTTTGGCTGGCCAGGAGTTTGCCCTGGTTGTGCTGCCTGTTGCAGTACCTGGGTGAAGGAAGCCACAGTGACTGTATGTGACAGAGAGGGCAGAGTGCCTGGCAGAGGTGGCTTTTGAGGAAGAGTCATCAGTAAAGTAAATGCAACCATAAAATTAGCTTCAGTTTTTACATGTAGCTTTATGATTAAATCCCTGGTTTAATCTCTATTTCTACCAGGAAAGTTCTGATTGACCTTGGAGTGACATTGAGGAATTACATCCTGATCTCAACTACTTTAACAATGCCACCACAGCCTAGACATTCAGCTCTTCTCCAGCAGACTTTCAAAGGTGTTTAAAAGCCCCAGGGTGAAGGCTGGCATTTGGTAGACAGACAAATAAGCATAAACAGGTTCTAATAAACTCCCTTTGAAAATTAAATACTTAGCTTGCTTAGGCATTTCTGAAGAACCCAGCAGGGGATGATCTATATATTCATAAGTATTTTAATAAATGTAGCCACTTCTGTCTCCATTTTAGGTGCTCTCCTTAATAGTGCTTCCCAAACACTCTGAAGTGCAATGACTATAAATTCACTATTAGCTATGAACTGTTCAAACTTGAAATACTGAGGAAACTTGTAAGTCCCTACATAAGCAGGCAAGAAACCAATGTTATAGAGCTGACCAAATTGCTGCATTTCTTGCACTGATGATAAATGCACAGGAGAGGGGGCTGTAGGACTAGACTGATTTTCACTAAAGGAGCCTTGTCAAGTCGAACACAGAATGATGGCTAAAGGATTATAGGAATAATGAGAAATTTGCTTGAACTTTTATGTGAGCTAATTTTTTTATTATTTTTTAGATAGTTTGTGTTATAGCTAGCCCTACAAACCTCTTACATTAACTGCAGAAATATGTCTTACAAAGATTCTTGGCTGCTTTTTGTGGCATAAACACCTTCTAGGTTATGAGATCAGCGTGGCATAAGTGTTAGTCCATGCAGAAGAGGAAGCCAGGTGGAAAACAGGCTCCTGGAACTGCTGAGATAACTTGAAAAATGGGAATTGGAGAGCAATCAGGATAATTTTACATTTGTGCAGTAAAGGCATGGAGTTTAGAGATAAAAAAGAAAAGTAAATTTCCTACCTTAATATGTCCTTGTCCCTTTATTGTGTGCACAAGGTCTGTTCCAGGTTGCTTCTCCGTAGACTTTTTACAACTTTATTTGCAAATGGTGTAGCAGTAATGGTTGCACCCCCAGAAGTTATCACTTTTTTAATATTATCCCTCATCTGATTACAGTGGCTCAACGTAACACCATGAGATAACTTTCTGGAAGATATTCTAAAAACTGAACCAAAAATATTAATTCGGTAGATTTAAATACAGGAATCTACTATAAAGGCTTCCTCGAGTATAAAAGAAAGCTCCCAACAACGTTTACCAGGAGTATTTATCATGTCTTTACAAATTATCTGAGCTTTTGTCCAAAATTGTAACATATGTGCTGATGTTTTGTTTCCCACATGCTGGGCACTTCATCTAGCTCAGACACTTTGTTTTCTTAAACTAAGCTTTGGGAGCCTATGTCTTCTGCAGTGCAGGACTTAGAGACTAATGCAGAGCATTTCAGATGTCTCTGATGCCATTATCAGAGTTAAAACACATACTACAGATCTCTTTTGTCAATATTTATAATGTGCTTGGACCAGCACACTCCAAGAAAAAACACTCTGTCTTTTGAATTAGAGGACAGAATCATATATGTCTCTTTCTGCCGAAAACCAACCCCACAGAATTGTGTTGGGGTTTTTTGGTTTTGTTTTTTTGTTGTTGTTGTTTGTTTGTTTGGGATTTTTTTGTTGATTTTGGGGTTTTTTGTTTGTTTGTTTTGGAGGTTTTGGTTTGGTTTTTTTTGTTTGCTTGTTTTGTTTTGTTTTGGGGTTTTTTTGCAGGTTTTATCCCTTTATCTTATGTGGTAATGAGGAACTGGTGCTCTAAATTGAAGCAGCTGGCCAACAACTAATCCATGGAAGTATATTAGATTTTTGTTCTACCTCAGAGGGAATACTTGATGGCTGTTACCTTTTTTCTTAGAGAACAGTAATGACTTATGGTTGCTTTTTAGCTGACCATTCCATTTTTCAGCATGTGCATACTTATATCACACAATGCTTAATTGTGAGATCATGTGAATAATGGATATTTAGCACCAGTGAAATTCTGTGCACAGCAAGGTAAACCTGGACTTACTGTAGAGACCCACAGAGTCAATAAAAGTGGCATCCTCCTACTCCATCCCTAAAAATGGACTTAGGTGAGAGGGAATGACTTGCCTTCCTGTTGAAAGGTACTTTCTCCATTGCTTGAAAGAAGGTCAGAACCAGAGCAGATGGCTCCCTTTTAGGTGACCAATGGCAGATGAAGTTAAGCTCCCAGTCAAGGCTAAATCAATCCTTGATTGGATTGAAAAATTCTGTACATATTGTTTCAGTAACCTAGGTGTATTTTGGCTCTCATTTTCTTCCCAGGCCCTATTATGAGATGAGACAAGCTATGCCCTTGAAAGATTAAAGCAGATGCCATGGTTATTTTCATTATAAAATACAGTAGGAGGAGGAACTATATCCAGGTTTTACACAGCAGGTGACTTATTAGATAGCTCACTCAAGATGTAGGAGATCCACATCAAAGCAATTCAGTAGAAAAGCAGGCAGCCGAGGCAGCCGCCCCTGACAGCGTGGTGACTATGAGTACAGCTCTCTTATGCTGTAGTTGGAAGGAGGCCCAGTGATCACAGAGCATGATTGAGACAATTGACCACACCACAACAGGATACACACACAAAGATACAGATCTTTTATAATTATTTGGTCTTTGACATAACTGAGGACTTTGGTGCCATTGTCAGCCGTGACTTGCCTTTCTACATCAGGGTAAGTAAATCCCTTAATTCTTCCCTGCCTGCATTCTTCAGTTTGCAAAGTGGTTTTGCAAATATGGCACCGTCCTGGCTACATATACACCACTTGAAAGAGCAAACTTCAGACAACTGGAGACATGACAAGCTGTGGCTCTTGCCCACATTTCATACCATGTCCCCACTTCCCAAGACATCCAGCAACACTGCTCATCCCAGGGGGCTCCTAAAGGCCTGTGCTAGCTGTCCTGAACCTGAGCTGGACAGGTCTCTGTCTAAAGGGAAGCCTTCATAATCTATGACTGGCTACTGTATATACCAGTATTTTTGTTGTCAATTACTCACCTTGGGCTCCCCACTCTTTATTTTAATGAAGTCCCTATCATAAAGTCCCAATGTAAACTGTGTACAGAAGATGTTTGCAAAAAACACTAAATCTTGCAGTATCCAAAATTGGTGCAGAAATCTCTGGCACCTCATTTGTGAGATGCCTAGCAGATACCAGCAAGTTCAGTGAGGAAAGAGCTCCTGTATTAGGCCAGCTGGTAGTGCTACAGAAAACAAGCCAGCACAGAAGCTTTTCTTCTCATCTCAGAGTAAAGATCCTGACACAGTGCAAAGAAAGGCCTGTGTGTCCCAGACAGAGGCATCTGTCCAAGCCCAGAGGAAGGGTGCAGTGCCCAAGGCCACAGCACCTGTGCACCAGCACTGCCTGATGGCTTTTGCTGATGTGTCAGCCTAACAAAAGCTATTATTTCTTCTTCAAATATTGCTGCATCTACATCCTTAGACTATCACAATTACATCAGTGTTTCCGTTTGTATAGAATAAAACCTTAAATCATTCCACTAACAGGGAGCAATTTGTTCTCCATCTTGGTCATCTTTTGTCTTTCAGTGAAGGTAATTCTGTTCCTTGCCTGTGTCTGCATCCAGTGGATGCTAAGAGAGCATCATGAGAAATTAGAAAGGTTCCTTTTGGAAACACTTGGGTTTATTTTCCTCCCTCCTGCCAACAGCAGCTGCTGAAAATTTTAGAAGTCTGTTCAATCATCAGCATTTTTACATAATTCCTGCATTAGGGAGAGGAGGATAGTAGGGAGGTAGGAAGACAGGAAGGAACAGTAAGCACTATGCTACACATGCTCATGGTTTATTTTGTATAATGCATATAAGAGTTCATCTAGCCTATTGTGCTCTTGCCAAAAGTAGCCCTAAAAAATTGCCCAGGGAAGAGTAAGACCAGGACAAGTATGTGCAATGCATACATTTTAAGCTCTTCCAGACATCAATTATTTCCAGCTTGGGGACTTTCAGTGTTGTGGTGAGCCATGATCAAGTGAACCAAAAGGTCCATTGGTTTGATGCTTCCGCAGCCCAAAAGCCCTGAGCATTCAAAAGGCTATGAAAAATACATAACTCCGTGCCTTACCATTGCCCGCAGCCCTCTCTGCCCCTTATTTCTCATGTCAGGTTATCTTTTCAGAGAATTCTATGTATTTTGGTAGTTAATTGATCCTTGTTATTCCCCCCTAACTACCCCTTCTCCCATTTGCTGTAATTCCTTCTCCCCATCTCTGTAACAGCCCCTGGCTGATATCCCATTGGTTACTGTGTGTTTTCCATGCCTGTTCTGTAGGGGTATAAAAACCCCTTGCAAGCCATGTGGCGTCAGCTTTCTCCATGGATTTCTCTCTCCCCAATAAACCCCCTCCCCCACAAAGGAGTCCCTCCATTTCTATCCCATCTCCTTCGCACGCCCTCACCATCGTTGGGCAAGGTGAACCCGAGCAGGTGCTTTGCCTGCCCTCCTGCACCACCATCGGCTTCTGTCCGCCCCTTCGGAGCAGGCAGAGATTGCCCGGTGCCCAGGACAGCGTGCTAGCCAGCGTGGCACCGCAGCATTTCAGGGCTAGATATAGCTTCTTTGCAAGTAGTACATCTTCCATCAATTTGTTCCACTTCCTCCTTTAGCATCTACTGCCTTTGGTTGAAAAGCTGGATTCATGTCTCACAGTGGAAAGAATCACCTTCTTACTTGGGGCTATGTAGGCATATCTACATTGAATTTCATCTGCATTTTTGCTGCTAGCTGAGTCAGTCTTACGAATTCTTCCTGCAACCCACCATTAGCCTTACTTCCTTAAACAAATTAAGGTCATCTTCAATCTTTGATATTGTCTTAATTATGGTTGTTTATGAATATGTTAAACAGAACAGGTATCTGGATGGATCTGAACTACATTGGTAAAATCTTCTTGCCTTCAAGGACTGACTGTATCTTCAAATTATGTTTCCTACTCCTAAACAAGGTTTTTACATTTTCACTTCTATGGTAACTACCTAATTACTGCACTTCAGATGTTTAGTCTGCTGCTAAACCAGAACATATATGGTTGTCAAAGTAAAAGCAAATAATATACAACCAGGTTTGGAAGCATGGGAGCAAGGTGAGATGACAAGGTTAATATGATTTCCTAGGCTGTCTCTCCCACTGCTTTCAAGAGTAACTTCTGCAACTTTGACTGCATCTAACCAGAGTCAGAGAAAAAACATTCTGCCTTGATTTTGGGGGGAGGGAGGGGGGGAAATCCATAGGGCACCTATATCTCCACCTACTGAGGTGGTCTGCACACTCTCTAGGTTTAAGGAGGCATAGAAGTCCAGCTCTGTTGCAGGATTCACAAAGCAGCACAGCCTGCTCACTGCTCACACGTATGCTGAGCTGCTGACGCTCTTGGTGCATCCAGCAGAGTCTCAGTTCCCTGCCACAGGCAGCTGCAAGAGAACAGCTGTGCAGAGATGTCCTGCTGAGCCAACATGCTTTTCTCACCAGAAACTGGCCATGGCCAGAATCAAAAGGTGCCTCTCCCACATCACCCTGACAGACACCTTCCTGGGTAGCATAGTTGCAATTGCTAGACTTTCCCATGGCTTCTTGCCTCATACATACAGCATCTCCCCTCCATTGTCCATCCAGAGCTCTTCTCTGTTACTGGTGATTATCAGCTGACAAAAATCCCTCAAGCAGCCAGTTTCAGCAGAACTGGAAAAGCTCTAGATAATAACATCATGCCTCACTGGCTGGCATCCCACAAGCATGTGTGTCTGACTCTAATTCTTTTCCTAGGCAGCTCCTTGTTTTCCTTTCCTTCCCACCCCCAGTCTGAAAGAAAACAAAAGTAATTGAAGCTTATTCTAGGCCAGCTGGTCACTGTAAACAGACATCAGCTCTGCTCATAGCCCAGATGCATGAATACTTACACAGGGACAAGCCTAACATCCTTGAATTTTATCTCAATAGAAAATGCTGTTATATCTGCCCCACTGCCCCACTCTACTGCAACCAGGGGTAAGTGCCACCTACTATCAAATGCTCTCTCCTCATCCTTACCCCCTTCCTCTTCTTTCACTGGCCTTTGGCATGGATCCTAGTCATGGTAAAGTCCTCTTCTTCTGGGCCAACCATTAGAGTGGAGAAGGGAATTCCTCTCAGGAAATCTTCTGGAGTGCAAGGACATAAGATATATAGAGAATACAGGGATTGCAGGGGAGCATTTGGAATAGGCTCAGTTGGAGGGGACCTATCAGGATCACCAAGTGCAACCCCTGGCCCTGCACAGAACAACCTCAAGAATCACACCATGGGCCTGAGAGCATTGTCCAAATGCTGCTTGAACTCAGCCAGGCTTGATGCTATCACCACTTCCCTGGGGAGTTTGTTCCAGTGCCCAACCACCCCCAGGGCGAACAATGTTTTCCTGATAGCCAACCTAAGCCTCACCTAACTCAGCTTCATGCATTACCTCAAGTCCTGTCACTGGTAACAAGAGTGAAGAGATTGGCACCTACCCCTCCTTTTCCCATCATGAGGAAGCTGAAGACTGCAATGAGATCTCCCCTCAGTCTCCTCTTCTTCAGGCTGAACAGACCAAGTGTCCTCAGCTGCTCCTCATACAGCTTCCCTTCCAGGCTGTTCACCATCTTTGTTGCCCTCCTTTGGATACTCTCTAATAATTTAATCTCTTTTTTTATATTGTGGCACCCAACACTGCCCCAGCACTTGCAGTGAGGCTGCCCCAGTGCAGAGCAGAGCAGGACAATCCCCTCCCTTGCCCAGCTGGTGATGCTGTGCCTGATGCACACCAGGACACACTGGGCCCTCCTTGCTGCCAGGGCACTGCTGACTCATGTTCAACTTGCCATCAACCTGGAGCACCAGATCCCTTTCCATGGGGCTGTTCTCCAGCTTTTCATTCCACAGTCTGTACATACAAGCAGGATTGTCCCATCCCAAGGGCAGAATCCTGCACTCACCCTCGTTAAACTTCATATGGTTGGTGACCATCTGTCTCCCTAATATATTGAGATCTCTCTGCAGGGCCTCTCTGCCCTCAAGAGAGTCAACAGTTCCAATTTCAAGTTGTATCATCAGCAAACTTAGAACTTTTTTTACTGCCATGAACACTCCTGAAACAGAGCAGAACCCTTGCCTTGGTATCCCTCTAAATATTTTGTGCAACTGAAGGTTTAAAACTACTGCACCAGAATAAAAGACACAGTGGGTTGAGGAGGTCTTTAAGGAGGGGTAACAGGTGCTGGTTTTCTTAGGAGACCCTGTGGTGCTGTTGGAGGCAGCTGAGGGGGGTGGATGCCAGGGTAGAGCTCACCCACACCTTCTAGGGTCTGGCTGGGTGAGTTGGAGCAGAGGATGGCACTGTCCCTGCAGCTGAATGAGGCTTCTTCGGGCTGAACCTGGAAGCATTGCCAAGCCTAAGGACTGCTCTATTTTCTTGTGAAATGACCTGCTTCAGGCTATTCTAGTTACTCAGGAACACTTTTGTCAAAAGCAGCTGCTGTGACTTCTGCACTGCCTTGGGGCACAGAGCCGGCAGGGAGGCTCCTCTCTGCAGCATCGGGGACACCTTCACCTCAGCCTCTGTAGGAGAAAAGAACAAATTTATTTTGGGAACTGAATAACAACAACAGGGAGCTAGTGAGTGGCTGTGTAGTGCTTAGTTGCTGGCTGGGGTTAAACCGTGACAGTCTCTTGCCAGAAATAGTGCACATTTGTCCCCTGACTGGCTTCTTGAGGAGAGGACTCGGGCTCAGAGTCACAGCCATCCTATGCTAACCCTGCCCATGAACCCAAGGGCGGTGTTCACAGCCATGTTCCTGGCTCTGGTCATCTCTGCTGGTCCAGGATTGGGTATACTTTTAAGTGTGGTACAAGGTGGGGTTCCTGGGAAACAAGAGAGGGATGCCACAGTTCTCTGGTACTTGGACTTTGATGGGGACAGCTAGGTATGCAAAGCAAGAACTCACCATGTGGGAGCACAAACAAGTCCTGACAAAAACTCCCGAGACCCCAGGTTTCTACTTGCAATGCCAAGAAAGGCTGGTACCAACAGACAACAAGCAGAGCCAGTTCTGTAAGTGGCACATTCAAGTATGTGCTGTTGACAGTGCAGACAAGTGTCTCTCTGTGCCAACAGGAATTTTTTGAACCAGGTTGAGATGAACATCTGGTAGCCACAACAGCACTGTGATACCAACTGCACATTTTAATGCAGCATAAAGATTGTAGGACAGACATGGATGCTTGTGCCCAGGTAGACATGGGACACGGATGACTACATTTACCTAAGTTCATAAAACAATTTGGAATTTATTGAGAGCTATTACATTCAAAGTCTTGTCAAAGCTTTGAATTACAAAGCCATTTGCTACTAATTTCTAAACAAAATAACAGCACAGCTTAGCAAAAATTATTTGGGGCATTGGAGCTAATATCCTGAGTATATCTGTACTACTGGTACAAACTGAAGTATGGCATAACTGACTCTTGGACTCAGTTAGTAAGTCAAGCTCTTTCAAATGCTTAATAATATAACAATTAAGAACTGTACTATTATGTCTCTTCCTTTCCAGGTTTTAAGGTAACAAATCTGGACATATCTACTGTCTAGCAAATAAAAATGAAATTAAACTATGTTCTTTCCTTCCAGTGATGTAGAGATAAATTAAAAATTAATTTTAAAGGTACACTAGTTATTCAATAAATAAAACTTAGGCAAACACACCTGTTTGATAGGTAGCAAGAAAGAAATAATTTCTTCATTGTTCTATAGAGAAGCAGATAAAATCCATTTACCCATGTTTCTCCTTGACTACCCCATGGGTCTCCATCTTGTCCTTATATTTGAAATATAGTCAGGCATATTTACTATTAACCTACTTATTTTTCTTATTCTATGGGTAGAAATACACCATGCTTGAGTTTAAGGGCTCTACTGAATTTCACAGAGAATGGAAAAACTGACATTAAACTCTGATTATTCACTGCTAAGTCTCTTCCAAAAAATTTTGCAAAAGGGTTCAACATTTCTGTCACCAAATAAACATACAGGAGCCAAATGTTTTGAAGTTTCAGTCACTAGGGGCCTCCAGTGATGTTAATGTTCCTGGAAAGTCATTTGACTAACTCTGTTAAACTGGTTGTTTTCTTTGTCCCTGAATGGAGCTTCTCTTTTGAATAAAATAGCAAAAAAAAAAAATCATCATTATGGTTCTTTATAAAATCTTCTAAAATGAAATATTAAGATTTTACTACCCTGTGTACTTTTGGGAATGTCTTGCTGGATGTATGAAGCGGAAAATACCCTACAGAGCAGAAAATACATTAGGGCTAAAGGGATCCTGAGGACAAATGACTGAAAATCCTCTATCCTAACTGATACTTCACCATAAATGTACTTATACCAGAAAAATAAAAATGGAAACCCCTCTTTCCAAATCTGTAGAAGCTCAGGGAAACCCCTCTTTAATTGTATTTGCAGCAGGAAAAACATGGTGCAGTACTTGTTGCCTGTGTCACATGGGCAGGAATTCAGAAGTGCATTTACCAGGGAGGCTTCAGACTGTCCACTATGCAGGCACTCAGGAGAGCCTGTGGTGCCCATAGTGTATCTCCCACTACAGAATAAAGTGAGCTGGGAGAGCATCTTCTTAAAACTCCTTACCATTTATATCCTGGCTCTGTCTGCCCTTCCCTGTACCTGGGAGGCTGGTGCCTGCCACAGAGGAATGATCTAGAAGCTGACTCTGTAAAGTAGGAAGATGAGAAAGTCTCCAATTAAGAAAAATATTAAAGGGAATTTAGAGTTGAAGAAAATGTTGAAGTTCCATCGAAAGCAAAAGGAAAAGAATGAAGAACATTTTTAAACCCCATTAGCTTCAATAAGAGTTTAATATGTGATTAAAGGTAAGTGCATACTTTTATGAATAAGAATTCTTTAATGACCCTTAAATCTACAGCTGTGTCATCAACATTATCTAGAGTGGAACCAGAAATTGCTTCCGGTAATCTGAGGCTAAACTTCTTGAAAATTAAATTTTATGATGAGCAAGGAACAATGATTCATATTAGAAATCTAAGTTCCATCTCTTTCTGTCAGTCAAAACCAAGTTTAAATCTTTACTTCACACACAAAATCTTTAAGGGTTTTTATTATTGCTAAACCACTTGAAAATTAAACTTTATGGTGAACAAGGGACAATGATTCATCTAAGAAATCTACAGTTCCCTTTCTTCCTGTCAGTTAAATTCAAACTTAAATCTTCACCTTGCATACACAAAATCCTTATGGGTTTTTATCATTGTTCATCTTTATTGTTTTATTTGTCATTTTTATTTTCTTCGTAAAACTAGACAGAAGCTACCTGAAAACTATATTTGCCCAGACCAAGCCTTCATAAAACCCTCTTAAAAATTGATGGCCTCATAAAGTGGCAGTCAAACATGCTGAAGTTGCATTTTTCATAGCTTAACTGAACAAATCTGTACAAGAAAACCTATGTCACTTCAAAACATCAGCAGCACATGCTGCCAGCTTTCATCCCACTACATGCAGGTGTTGTATCCTGCAGTGTCCCATCCCTAGAGCAGGGCCAGTGCAGACACTGCTGTCCCACAGCACTGCTGAGCAAGCTGAGGGCCACATGTGGGGCAGGTGCCACACAGACAATGCAGCTGCAGAGTCCTGGTCCCATGTCCCAGGGGCATGTGGAAAACCTTCCCAAATCATAGACCCAATAACCAAGGAAGATCCTGTCTTTATGAGAGCCTTGGTGAACTTTTCCATAGTGCCACTTTCTCATTCAACTCAGACCTTTTATGGGTGGTCACCATTCCCTACACACTTGTTGAAAATAAATTGCAAGGGGGGAAAATCTGGTCCTGTAAATGTCTGAACTTGATATTCTATAATTATACAGGATTTTTTTCCCCCTTAAAAATTCTAAGAATTTATGCACTAGAACTGTATCTCTTGTCTTTTTTTAATTATCTCTTCCTCTCCCAGAGAACTGTACCTTCTGAGCTATAGAGATTTGTTAATAAAAAATTGCAAAAGGAATTCCAGTGTATTGAGTGTTTGTTAGGGTTTTCTCCAATAAAGTAGTGAACACCTAAAGAATATTTATACATTTATTATTTCTTGCCTTCTTCCTTGTACTCCACTTCTATATTGTTTTTACATTGCACTATAAAGAAGACAGGGGAAAGAGCTGGACTTCAGAATGTGAGGTCTTCATATTTTTGCTCTTCCTATTCTGAAAGTTCATTGGTTTTATTATTTTTATGGAAAACACTGGGTTTTTTTCCTAAAATATTGATTATATTCCACAGCTTTCTATTCCAAGAGTTGTACAACACTTCTATACTGTGGAAGTCTGACTTGGCCGTTGCCCAACAATATCATCCTAGTAGTTCTTCCCTTAAACACACGATGTCAGGTTTTCAGCCCAAACATCCCGAAGCAAGTAAAAATGTTCTTGGCATTGGATAAATTCCATTATTTCTGGAAAGAGAAAATCACTAAAAAAATAACCAATGGTTGCACAGTCTCTTTGAGTGGTATGACAAGACTTTGACCATTAGTTCATTGTGTTTCTAAATTATTGCGATGCTGGAGATGCCAGACTAGGAAACTGGATCTCATACTCCATATCCTGAGACTGGCAAAAGGCGAAACATAGCACCATCGTTTGATCTTAACTGATCATCTAGCTCTAAAATTCATTTGATCACTGAAGGCCTACTGTGTCTCTTCAGTGTGCTTCTGAAAGATGTGAGACAGACCAAAATATGTATGCAGAATTATGGGGTTGGAATAAAACATAAAAATATTTCTGCTCAGAAAAACTCCTCTCTGAAATCAGATCTTTTTTAAAATAGTCTGTGGTTATAAAAGAGTAGCAGTGGTTCTGAAGCACGAAGCAGGATGTGGATCCAAATGTTCCTAAAGCTTAAAGCTTATAATGGACAGCACGGTGGATCAAAACTAATGCTACCATGGGAAAGTGTTTTTTCTTATCTCTGATCAGATCCAGCACACACACATGACCTGGCTGCCGGCTGAAGGCACAGTTAGCCCTAGAAGGAGCATGTTCCTGGTCTGAAATGGCAGAATGAGACTCACATCCATGGTGCTCCCTTAACAATAACTCTTTAGCTTTTAGTGCCTTATGCATTTAATAAAATTGCTTTTTTGCATTAGCTCCATGTTGATTTTACACCAGGTTCTACACTCACAAAAGGTTTCTTTTCCTGTCAACTGGTCCATTTCACTGGTTATTTAGATTACAGATCTCAATCTCAGTCAGAAAGGGAATTTAGCCTTGGTGAATTAAGTCTAGGTGAAGGAAAGCTCTCACACTGAGTTTTCATATGTTGTTTATAATAAAATCTAGAAAATACTAACTATAGAACTCTAAATGTACTAAGTGCATTTTAAAACAAAAACCCTTAATGTTTGGTTTCCTCTAGGATACAGCCAAAGCTATTTGAATGCTTTAGGATTTGAAATTACAATACTCTCTTGTGTGTAGTGAAGCCTTTTTCCCTGTAGACCAGAAGAGACCAGAATTAAAGCGTTTATAAAAGGTTATTACAGTGGTTCCTTACTTTGTGCAGAGCTTAAGACATAATCAGTGGAGGAACAATAAAAATACAAGCACTAAAAGCAAAATCTGCAAAGCAAAAATCGATAGCAGATAGTACCACAATCGCTTAATATATGGCAAGATATCAGGCGGGAGAACAATGTCCTGGAAACTTCCATGTACAAAAATGGAGAAAGCAAACTGAGAAACAAAGAGATTTGTACTGATAAAGTCACAGAAGTGGCTTTTCAGGAAGCAAACCTGTAGAGGAGTGGAGGCAGGACTTAAAAAAAAAAAAAAAATGCAGAACTGGCAACCTACTTGTTTCCCCTCCTGAATTCTCTGCAACAGGATTTCCTCATCACATCATGCAGAGCCATGTAAATATGCCCCCTTTGGCTACGTGACAGGAATCATTTCCTCCACCCTGCTTGCAGGGAAGGAAAGCAAAAAAGAAGGTCAGGATCTTGGGAATTTGTATTAGCAGATAGCACTTAGTCAGGAAAAGGATAAAGATTACAGGGGAAGTGGTGCTATTCATCTGTAATCCTTTTCTGTCACACATACTTTATAAATTAATAATAAAAAATATGTGGAAAAATTAAGCTTTACTATTCTTCACTTTCAATTTCTCATTGGTGCTTAATGAAGGTATAAAGATTTCAAAATGTCCTAGAAGAAACTCACAATTTTGAGCTGAAATTTTGCTAGCATCCACAAATGGGAAAGTAAAAACTTTTCAATATAACTCCCAGGGAAAAAAATGCACTGCAAGCAAAGTTATTAACCAGAAAAAAAGCTTCCTTGATGGTTTGTTTGCAGGAATTGCTGTGATTCTTCCTAGTAAGACTTCTGTGTGTTCCAGTGCTCCAGCAGAGCTGGGACCCAAACTCATGCTTAGCACAGAAAAAGCCCAGACTCCTGCAGCAGCACTATGCCTAAACACTCAGGTGACAATGAACAACTGCTTTTATCAGCTCTGATCAATGTGCTGGAGTTCTGTTAACAAACAAATTCATAAAAACCAACCAAAAAGGACTTTTCTAGTAGAGTCTAGTCTCATTTTCTACTTATTCAATATATACAAAGTACACTTAATATATCTTTGATGGAAAGATAATTCCTAGAAAAGCATCTGTTCTTGAAGACTGCAGGCACTACAAAATCTGTTACAAACTAGATTTGTATGTTGAAACATACTAATTTATTTTTTATTATATTAAGATATTCTATTGAAACAAGACTAACACAGTCAAGCTAAACTCCTTTGTAAAACTGTGCTGGTTTTTTATTTACTGTTACTCACTAGGTTTTAGTCATCCTATATATTTTTACCCTGCTCATGAAATTATTAAGCAATGCCAGGGGTCACATGAATCCCCATTGAACTCTACTGGAAACTGCCCCACCTGATGAGCCTTCCCTACTGATAGTTACCGCTTGAAATCATTTAGCAGGTTTTCCTCTATTTTACATGTATACTACTTCTGTTGCAATGTAATGTGTTTTAAACAATGCCATGCAACATTAAGATAAATGCTTTGCCCATTTTTCAATATGTGCATGGTTAGTCAATTTTAGACATTTTAGACCAATTTCTTGTACTGTTGACATGACTAAAGAAGCTGAGAATGTACTATCTAGAAGTACATTATGTTAACTGATTTATTTAAATTAAAAAATCTTGTTTTGGATATTTTTCATTGGTATTGGTGCAAGCTATACCACTTTACCCTCACTAACTCTGAATTGCATCAATTTAATTTCACTGATCTAAAATCATGCTGTTAGTGCTGTGTTCAGATCAATCCTTAGCTGAAAAGAATATTCCATTTGCTTTATAGTTGTGTCCCAAAGGAACCATAAATTATTTCACTGGAAAATAAGAAGTACTCAATAAATGCACTTCGTTAGGATCCTCAGAATAAAGCAAGCCTACAGTGTTTCACATATTAATTGCCTAACCAGTAGTCTTCTAGCATTAGACTTTTTCACATGCCAAAATATTTATAGGCAAATAAACTTAAAAGACAAATCTGATTGCAACTACACAGTTGCCCTCCTCTTTATTTTTATACGCTCTTATAAGCAGATCAAATCACTCCAAGTAGCGAAATCACCCTAAGTCAAGTGATCTTAAGTAGCCAGATACCTCCTGATCTATTAATTAGAAAGAACACTGTTGCAATTATATTTACTATTTATTTTTAAAATCTGCCACTGTTCATGTAAAAGTGAAACTTATGACTAGCACTGAAGAACATGATGGTGACAATTTCCTCCACTAATCTATTTCAAGTTTGTCTGAGATCTAAAGTGAAACCAGTGTTTTTTTTATCTTGGTGCTCCACAGCTGCATCAAATGAGTTAGGCTTGGTTCTTGCCCTCCTGAACAGAGATTCATGTGACAAGAGCCCATCACAACAGCTGATTTCCCAGCAGACATCCACGTGAGTGGCTCCTTGGGAAGGCTCCTATGATAGCTTGGCATTTCTGACATTTTTTTTTTTAATGTTGCTGATAAGCACACCAGAATCACAAAACAAAGTGCAAGGCTTTCGTCGCAGCTTTCTCTGCCAGCAGTCTCAGATTCCACTCTGAGAGCCTAAGGATTTTTTTTTTTTTTTCCCAGACAGTATCTTCAAATGTTACATTTTTTCCCCCAAGTCATGCTTCCCTAGATTAAGAAGTTTACTGATGCCCTTTTATTACACCAGGGATTGTTCTGACTTTTCCATCCAGGACTTAATCTGCAAACCACGCAGCTAACCTTGTTGTTAGGGCACGATGTACTAACGTTGTGTCTAAAAAGGCTACTAAGAAACAACTTTTGAAGGGAGAGTGCAAATAACTTTTTAGCTATATTTGTCAGGTTCCTAGCTGAATTCTTCTTTCGAAACAGCTTTTCATTGCAGTCTGTAGACTGTCTTATGTGGCCTGCACTTTCTAATAGTATCATTTGGGCCTATTTTAAAACAAGACATATTAGATAAGAGAAGATAGGAAAAGACTTTTAGGAACAGTTTTTTCAAGGTTGCTGAGTACTATGCGCAAAAAGACTTGTGATGTTGTATGTAGACTGATTACTCGTGGATGTACAAGAGTGTGGTTTTCAGCTGTATACAGCAATTCCTAAAGTAAAATACATGCCATTTACCAACAACTTCTTTTTCAATGTATGCAATTAAGTCTTTAAGAAGCTGCCATTAGATTAAGTATGGAGAAGCAAAGAATGCTCCATGAAAAAAATAGTCCATAGCAAAAATATTGAAATTATCTTTCAAGGAAATAATTTAACTGATTCCCTGTTAATTTCTGTGTCTTAGCAGCCCTTCAGAAAAGATGTAGCTCCTGACACTGTGTTGCATCATGTACTGGATCTGTGTAGCAACAAGTTCAGCATTAAGTTTAGTTAAGGCAATTTGCTGTCTTGCCTGTTTCCATTTTTGATGCTTCTCAATCCCCACTGCAGTCAAGCTATCTATAGAATAATCAATTCCGTGTATAATCAATATATCACCACTTAAATTTTGCAGAGTCATAATTCAGACTCCTTTTTTCGAACCAGCTGAGAAAATTTTCTTATCATGGCACCTCAACAGGGAAGCCAGCTTTACAAGCTGGAAAGCACAGGGGCTTACAAATTAGGGACAAAGCCATAAAATGAACCTATGTTTTGACCTGTGATGGCACAGAACCAGCATCATCTCACTCTGAAGAATGACTTATTGAGTGTAGTCAGGCATTACTTCTTGTGGAAGTAATAAAAATAAAACTGTGGAGAGAAATTACAGTATTTTGATGCTGACAGTGAATTAGGTTTTATTCTGGCATTTCTTTCCTTGGTGTAATTGTCATGCATGCCCCAATAAATACCTGCTTTGGTATACTAGGTAAAATCCCACTGGGAACCTGGACACATGATATGAGCAAGGGAAAATGTTTAGATCCTTGTGTTCGTACACAAAGAGAGCATGAGTTCGAAGGTGGATTAAGTGCCTGGTGTTAGCTTATGCAAGTAAAACCCCCACAGCACACAGTTGCTATTCAGTAAGGACTACAGCCCAGCAGAAAAATTCTCATGAATGTGGTGTTTCCCAGTCAAACAAATTAAAAACAGGTAGAAGTATCTAAACATATGTCATTTTACTTTTAACTATAAAATGTGCTATTACTGAGCTAATTTCATGTGGCACTCTGGTTAAGGAAATGACTGTGTTTTGTGTGTGATATGGTAGTACCTCGAGCATCAGCCAAGACCCGGGATTCACTGGGTCACAGTGCTGCAGCTGCCAACACTCCTTGTCACACAAGGCTTACAGTCTAAACAATGGAGACAGGCAAAGGGTAAAAGGGGAAACAGAGATACAGGAGTGTCTCATCCAAGGTCACACCACTGGCCAGTAACAGAGCTGAGATTAGAAAAGGGGCCCTCCAGGACCCCACTCCAGTGCCCTCACCACAAGACCACACTGCCCATCCCTGCTTGGCTGGTGAAAGCAGCTCCGCTTGTTACAGCAGCTTCCACTGCAGATGTGGTAAATCTCTACAGTCACAGAGCGTGTAATGGGTGTCTCTGCTGCTAACAGCAGGGGTTGTTGAATTACAGAGATGAACTTAACGAAGTCTTTAAAAGCATTCTGAAACTTGGCTTTAAGAAGCAAAGCAGCATAATTAAAAAATAGCTAATTTGAATAGTTGTAAGTATCCCCAATGTCTGATCAGGTTAATTACTTAATTTCATTTTTTTTCTGAAATTCTTTTAAATTATAAGTATTGTAAAAAACCCCTCTAGTACAAAATGAGAAAAGCACAATTTGATAATCCAGTAATAAGGGTAGACAATTGTTTTAACAAATGTTTGACTGCTTTTCAGGCCTGAAGCTAAGAAGGAAAAGATAGCAATTTGCACATCAGAGAATGACTCACAATATTTTCAAAAACATAGCTGCTAAGTCTTTATTTTACAAAACATTCTATTTGTGTGCCATTCTGCATAGTTAATTAAAGCAACAATAGCTATAAAATACACTTGCCCTTCAGCAGAATTTATTCTCCGTGTGGTGTTGTCAGGTTATCCTGTGGCCAACTATTACTAAAAAATTAAATTCAAAGAAATATTAATAAAAATAATGCAGTAAAGTGAAGGGTTCTTTCTTTGGGAGAATCTAAAAATGCTGACGTATTTTGGAATGGTCTCACAGCTGTACTGCTGCTGATGGTGGTAAATAACTCCAGCTTCCCCACAATGAATGCATTGCACCCAGGTTGTGCATCGAGGCATTTCATCCAGATTAATGCTGATAAATTATTTGGGTGTTACCTGTTGCTAAGGAGAAGAATGGTGATTGTGGGATACATGGAGTGTAGCTTGTGTTAGGCGTGGTTCTGGGACTAACAGTGAATAAATTCACCTGGGGAAGCAAGCCACAGTCATGAGATTCCCAGCTCAGTTTCTCAGTTTTAGCCTCAAGAACTTAAAAATCTATACTCATGTTCCACAAAAAGTAAGTTTCCTGCTTCACTCAAGTGGTTCTTTGCATTGCTGAAGATGAAAGCAATTCCTGATTTATGAATCCAGGTGACATGAGGGACAATTATGTGGTAAGAAAGTCTAGGAAGAGTAAAAGATTTGAGTGATGAGGAGAGGAAGTAATTTCCAACAGTTTAAGTTGCTGGTTGGTCTAGCCCTCAGTGGGAAACTGGAAGCATCAATGTCCAGAACACAAAGACAGGCATAACCCTCTCTACAAAGCTGTAGGCTAAGTACAGATCTTTGTGACAATTTTTAGGAAGAGAAGATGTGATAGGAAAAAAGATAAACATACTAAGAAATTAGTGATGCAGGCAGAAAAACAAGAAAATAAAAACAGTGTTGCAGGTGTAAAGAAGGACTTTGAAGAAGTGTTGTAGAAGAAATAATTACAAAACAAGAGAAGCAATTAAGGAGGATGCTTCAAGGTTCTAAATGCCTTTTAAAATATTTGAGACATTGATAAGATCTGTTTGGAAAGATCCATAAATCTCGAAAAGCATTTTCTCACCTTAGCCCAGACATGGGCAGTAAGCACATAGGTAGTACAAAGGGTTTGATCTGTTTAGGCAACGTGTAAGATACACAGTTATGTTCTGAAGGTTGTTTCCATAGTGCTAGATAAAAATAATGGCACAGACTGTTTTCAAAATAAATACTGTAACAATTACACTAGGCACACCGTCATTCTTCCTGACCTAATAAGGATGCTCATACAAAATTATTCTAGTGCATGCCTTTTTCTAACCTACACTTTCTGTAAAACATATGTGAATCTTTCACCTCACAAGATGAACAGAAGCCCAAGAATGCCCCTCAAAAAGTAAGTTCTGCACCCAATGACCCAGTACCATGCTGCCAGTTACTTACTACACGGAAAAAAAAGTCTTCAAATTTCCTCAGAGGCTATCAGCATAAACCCAGAAGAATGAAGGTTAATTAATTATCCTAAAAATATTAATTATTTTTAGTAGAAGTAATTTTCAAGAGGTCTCAAGAATTACAGCCTTGGGAAATTAAGTCCTCCTTTCATATGTAAGTATACACACAGATAGATATATGACACAAACAGCACAGGCAGCTTCAGCTCTGCTGAATTTCTGAAAGCATCTAATCAGTTTTGTAATTCATTATAGAACTGCTTCGGTGACTGTGTGTAGCAATGAGTTCTGCAGCTTGCCTATATGCTGCATAGCCCAGTACTTTCTATTGCTGAAGTTTTATGTCAGCTAGTGCTCTTTGATTAAAGGAAAGAAAGGAAGGTAGGAAAGAAGGAACTGAGAGGAAACAAGGATGGAAATTCTCAGGCAATACTTTGGAAAATCTTACAGATTTGGACAAATGTACTTAATTGATGCAATAGCCATCACAACTTTTTTGTTCAGTGTGAATAATTAATAACAACAACAACAAAAAAATAATAATCCCAAATTCAGGCATTACCAGAACTGTGGCAGTCAATTACACCCATTATTTGAAAATACAAGTGTCTGCCCTGGTTCTAAGCTGTGGAATTTTAAAATCAGTCATGAGTAAACATACATATTCAAACCAAACTCTGCAATAATTTTAACAGAAAATAAATGAATTATTTAATTTGCTGCATTCCCAAAGATAAACAAATTCAGGTTCTGGTGGACAATATTGGATAGAGCTTTCCAAAATTGGAGATCTCTCTCAGATAATTAATGCCCTGCCAGCTGCTTCTTCATACTTCATTTGCAGAGTTCAAATGTGTGAATCTCTGTGGAGTTTGACTTGGCAGTACATCACAGGGCGAAAAGCGATTTTTCAAGCAACTAGGCTCCGTTCTATGCAATTGTGCTCAAACACAATGAAGTTCTTGTAAACCAAACAGTTTGGTGATAAAAAGGTTTATCTCTGTAGGATAGTTTATTTTAATCTGTTGTCTTATGCAAATTCAGCAGTGCTGCTATCTTTTTAATATCTTCCATAAGGCTAGACATGCTCTAGAGAGAGTATAAAATGTGTGGATCTAAAATCACATTTTAAACAAAGAAGGTTTTAGCAACAGATTCATTCTGGATGCAAATCTGACTCGTGGTTTCTTAAAACCTGGGGCAAGAGCCAGCCTAAGACACATCATGCAGCCTGTCAGTCATCAGCAGCACAGCCTCTGGGATCCACGCGTTCATCCCTGTACAGACTCCTGCTTCATGCGCCCAGGCACTCAGCAGTGCACGGAGCAACTGAACCAGCATCCCTCACTGACCGCTCCTTGCAGTTCTCTCACCAGCTCTCTTGCAGAATAAGCAATACAACACAGAATCCTCTTTTGTCAGATTGTTGGGGACTAGTGGGGGGCTAGGGTGCTCTTTTTGTGAAAATCCTCCCTTAAGGTCATTCAAATATGAGTCTGGGTAAAGGCAGAGTGGGAAAGACCATCAGAACCTATTAGTAGGTCCTGTTATGTTTACCTCAAGCCTTTTTGTCTACTACTATAACATTTCATGCTTTTTCCAATATGCCTGAGACAATATATATAGAATGAGGCAAAGACTTGTTGCAAAGATTTGGTTGATATGTTTGTTGAGAGAGTGGAAGAATCCCCTTAGGGGCTGCTAGGCAAGACCTCACCCGCCAGGGCCAATCCCACCATCCCAGACAGAATGGGAGGCACAGGGGGCTGGCAAATCTGCTCACTCTTCACCGCCAGGACTAGCAGGGCCCATGGCTGGGCACAGGCCACTGAACTACCTGTCTTTAGTCCATAGGCTGGTAGGGCACAGGCAATTCTTAACTCCTATTTGCTTCATGCTTCCTGTCAGCTAAGTATGATTATCATTTCCATTCTGAATTCCTGTAGGACCATACTCCCCTGCTGTGCTTTAGCACACAAATTTCTGATTTAACAGTGGAGCAACATTCTTCTTCTTGCAATGATGCTGTCTTTCTAGTTTTTCCTTTGAGGTCCAAAGTCTTAAGTGGTAGGGCTGTAGGAAATTCTGATGTTTATTCAATCATTAGAAGTTTTACACTTCATATTTTCAAAGTAAGCTTTGGGATCATAAACCCTAAATGCTCAAATAAGAAAAGGTAAAACATATTGTTTAAAAGAAATAATTCCCCTACATTGTTTTCCTGGAGGGGTAACTAGTACACTCTGACTTTCACATCTAATTGGGTCTGGAAGAAATACAGCATTTTCAAGGCAAAGAGTCCCCCAGGCCAAACTGATGTTGCCAGTTGCTACACAGAGCTTGCGGTGCCTCCACTGCCAGCCTTCAGCAGGACAGGGCAGGCTCCCCGTGCGGCTTTCTGGGAAGCTCATCTGGGAAACTCCTCCCCAGAGTGCACATATACTTCAGTGCCACACGGGAACCTCCAAAGCTGGACAGGTCGCACACAGTGTCCTCAATGCCCTGTGCTCTGGGACACTGCAGCTGAGCAGCTGGGCTGCTGAGCTCAAACATGGAGCCAGGAAAATGTATGGAGCTGCTCCCTGCATAAGCCTGAGATCATGAGCTCACTGGGGTTGAAGGTACAACGTGCAGACAGCCATGATGTCCCTGACTGTCATCTCCCCACTTGCAGACCTCCTCTTCTCACTCTAGTTAAGCCAAACATCATGTCGTCTCAAGCAGAGCAACATCAGTCCACGACATCTGCCCTATGTGATGATGTAAATGATCATGTCAAGGCCTGGAGGTACCATCTTCAAGCAGAGACATTGTCATAGTGGCCAACTCTTGGAGCAGAATGTGCATATATCCCCCTAGTCCCCTTGAGTACCTGATCAAGCAAATACTGTTTAGGACCTGTGTGGATACTCCTGTTGTTAACAGTTTCAATTATTTTTTTGACTGTCACTCTATTGCCTTGATGTTAGTGCGCGGCTCTCACAGCGGACCTGATGATGCTCACTACAATTTTTTCTTCGGGGATGATTTTTAATCGGACGCTCACAATTTGCTCAGAGGACGTTACTCTGCCGCAGGGACCGGCACACGGCGGAGGGAACCTGCGGCCCGGGACAACGCCTCGAAGTGCCGCTGCCGGGTGCTGGCGTGCGGGAAGCCACGCCGTGTTTACGGCTGAATGAGGGGCGCAGCGGAGGAGCCGCGTCAGCGCGGACGGGGGCGGGCCGGGGCGGGGAAGGCGGGTGCGCCCGGCGGGGCGGCCGCCGCGGACGGGGGGCGGTGACATGCCTGGACGAGACCGCT